>CM065640.1:19075699-19580699 GCA_033220585.1 Dipteronia sinensis | reverse complement strand
GTTAGCTCGCTTCGGCTAGGTTTTGTCTTTAGGTTGTGATTTCTTCTACTTTGTTCTTTGCAGATAATTAGTTTATTATGTTGATGTTTGAATCTTTAGTATACAATTTGAGCTGCCATATTTGTATGTGCTGGCTAATCAATTGCCTGTAACATTGTATTGTTTTTATTGGGGCATTAAAGTCGATATATCAACTGGTTTTGACAGTGCTCTTCCTGTTGAATGCTTGATACATTTCATTGTATTAGCGCAAGTGAATGTTCGTCTCATGTATATATGTTTTGGCTGGTTTTCATCGATTTTCAATAAGTGTATGCGGCAGCATGCTTCTAATATTAAGCATACGGCTAGTATAAGTAGCATACATGCTTTTTATTGACTTTAGAAGTAACATTGGGTAAGTGCTTTGTGTGTCTAGACCACACCACTTTAGCGCAAGATATTATATTATATTGTATGTAAGCATGTGCTGCTTGCCCACATTTTGCAAGTGTTGTTCCAGGCTGGTTGTTAGGGTTTATGATGTGGCTGTTCTCTCTTAGAAGAATTGGAATGACTATGAATTTGAATGTGTCTGTAATGTGTGGAATTATATTCTTGCAGGAATTGTCTATTACAATAACCCATTGCCAAGAGCAACATCTGAAGAAACATCAAATGGAGCAAATCAGTATGCTGGGGATAAACGTGATGGTGTAGTCATCCTTGAAGATGTTCCACCTGTTGAAAGAAATGTGTACAGTGAAAGTTTGCCAACAGAAGTTCCTAAAGAAGAATCACCTGTGGATGAGATGACAAACGAGCTTTTGGATAACCTTAACATAAAGGTTTGTTTCAAGTACCGAGAGTTTTTTATGGCAATAAGAGGCCACCATGTGCATATATACTTGTGAGTTGTGACTAAGGTTGTATAGTGATGATCTAACATGACACATTAGTTAATTTATATTTTCCAATTCAAAGGAAACCTGAATTCAACCAGCCAGACATAGCCAAGCCTATTTTGATTTTACGCTGTTGTAATTTTTTAATTTGAGTTAAAAAGAAGAAAGAATCAGTTCTTAATTTATTGATTTGACAGTCTAACCTTATACACAAAAACCAGTTTCTGGTGGGAAGTTATCTGTGGTTTTCAGACATGGAGCGTTTGATAGTTTGTGACATGTTCAAGGATAACTTATTCTCTAAACTTATTTAGTTAGTTTCAGAAATTTTCTCCAGTCAACTGACCTATCAACTGACCTACAATTAAGGAGTAATCCCATTGTGTTTGTAATGTGCCTGCATGTATATGGACGGCCTTGAAGCTGTTAACTTCTTTCAATGATGTGAAATTTTAGATAATAATTTGAGTCCTTAATGTGTATTTCTCTTGGAGTAGGGGAGATTTTTGAGACTTTTATTTGGTGCCGATTTTCTGCCTTTTGGTCAATTTAACTTATAGGATTGATTCTTGTTGAAGGCTGCAGACGTTTGCAGAGGTTTTCATTCTTAATGGCTTGTTTTTGTTGCAGACGTTCTAATGTTCATTCTGATGTGTCACTTTCACTGAGTTTCACCTTTAATTTCTTTTCTCTATTTCTAGTTCAACTGGTTTTTGGATGACCTATTCATGTTTTTTTTTTGTTAACATTCTTATTTTTGTGATTTTCATAATCATGAAGTTCTTTGGAATTAATTCATGAGAAACAATTGGATGAAATACAAAAGTTGTTGCTATGATGATGCTTTTGACTGGTTGAAACAATTCATTGAATAGTTGGTGAAACTTCGACCTGGGCATCTGTAGAATTTTAAAACATTGTTATGCAAGGTTCAACTTGATCTTCCCTCTATGTTTGCCTCATCAGTTGATTTTATCTCAATTTGTTTGTTGACAACAAGACATTAAGATTGTTCCCTGTTTTTTTTTTATTATGCTTCTAGTTTTTATTTTATTTTTTTATTTGTATATTTTTTTTATATTCTCAAGTCTTTTTCTTTTTGGTCCTTGAGTTTAGAGGATGATGTCGCTGAGACGTAACTTTTAGTCCATCAAGTAATTTTATCACTTGCCTTGTTATGGGGGTTTCATTTATGAAGTTTTTATTTTAAATCTCGTCTTCAAAAACACATTATTTGCCTTGATGATCACTTCAATTTATTGAAAGTATTAGTATATTCTTGCTGAAACGTCGACAATCATGTCCACCTAAGAAGTTACCTGAGCAACTGAATTTGTAACTTTGTTCTATTACTCAAAAATTCAAATTCAATTTCCCTTTAATTTTTTCTTACCCATTTTTCCTTTTCATATTCCTCTTCCTTTGTATTTTTTCTTTTCTTTTCCTTCTTTTTTGGAATGGCCTTTTGTTGTCTCTGCCTGTGTTTACCCTTTTAATTTTTGGCTTATATAAGGTTTTATATATATGCTGAGACATAAGTTTTAGTCCATCAAGTAATTTTATTACTTGCCTTGTTTTGGGGGTTTCATTTATGATGTTTCTATTTTAAATCTTCTCTTCAAACACAAATCATTTGCTGTGATGATCACTTCAATTTATTGAAAGTATTTGTATATTCTTGCTGAAATGTCGACAATCATGTCGACCTGAGCGGTTACCTGAGCAACTGAAATTGTACTTTTTTTTCTATTACTTTAAAATTTAAATTCAGTTTTCCTTCTATTTTTTTTCTTATCCTTTTTTCCTTGTCATGTTCTTCTTCCTTTATATAGTTTCTTTTATTTTCTTTCTTTTTTGGAATGGCCTTTTGTGGTCTCTACCTGTGTTTACCCTTTTCCTTTATGGCTTATATAAGGTTTTATATATATGCTGAGACATAAGTTTTAGTCCATCAAGTAATTTTATTACTTGCCTTGTTTTGGGGGTTTCATTTATGATGTTTCTATTTTAAATCTGCTCTTCAAACACAAATCATTTGCTGTGATGATCACTTCAATTTATTGAAAGTATTTGAATATTCTTGCTGAAACGTCGACAATCATGTCGACCTGAGTGGTTACCTGAGCAATTGAATTTATAACTTTTTTCTAGTACTCCAAAATTTAATTTCAATTTTCCTTTCACCTTTTTTCCTTAGAGTAATGCTAGGCTTCTCAAATTTTTTTCCAAAAAACTTACCAAACCATGTTGGCTTGTGAGTTGACAACATCACATTCCTCATCACATAAGCTCATGATTCACATGCCAACATGATTTGTGGAGCCTAGCTTTACTATTTTCCTTGTCATATTCTTCTTGGTTCTTCCTTTGTATTGTGTCTTTTCTTTTTTGGAATAGGATTTTGTGGTCTCTGCCTGTGTTTACCCTTTTCATTTTGGCTAATATAAGCTGATACATGAGTTTTAGTCCATTAAGTAATTTTATTACTTGCCTTGTTTTGGGGGTTTCATTTATGAAGTTTCTATTTTAAATCTCCCCTTCAAACGCAAATCATTTGCTGTGATGATCACCTCAATTTATTGAAAGTATTTGTATATTCTTGCTGTAACGTCGACAATCATGTTGACTTGAGCGGTTACCTGAGTAACTGAAATTGTATTTTTTTTTTTCTATTACTTAAAAATTTAAATTCAGTTTTCCTTCTAATTTTTTTTTCTTACCCTTTTTTTCTTTGTCATATTCTTCTTTTGTATTGTTTCTTTTATATTCTTTCTTTTTGGAATGCCCTTTTGTGGTCTCTGCCAGTGTTTACCCTTTTCATTTTGGCTTATATAAGGTTTTATATATAAGCTGAGAGCCTGAGACATAAGTTTTAGTCCATCAAGTAATTTTATTACTTGCCTTGTTTTGGGGGTTTCATTTATGTAGTTTCTATTTTAAATCTCCCCTTCAAATGCAAATCATTTGCTGTGATGATCATTTCAATTTATTGAAAGTATTTGTATATTCTTGCTGAAATGTCGACAATCATGTCGACCTGAGCGGTTACCTGAGCAACTGAAATTGTATTTTTTTCTTTCTATTACTTTAAAATTTAACTTCAGTTTTCCTTCTATTTTTTTTCTTATCCTTTTTTACTTGTCGTGTTCTTCTTCCTTAGTATAGTTTCTTTTATTTTCTTTCTTTTTTGGAATGGCCTTTTGTGGTCTCTGCCAGTGTTTACGCTTTTCATTCTATCTTATATGAGGTTTTATATATAAGCTGAGAGCCTGAGACATAAGTTTTAGTCCATCGAGTAATTTTATTACTTGCCTTGTTTTGGGAGTTTCATTTATGTTGTTTCTATTTTAAATCCCCCTTCAATCGCAAATCATTTGCTGTGATGAACACTTCAATTTATTGAAAGTATTTGTATATTCTTGCTGAAACGTCGACAATCATGTCGCCTGAGCGGTTACCTGAGCAACTAAATTTGTAACTTTTTTCTATTACTTCAAAATTGAAATTCAGTTTTCCTTTAATTTTTTTTCTTGCCCTTTTTTCCTTGTTATGTACTCATATTCTTCTTCCTTTGTATTGTTTCTTTTATTTTCTTTCTTTTTTGGAATTCTCTTTTGTGATTTTGGCTTATATAAGGTTTTATATATAAGCTGAGACATAAGTTTTAGTCAATTGAGTAATTTTATTACTTGCCTTGTTTTGGGGGTTTCATTTATGTAATTCTATTTTAAATCTCCTCTTCGAACGCAAATCATTTGCTGTGATGATCACTTCAATTTATTGAAAGTATTTGTATAATTCTTGCTGAAACGTCGGCAATCATGTCGACCTGAGCGGTTACCTGAGCAACTGAATTTGTAACTTGTTTCTGTTGCTTCAAATTTTAAATTCAGTTTTTCTTTTATTTTATTCTTACCCTTGTTTCTTTATCATATATTCATATTCTTCTTCCTTTGTATTGTTTTTTTTTAATGGCCTGTTGTGGTCTCTGCTAGTGTTGACCCTCTGGACTTTTGATTATATTGATTGTTCTTGAAAAGAATTGTGTATTTGTTTTTGTTCATTGAATCAGTTGGGAGTGAAGTTCATTGCTTGATTTTACCAAAGTTTGACCAAATGTATCATTTGTCTGTAAACACTGTCAGTTTGGATTTGTGTTGTGTAACTAGGTTATTGTACTGTTCAATTTTTATATGATGTTCCTAGTGGTAAGGACTAAGAATGTTACCACATGTACCTGACTTGGGAATTTTTTAACTTGTATTTGCATTTTCACAACACGAGTTTACTGGATGGAAGGAACAATGTGGTTGTGTTGTTATGAGATTTTTCCATACATTCTGTTTAGAATTTGTTGTTGATGTGCTACCTGGTTGAACATGGATTTTTTTTTTCCGGTTATATATATATATGTATATTTGATATATTTACCATACTGATGACTTTGTTAAATACTTGCAGTTTGACTCGGAAGATACATATTCAATTCTCATTTTTGCCGGTGGTGCTCTGGTTTCTCTATGGTTAGCGTTGGCTGTTGTTGGTGCGATTGATTCTATTCCATTGGTGCGTATGCATACAACATAAAAACTTGTGAATCTGGTTTTCCTTGAAAGTTTATACAAATTCATAATCATTTTGATAGACTATTGATGTTCAAATCTATGGATTCAGTTTCCCAAGTTGATGGAAGTTGTGGGTCTTGGCTACACATTTTGGTTCACCTCTCGATATCTGCTATTCAAGGTAGCCATTTGACAGCACACCAAGCTTTTTCATATGTGGCATTTATATATAGGAGTGTCCTAATTGATTTGTTGCTTATTATACTTCACAGAAAAATAGGGACGAGTTGGCTGCTAAAATTGAAGAGCTTAAACAGCAGGTTCTTGGCTCAAATGATGACTGAGGTGCAAGAGTTTTTGGTTTTCCATAGTGTTTCTTATCTTAATACTGAAAAGGTGTAGAGTGAACAATTCGATAGACATTTAGGCAGTTTTTCATATAATCATGTTTATCAATAGAGAATTCTGTGGCTATATATATTTGTTTTTTCATCTGTTCAAAAGAATGCTATATTATTGAGTAAAATTGTTTTTCAATTTCTATTATTCCCAAGAGTAATGCTACTATACAACCAATTTTTTTTTAATGATGTCATAATATTTGAATTGATTATAAATATTTTTAGTTAGTACATTGGAAATACACTTTGGTTATATTTGTGGGCAATTTACGCAACCATTGAATTGGTTTACGAGGGTGATGACTGGTATAAGTTGGGATTTGATCATTTACTTGTCTGTTTACACCACGCAACCGATTGTAGTTGTATGAGTGGAATTCCTCCTCTTGCCATGATCACCATACTTGGAAGCCTATTAAGGCTATGTATATGTAAGTTGAGATAGTGGCAATTGTTGGAGATGATTGCAATAACTTGTTTATTGCCTATACAAATGTTTGAATTCATTTGTAAAGGAGAGTAGTATCAAAGCTATCGATAAGAATCCGCAAATCAGTACTCTCCATCTCTCTTCGTCTGAGTTTTTGTTATATATTTATTCATTATTTTAAAACATTATCAGGTTAAAAAATAATAATAGTATATGTAGTGTTTAGTGCATTGTATATCACCGGTTTATTAAAAAAATAATAAAAACTTTTGGAGTTTGATTAAAATCTAAATATATTTTTTTTAAAAAAAATCTGAATATAAGATTACAAAGTAACCGAGTAAAGAATAAGATTACAAGTAAAATTAAAGAATGAAGACACTAAAAATATTTAAAGATTAGACTTTAAAAATGAAGAAAGATAAAATTAAAGAACGATGACACTGCAAATAGTTAAAGATTACATTTTTAAAATAAAGAAAGATTTCGAGCCGATAACAAAAACAACACGTTACATGTTGAAAGTTAGCGTGATCGATTAAACCTGCTGATTGAACACATATATATATATATATATGTTTTTTTTTCTCCTCAGTGGGTACTGATATAACTTATATCAGTGCGTTACACGTGGACCATTGATTATGGAGAAGTTTAGACAAGTGCATACTTTGAGTCAAAGTATGTAAATCTAATAGTTCACATCCAACGTACTGATGAAGTTATATCAGTGCGTACTGACTTGAAAATGTCTCTCTCTATATATATATATATATATATATATATATATATATAAAGTTATAAATTAAGTTAATTTTTAGTTTCTCTTTACATTTCATATTTATCTCTACGTTCATTTTTGTGATGTTATGGGTATTTTTCTCCGAAAAAAAAAACAATTTTTAGGCTAAACAAAGAATTTTTTTGGATGTGATTATTTTTTAATTTTCCACTAATTTTAGGACCAGTTATAAATTGAAGTCAAAAAATAACATCAGCTTTTTAGAATTGATCAAAATCTTTTAAGTGAAAAATCTCTTGAATCATATGAGATTTTTAATTGTATTTGAACTCATTAACAAATAACAAATAACAAATTAAGGTTAACAACAGGGAAGGTTTGAGTACTTGTTCTCCTACCATTTTTATAGAGCGGTGCTATTAGCAGTAAAACTAATAAACCCCACTTTCCCTATTTCAAAACCATAATGACATAGATTATTTCAAATCACTGAATGTTTACTATTTTTGTTTATATTTTCTTTAGATCTCGATCTCATGTTTCCCATGTTTAGTATTTATTGATTTTATTGTTTCACTTGTTTGTTTTGTTTTTCTTTTAAAATTCCATATCCATGTTTGTTATTTTTTTTTTCTGATTTATTTTCTTTCAGATCTTCTTAGCATTCTATGATTTATGTCAATTCTTTTGTAGATTTTATTTCGGATATTTAAAAAACAATCGCAAAAAAAAAAAAAAATGGGACTAAGAATCGCAACCAAGAAAACCTAATCTCTGACGAGATGAAACGAAACCACACAAAAACCCTAATTCAATCGCTCAAAAAAATCATCAGACGATCAATATCACACTCACAATCTACCACCAACAATCCAATCAACTACAAAAAAAAAATCGCATCTAATAAGGATGGTTTCACCATGAAATAAGAAGAAAAAACAAGTCTTGCGAATGGATATAAGAAAACTGTATATAAAGATTAGAGATGAAGTGTATTTTTTCTTTAACTTTTTTGAAAAAGATATGAGATGTATTAAGTTTGAAAAATATGTAAAAAGGTAATCCTGAAAATAAATCAAAAGAATTAATAAAACCATTAATTTTATATAATTAAATCAAAATTTTAAAAAGTAAGACATAATTAGTTCAGTAGTGGGGGTGCCAATAGCATCACTCATCTTTATATCAAATTTTCGGTGTGTCACTTATTTACCCTTTTAAGTTAATTTGAAATTATTTTTTATCCAATAATGTGAAAATTTTGGATCCTTTGTTGATCTGATCTTTATCCTGATATCAAATAATCTCATGACACATAAGCATTGCAATGAATGAGTGATTAATATATGATTGGTTTTCATAACCACTTTATCAACAACCAATCACATGTTTTAAACAGATCAAGAAAAAGATCAGATCAACAGAAAATTCAAATCCTAATGTGAAATATCTAGTGGCTATATAATCACGTGTCATAACATTAATATATATATATATATATATATATATATAAATATTCAGACTTCTCGTGTTATTGAACCGATTTTTGTGGCAAACTCTTTTGGTATTGTTGAATAGATGAACTGTAATTTATAAACTTTAATGTTGATAAAAATAATACTATTGTAAATTTTTCAGTGAAAATTTTAAAACGGTACTAATATTTAATATATTTAAATATTTATAAATTAATATCAAGTTTGATAATATTTAAAAATTTAATTTTTAAATAAAGAAACATCGTAAAATTTAATTTTTATAAATCAGAAAACACTGAACATAAACACAAACATAAAGAAAAATTACATGCTCTTGGTAGTTTTCTATAATTTTTTTTATAGTTTTTTCATATATTTTGTTGATTTTTCAGTACTTTTTGATAAAAAGAATATTTATTTCAAATTTTAATATCAAAAAATTGTAGACCCTCCATCTCCAACGATCAGCAAATCTAATTCATCAATCTCCAACGATCAACAAATCCAACCGGTCCCATATCTTCATCTCTCTTCATTATGGTATATGGATCCCACAAAAACCAACGATATCATTATTTAATTTATCTGGCACATGAGTCCCGGCTAGTGCTGTCCACGGTTTCGGTTCGGGCCGGTTTCGGTTCCGTGGACAGTTCGAACCGAAACCGAACCGAAAAATTTCGGTTTTGGGTTGGTTTTTAACCGCCTGTTTCGGTTTCGTCCGGTTTTTTTTTTTTTCAAAAAAATGCCATGTGGCAGCATCTAATTGGTTGGTTTGTTTTTTTTTTTTAATAAAACCGGCGGTTAAACGGCGGTTTTAGCTGGTTTTTTGGAGAGGTATAACCATAACCGAACCGCCGGAAACCGGTTTCCAACCGATTTTGTAACCACAGGTTTCGGTTTCGGTTTCGGTTTTTTGAGTCCGGTTTCGGTTTTTAACCGTCGGTTTAACCAAACCGTGGACACTTCTAGTTCCGGCCACCACTAGTCCTGGCCACCACTCTCCACATAGGTCTCAACTCTCAAGTATCACTAGACACTCGCACCTCTACTATATTAAAAGAACCTAAATAAGGATCTGCTTGGAAGAACTTTAAGTAGATCTTTTCGCAGTAGCTATTTTAGAAGTAGAGTTTCTATAAGTAGAGCTTTTTTAGTGGAGAGGCTGGATCGTGGGGTTTGTGGTTTCAGTAGGCAACAGATGTTTCCAAAATCCTTTGTGCGATATATCGGACCACCGCCCGATTTTGGTGGAGATTCTTGTTGAAACAGAGCGATAAAATATGGTAAGGAGGCAGTTAGGAAAGAGATTTCACTTTGAGTCTTGTTAGGCGGATCGTGACGAATGCCGTATGTTGGTAAGTTGCAATTGGGTCCATGCGAGAGGTGCAAATGCTATGAGCAGAATGACCCTTACTATTAGGAACTGTACATCAGTGCTTTCGGGGTGGAATGCTAGGAATCACATGTCTTTGAAATATGAGATTTTAAAGCAGTAAGAGGAGCTGCGCAAAGCTTACTAACTTGGCTCAACCTGGTAACAGGCAGGTAATTCGGGAAATTGAGAGAAAATTAGATAGCCTGCTGGAGGAGGAAGAGGTTTACTGGCGGCAATGGTCTAGGGTGCAATGGCTAAAGGAGGGGAGCCGTAATACTAAATTTTTTCATTGGAAAGCCTCGACGAGACGAGCTCAGAATGTTTTTAAAGGTTTGTATGATGAGAGAGGGGTTTGGTGTGAGGGAAGGAAAGGGTTGGAAGAGGTTATTTCTGGATACTTTAATAAGCTGTTTAAAGCAGATGAGGTGTCTTTTTCTGATGTGGCTACATTGATAGATTGTTTGCAGCCGCTTTTATCACAACGTTCTAGTGATTTCCTATATGCACCTTTTACAGTGGAAGAGGTCCGTAAAGCAGTATTCGATATGGCGCCCACCAAAGCGTCGGGACCAGATGGCCTTCCAGCTCTGTTCTACCAAAAATTCTGGGATACATTTGGGCTTAGTGCAACGGAGGTGTGCCTGAGATGTTTAAATTATGGCGATTCTTTAAAGAGGGTAAACAACACTTTGATTTGTTTTATTCCAAAGAAGGAAACGGCGGATCGTATGACAGTCTTTAGATCAATTAGCCTTTGTAACGTGCTTTATAAGGCTGTGGCAAAACATTGGCTAACATGTTACGATTAGTGCTAGGTGAGGTTATTTCAGAAGCACAAAGTGCGTTCATCCCTAGTAGGCTCATCTCGGATAACGCTATCATCGGGTTTGAATGCTTGTAGGCTTTACTAGTTCAGAAGCGGAAAAACCAGTTCTTTGGCTTTAAAGCTAGACATGTCAAAGGCTTACGATGGAGTTGAGTGGAGCTTTCTTGAAATGGTGAAGTTGGGCTTTCGGATATATGGGTGCAGAGAATTATGGGTTGTATTTCGACTGTGACCTTTTCGCTTTTGGTGAATAGAAATGTTTGCGGGAAATTGAAACCATCTAAGGGCCTTCGATAGGGAGACCTCCTCTTTCCCTATTTTTACCTTTTGGTGGCGGAAGGTCTCTCAGGCATGATTAATACAGCAGTGGCGCAGAGGAATTTTAACTAGTTTTTGTTGCATCAGAGCAGGCCCGATAATTACTCACCTTATTTTTGCAAATGACAACATGTTATTTTCGGGTGCAACTATTGAAGATTGAGTGGAAATTCTTCATATTTTTGATGCGTATTCGTGAGCATCAGGTCAAGTTGTTAATATTGATAAATCAGGAATGTGCGTGAGTCGTTCCATTTCTGCCGAGGAGGGTGATCGGCTAGCAGCTGTTTTGGGTATTTATTGGGTTCGATGCCATGAACAGTATCTAGGATGGCTAAGCTTTGCGAGTAACAACAAACGTAGCCCCTTCAATGATATCAAAGATCGAATTTGGAATAAAATCAGGGATTGGCGGTGCAAGCTTCTCTCGGTGGGTGGGAAAGAAATTCTAATTAAGGCTATGCTTCAATCTATTCCAGCTTACTCTATGACTTTATTTAAGCTTCCGACAGGCTTAATATCTGAGATCCATAAGTTAGAGAACCGGTTTTTGTGGGGCAGTATGGAGGCGAAGCGAAAGGTGCATTGGGCTTCTAGGAAAAAAATGTGTGTTAGGAAGGTTGATGGGAGTCTTCGGTTTCGCGATCTTGCTGTTTTCAACCAGGCAATGCTTGCGAAAAAAGGTTGGCGGTTGGAGAAAAATCCAGGGTCTTTGGCTGCACGAGTTTTATGTAGTTGTTACTGTCCTAAAACAAATTTCATGGCTGCTGAAGAATATTCCGGTTGTGGCCTAGTTTATCTTGAGGCCTTGAATTACTGGAAAAACGAACTCGCTGGAGGATAGGCAAGTGGCCATCAGTGTTGATTTATGGTGATAAATGGATCTTGTGTCCTTCTAACTTCATTATTTATTCTCCTAAACTCCAAGAGGATGTCTCCCTAGTTAGTCATTTGAAAAATCCAATAGGCAATTGGAATAACAATTTGACCAATCATTTGTTTGTGGATGACAATGCTACTACGATTCTTTCTATTCCGGTTAGCATCACCAAGCAGACAGATTCTCTTTGCTGGCATTACTCGAAAGATGGAGATTATATGGTAATGAGTGGTTACAAGCTGGGCATCGATCTGTTGAAACACCTGAGTCCTTCAAGTAGGTCAGCATCCTCTTGGAAGAATTTATGGAGTCTTGAAATACCTCCGAAGGTGAAAGTCTTTATTTGGAAAGCATGCCAAAATTGGATACCAATTATGATGAATTCAGCTAATCGCAAAATCCATGTGGTGGGTATTTGTCCAGTTTGCAATCGACATTCATAAACAACAACTCATGCTTTGCGGGCTTGTCCGATGTTAAAGAATGTTCGGTTACACTTTCGTGTTATGAAAGGTATACGTTGTGGTCATATAGTGGTTTTCAGAGACTTTTTCTTCTCTTGCCTTAGTAGATTGAATAAGGATGAAATGTCCCTCTTAGGTGTGGTTTTTTGGCATTTCTAGTTTTACTAGAAATCAAATCGTTCATGAGCTGGGTGGTAACTTGCGAAGGATATGGTGTCGTCGTGGTCTATTGGTTTCCTAGCAAATTTTCTGCGTAATAATTCACATGTTGGTGAGCAGCGGCTAGTTGATGTTGTTGAGAATAAATCGCACACACACAAATCTAATCACAAATAAATAATATGAAAGTAATAAGAAGAAAAAGACGACACCAAAGATTTTACGTGGTTCAGCAATTTGCCTACGTCAACGAAGCGCACCGCACTCAATCCACTATTTTTAAAGTTGATTACAATCTCTCTGTCTCTCTTTCAGTCTCTCTACAATTGCTCTCTCTCTCTAGCAATTTTTCTCACACATTACGCACTAATTTTGAGTACACATAATTGTGGTATTTATATGGAAACACTAGGGTTGGCTAAATCCTAATTGGAGTATATTTCCTTTTTCAATTTCTTCTCTGCTCAAGATTTCTTATTTCACGCAGATTTGTGTTTGACCGCTGTATGTGCCACATCGCTCACACATCGCACCTCATAGCGTGTACCTATTGGACTTGAGCCGCTGTCCCACCGCTGTCATAATTCACAGCGCTTATCACAACGCTCTTCAATTTGGCCTAACCGCTATGCCACCGCTGTCAACGAGAACAACGCAACCATAGCGGTGTGTATAAAATTGGTCGCTGTTCCTTTGCATAATTTCATGCCGCTGTACCAAAGATACAATTCTCCAATTTTTGCTTCCTTCGTTGACTTGGTCTGCAAACTTCAATAAAGCAAATTAAATTTGCTTTTAATTTAACAAAAGACAAAAAACTTGTCTTTGCTTATCAAATTATTTATTTGGCCACTTTTGTTGACTTTGAGGTCATTCTTTACATAACTCCAACAATCTCCCACTTGAAGACTGAAACTCAATAAGCGTTCTCCATCCTTCCTCGATGACTTAGTGGATAAATAACGGTGCGCTCATCCCCCACACGTCTTTACTCTTGAAGACCCACTGAAGCTGTGCATAGCTCCAGTTTCTTAGTAGTGACTGTTTTGGTTAACATGTCAGCTAGATTCTTAGTTCCCGCAATCTTTACTAACTTCAATACTCCTTCTTCGATTAACGATTGAATAAAGTGGTAGCGCAGGTCTATATGCTTGTTCCTAGAATGGAACGTCGAATTCTTGGCCAAGTGTATTGCACTCTGACTATCACTGTGCAACACGTTCATCACCTGATCGAATCCCAACTCAGCTAACAACCCTTGTAACCATATCAGCTCCTTGCTTGCTTCTGTCACAGCCACATACTCGGCTTCAGTTGTAGAGTTTGTAACTATCTTCTGCAATTGGGACACCCAACTGATCGCGTTACTAGCCATCGTGAACACATATCCGGTGGTAATTCTTCTATGATCCACCTATCCAATAAAATCTGAATCCACATAGCCTTATAATTTGAGTTCATCTCTTCTGAAGGTTAGACATCTCTCTATCATACCCCGCAGGTATCTTAGGATCCATTTTACGGCCTCCCAGTGAGACTTGCCCGAATTTGACATGTATAGGCTCACAACTCCCACTGCTTGGGAAATATCAGGTCTTGTGCAGGCCATGACATACATTAGACTTCCAATGGCTGAAGCATAAGGCACTTTAGCCATGTAGTCCTTCTCTTCTTCTGTATTCGGACTCTGGTCGTTGGACAACCTGAAATGACTAGCCAAAGGTGTTCTCACAGATTTCGCATCACCCATGTTGAATCTCTGTAACACCTTCCCAACGTACTCTGCTTGTGAAAGCTTCAATGTACCTTCATGTTCATCGTTGCTAATCCTCATTCCAAGAATCTGCTTTGCTGCACCTAAATCCTTCATCTCGAACTCACTCGAGAGTTGCTTCTTCAAATTGTTAATCTCCTCTAAATCTGCACCAGCTACTAACATGTCATCAATATAAAGTAGCAAAATAATAAAACTTGACTTAACCTTTTTGAAGTAGCAGAAGTGGTCAGCATTGCATCTTAAATAACCATTGCCTTGCATAAACCCATCAAACTTCTTGTACCACTGTCGGGGAGCTTGTTTTAAACCATACAGGCTCTTCGTCAATCTACATACTAACTCTTCCTTGCCATCTTCCGCAAACCCCTTCGGTTTCTTCATACATATCTCCTCCTCCAAATCACCATGAAGAAAGACAGTCTTCACATCTAACTGCTTCAGATATAACCCTTTTGCTGCGACAATACTCAACACTAATCGGATCGTAGTTAGTTTAACAACAGAAGAGAAAATCTCAGAGTAGTCAATACCTTCAATTTGTTGGAAACCTTTGACTACTAGTCGTGCCTTGTATCTCTTGGAACCATCATGTTCCTCTTTGATCCGAAACACCCACTTATTCTATAGGGCTTTCTTTCATTCAGACATCTTGGCTAACTCCCAAGTTCAGTTAGATATCAACGACTTCATCTCATCCTTCATTGCAAGCTCCCACTTGCTCGCATCTTCTCCCTGACATGCCTCATCATAGCACTCAGGTTCTCCTGCATATGTCAGTAGCATGTATTGCAAGTACTTCTTATTTGGTATAGGAGTTCGAGTTGATCTTCTTAATGTACTTTGAACCTGTGTCACTGGAACATCTCTATATGGGATAGGTCCTTGAACCTGGGGCTGCACACCTTGCTCTTCGTCATTCTGTTTAATATGTTCCATGATCCCGCTATCCGGTACATCATCAGGCCCAAAATACTCTGGCTCTTCCGGCTCAGACACCTATGTGTTCCTATCTTTGTACATGACCCTTTCGTTGAAGACGACATCTCTACTTCTGATCATCTTGCGGTTTTGGTCATCCCACAGTTTATAACCAAATTCATCTTCTCCATAGCCTACCAAAGTGCACTTCACTGACTTGGCATTTAACTTACTTCTCGCATGATCACCTACATGTACATAGGAAACACACCCAAACAACTTAAGATGAGAAAGTTTTACCTCTGTCCCAGTCCAGATCTCCTCTGATATAGCGAGGTCCAAGGGCTTTGATGGTCCTCTATTGATTAAATACGCTGTTATATTGACTGCTTATGCCTAGAATTGTTTTGGCAACCCTGAATGTAACCTCATGCTTCTGGCTCTCTCAGTCAATGTCCTGTTCATTCATTCTGCTATACCATTCTGCTGTGGGGTTCCAGGAACCGTCCTACTGAGCTTTATCCCGCTCTGGTAGCAAAACTTCTTAAACTCATTGTCTTCATATTCTCCACTATTGTCTGAATGTAGCTTTTTGATCTTCAACCCTGTCTCTTTCTCAACACTAGCTTTCCATCTCTTGAAACCATCAAACACTTTAGACTTGTATTTTAGGAAGTAAACCCATACCTTTCTGGAATGGTCATCGATGAAAGTGACAAAATACTTTTTACCCCAGGTTGACGAGACTGAAGCTGGATCCCAAACATCGGTGTGCACTAGTTCTAGCTTCTCATTTACCGGTACTCTTCCAGTCTTTTTGAAGCTCACTCGCTTCTGTTTTCCTAATATGCAGCTCTCACAAAAATCAACCTCAACATTATTCAAATTTGGCAATTTTCTTTTTGAATGCAGATACTTCAGCCCCTGACTACTCATGTGTCCAAACCTTTGGTGCCACAAGTTCGAATCATCTTTGCTTTCTGCCATAGCGATTGAACCACTACCATCCGTGGTTATATAAAGCGACCCATTATTATTTCCTCGGTCGATTGTCATAATACCCTTCGAAATCTTCCACTTGTCACCTGTGAAAGTTGTCATGTAGCCATCTGACGTTAGTTGCCCAATAGAGATCAAGTTTTTCCTCAAATCCGGTATGTGCCTCACATTGTTGAGTTTCCAAACTGACCCTTTCAACTGAATCTTCACATCTCCCTTCTCGATAATATTGCATGCTTGATCGTCACCAAGATACACCTTACCCAAATTTCCAGAGACGTAATTCTCAAACAATTCCCTGTGAGGTGTGGCATGGAATGACGCTCCTGAATCCAGAACCCAGGACTCCGTCTTGCTTTCCAACGAGCAGATGAGGCAGTCATCTGACTCCTCAGATACATAATTTGCGCTGCTCTTGCCCTTATCCTTCTTCTCATATCTAAACTCATACGAGAAGTGACCCTTCTTACAACAATTCCAGCACTCTACATCCTTTTTGCTTCGTTGCTGATTTCCTGAATAGTTGACCTGATACCTGGATTTAGATTTTCCTCTTGACATTGATCTTCCCCGTTGATTCGTGTTTTGATTTCTGTTTCTGCCTTCTCTACTTTACACATTCAGTGCTGAAGATGTAGATGCCCATAATCCCTCTTCATGCAACCTGATTTCTTCGGTCATGATTATGTTCACAACCTGTTGGAAGTTCAATTTTTCTTTCCCGAACGAGTTGGCAATTGACTGACTTGTCGTCTTCCAACTTTCTAGCAATTGGGTGAGCATAAATACTGCCATAAACTCCTCATCGAAACCCATAGACAAGGAACATAACCCATCCTTCACTTTGTTGAATTGATTCAAAAACTCTTTAAAGTTTTGACCTTCCGCCATCTTCAAAGTTGATAGCTTCTTGACAAGATGGACTTTCCTTACCGCAGAAGGCTGTTCATATAGGTTTGATAGAGTATCCATTAGATCTTTGGTAGTCTGTTGATCCTTTACGTTGAAAGCGACCTGCTTTGTCAAACTGAGACGAATTGCTCCCAATGCTTTCCGGTCCAGGAGTTCAAAATCATCATCATCCATATTCTTCGGTTTCTGCTTCTTTGACCAATCTTCATCGGTCATATCCTTCGGTCTCTCTTTTATCGGCCAGTGCAGATCCTTCTGGTACAAATAATCCTCCATCTGCATCTTCCAGAAGCTGAAATTCGTCCCATTAAATTTCTCAATCTTGTGCGTGTCCTTTTCTGATTCCATCTCTACGACGAAATCGTTGACCTCGAGAAAACCTAGATTTGTGTGGAAAATATTAATAATAATAATAATAATATGGCCCAACCAAGGGCTCTGATACCAATTGTTGTTGAGAATAAATCGCACACACACAAATCTAATCACAAATAAATAATATGAAAGCAATAAGAAGAAAAAGACGACACCAAAGATTTTACGTGGTTCAGCAATTTGCCTACGTCCACGGAGCGCACCGCACTCAATCCACTATTTTTAGAGTTGATTACAATCTCTCTGTCTCTCTTTCAGTCTCTCTACAATTGCTCTCTCTCTCTCTAGCAATTTTTCTCACACATGACGCACTAATTTTGAGTACACATAATAGTGGTATTTATATGGGAACACTAGGGTTGGCTAAATCCTAATTGGAGTCTATTTCCTTTTTCAATTTCTTCTCTGCGCAAGATTTCTTATTTCATGCGGATTTATGTTTGACCGCTGTATGTGCAACATCGCTCACACAATGCACCTCACAGCGTGTCCCTACTGGACTTGAGCCGCTGTCCCACCGCTGTCATAATTCATAGCGCTCTTCAATTTGGCCTAACCGCTGTCAAAGAGCACAGCGCAGCCATAGCGGTGTGTATAAAATTGGTCGCTATTCCTTTGCATAATTTCATGCCGCTGTACCAAAGACACAGCGTGAATGAATTCATGAAGCAATTCTCCAATTTTTGCTTCCTTCGTTGACTTGGTCTGCAAACTTCAATAAAGCAAATTAAATTTGCTTTTAATTTCACAAAAGACAAAAAACTTTTCTTTGCTTTTCAAATTATTTATTTGGCCACTTTTGTTGACTTTGAGGTCATTCTTCACATAACTCCAACAGTTGACACGGTTTTGGAACACTGGCAGCCCCATGTTGATGGTTTTTAAAAAAATAAATACTGATGCTTCTCTTGATATGGGGAACCAGGTAGTAGGTGTGGGTTTGGTGGTTCGAAATAATCTTTGCTGGGTAATGGCCACCAATGCCCAACGGTTGGTGGCAAGTTACTCGCCTCAAGTAGCAGAGGCGGTGGCAATTTTACTGGAATTGATTTCGTAGTTGAAACAAGTTTAGTTTCGGCTATTATTGAATTCGACGCGTTAGGAGTAGTGTATCTGATCAATTCTTGGGGTCTGAATGCATCTAATATTGGGATTGTTATTGATGATATTGTATCCCATATTTATGGTTTGGCAGAAGGGTCAATGATTTATGCCTCTAAGAAGGCAAATATTGTAGCCTATAATCTTTCTAGGATGGCTTTGACTATTGCAGAGAACCGTCATTGGATGGAGGAATACCATCCATGTGTGGAGAGGTTTTTACAGGAGGATTTTCTTGCATGATGTATTCTTTCGTTTTGAATATAGCTTTTCTTTCTTTAAAAAAAATTGAGAAAAAATATTACATGGTGGGGTTGTTTAGTGTTGACGTTGATTTTTAGGATTACGTAAACTCGATCACACGTCTAACAAGTTATGGTAATTTGACAATATTATTATGAACAAGAAAGAGAAAAAGAACATGCAAACACAGATTTTACGTGGTAAAACCCCAATGTGGGGAAACATCCACGTAATGGTGGCAAAACGGGCAGTCCCGGCCGATTAGGCCCGGCCCCATTAGCCCGTCTGTTAAACGGACCGGGCCGGGCCGACCTGTTAGACAAAAAATGGGGCCCGACCTGGATCCAAGCCCGTGTAGGGACAGACCGGGCCGGGCTATAACGGGCTGGGCTTTAACGGGCCGGCCAGTTACAGGTCTAACGAGCCTGTAACAGGCCTGCCCGTTAAAGGCCCATCAGGCTTCAAATTTTTTTTAATACAATATTATTTTTTATACATTGTAATAATTTTGAGTAATTAATGTAATAATTTTAATATGAAATATAATATTATTCAAATTTTTTTAAAAACAATTCAAAATTTTAAAATTTGAAATTTTTTTAGGGGGGCCTTGACGGGCCGCCGGTGTGCCGGGCCTTGACGGGCCTCCCATGAGCCAGGCCCGCCAGAAAAAAATTTCCAAATTTTTTTTGGGCCACGGGCTTTACGGGCCTAACCGGGTCCGGTCCGTGAAAAAAACGGGCCGGTCTGGACGGCCCACTGAAGCCCTGCCCATTTTGCCAGCACTACATCCACGGTTGTTAGTGATAGCGAGAAAGAAATTCACTATGATCAATCTGTTACAAGCTAGACCTCCCTTGCACTCTTGTACACTTAGTTTTCATTAACCCTTCAAGGGTGTTTTTAGGCTGTATTTATACATGTAAGAAACCCTAATTCTTGGTGTCCAAGTAAAAGAAAAGCGGTAGTGATTCAATGAGACTCTGATTTGTTGGAGTCATTTTTTAGTCTTCTTTCCCATTTTGCATTGCTTGTGTTCCAAACTCAACATGTCTTTTGCCTATTCTGGACTTTGATATCTCTAAGGAAGTCTGTTTCCTTATCAGAGTATGTTTTATGACACCTTATTTGAATAAGATTCTTCTTTTGCGTATTTGAGTCGTGATTACATTGATTTCTACGTTGTCCACGTGTCGTTTAGCTGACTCGTTTAGCTGACCATCTACCAAACCCGATCAAACTTCTTTCACCCCCGACTAGGGATCTACACCCGATCGGATAACTAGACCCGACCTTTGGGTTATCCTGACCGGATCATTTTTACTTAGTCAATCCGATTACCTTAGTTGAGTTGCTTACACCCGACCATCTAAGTAACCCTGACCAGGTAGTATGAGGTTATCTTCTAGCCAATTCAAGTTGGTTCAATTCAGTTGACATTTGTTGACATGTCACTTTTAATCTCCACGAAACATGGTGCTTATGCTGATGTGTCATCCTTTCGGATTTTATCAATAACAATACCCCCTTAAACATTCAAACTGAGCATCTTGTTCAACGAAGAGAACTCGCTTGGTGAGGTATGTTTAACTCGGGTGTTTATTTATCTTGTAGCTCATTAATGCTTATTAATACTTAACAGTTAAGCTTCAATTTTTAGCGATAAACGTTTGATTTGACGTGAGTGACGAAACTGACAGCGGTTTATTTGAATTTTAAATGGCGCCTGATCTTCAGGATTCGTACACCAACCCCCACTCTCTCATGCGTACTTCCCATTTGGGGATGACGACATTGTCTCTTATATTATTTTGAAAACTCTTCATTTTCCCTCTCACACAATCTCACCTTGCATTTTTCTTCTTCAAAACTGCAACCCTATTTCTCTTCAAAACTTTTATTGCTTAAACTCTCTCGAACCTCCCCATTTTCATTAGACCTTCAGTTCTAACATCATCGGCGTTCACATTTCTTCCATCTCAATTATTCAGGTATGGATCCTATTACTCGTCACTGCTTGGTTGAACTTTTAATACGTGCTGTTGAAACTGGTGAAAAAGAGAACATTGATAGGATTGAGTTTATTTTACGGGGACGTTCTTAAGATTATACCCTTTCAACTCAACCTACAGCTCTCAGCGTTGATTACTCAGTTGCTCATCCTGAATTCCAACCTTCTTATTTTGATCCAAACACTGCTAACCCAAATGTTACTTCTGCTAATACATGCCCAGATATGTCGAGGACAACAAGAACCGGTCGGGGGAGCAAAGCGGCCGCTAAGGATTCCCTTGTGTTTGATTTGAAGATCCCTTCCCAACTGTTGAAGTTGGAAAATGTTCCCAAGAGGGGTCGGGTACACTTGTTGAGGTTTTCTGCCGACCTCCCAAACGCCTTTGACTCCGAGGTAAATGTGGCGACTGAACAAGAGATATTGAATTACACTGAAAGGTTTGACATCCCTCAGTCGGTGGAATTCTTTATGAGCGGTCGGTGAGTTATCTTGAACCCCCCTAAGGGCGTCGTGGCTATTTACGTGGCCATGCTTATGTCTGGGGTAATGTTTCCCATGCATCCTTTTATTGCCTGATTCCTAGCCGAGGCTGGGATCGCTCATGTGCAATTAACCCCGAATTCTTCTCGGGTCCTGATCAGTTTGTGGAACTTGTGGAAACAGATCGGTGCCAAGTATCCCTCGCCCCTTCAGGAAATCCGTAACTTCTATACATTGGGTCGATCAGACAACGAGGGTACTTTTCATCTTCAGTCCAGCCCTCCCAATCATTGGATTCCCCATGGGTATGACAAGAGGCCCACCCCCGCATCCAGCAAGGATCACAAGGGCTTCATTTGGGGTTTCCAATCATCCAACAAATACTGAAAGAACAGCTGGTTCTTCGTCAGAGGAGATTGGGGCGAGACCATTGTTGCTGACCCTCGCCAAAACCTGGCTAGAAATAGTGTCCCTAGACACTTTTACAACCCTGAACTGTGGAATAAAACTTTAGCAATGTTGACTAAAGATCAAGCCAGGATGGTGATCAAGGCTGCCCTGACATCATGGGAAACCCGAGATCACCAGATGTTGCTAGTCGAGAAGGATCTGATCAAGCTGGGACTGTTCCTGTTACCTCCAATCGGCGCAAGCCCTGTAAATTCAATTCTCTTCCAATTTTCGTCTGTATTAAACATATTTTCCTTTTCTGATAATTCTTGGATTAATTTCTCAGTGTATGAGATAGATATCGTTGCCGGCGAGCAAGTTGAGAAAGTTAAGAATCTTGATAGGGCTAGCCGAGCGGAAGCTGCTGTCCAATTGGCTTAGGGAATTGCTCCCCCACAACAAGACTTGGTAGAGCATACCTACGAGCCCTACCCCACGGGAGCTGCCGATCGAGAATAAGAGAAAAAAATCCTTCTACTGGGATAACGAGAAGAGGAATTCTCCTAGGAACTTGAAGAGTAGGTTCACCAAAGAGATGACCGGTCAGAACTTCTGAAAGGTCCCCTGCCAGAAAGGTGACCAAAACTGCAGATGGGTCTTCCGCCCCAGAAGCTGGTCGCCAACAGAAAAAGGCACAGCTGGTAGTGGGTCCAGAGGCTCATCATGTGGAAGTGAGGTTTATTGATCCTGAAGAAGAAGATGACGATCGAGAGACGTTGACTGATCTGATCGTAAGGGAGCAGTGATCGAAAAAGAGAATAGATTGTATATCTGCCACATCCATCTCTCTTCCATCTGAATAACCCAGAGTGGATGATCAAGCCCCTACTAGGACTAGTGAGCAATCTTTCCCTCAACAGACACAACCCTTACCTCTATCTGGATAATCTCCCATTCAAACCGACCTCCCAATAAATCAAGCCCCAACTGAGCCACATGTGCAACGTGCTGGTAAAGTCTCGATGCCATTTTAGATCAAGCGTCAGATAGTTTTTACTGACTCTGACTCTGACGAGGAGCATGCTAACTCTGACAGGGAGCATGCTGAATCGCCCACACCTGCTATTAAAGACAACGTAACCGACCGCACGTTGGATTACATTGATAAGATTTCTATGAGGTTGAGCCGACCTTCCGGGGTCTTATCCAATGCTAAAATGGCCCCACTTATTGGTGATATTGAAGCGGATCCTTCAAGTGCCACCGATCAGGAACATGTCGTTGTTATGCCTTTGGAAACAACTCTTGAGGCTACACCGACCACCCTTGGTGTAGTACCGGTTGGTTCACAACCTCAAAGGCATGAAGTGACGAATCCACGTGCTATTGCTAGCTCTTCTAGTTCTAGGGAAGCATTGGTTGACCCCCTTGATATGTTGTGTATCATGTCCGTTGGAAAGGGTTACGTTGGGGAAGGATATTGGAAGGACATGCAAAATGCCAGCAGCTAGGGGTGAATCCGCATGATCTTCAACAATGGTGTATATGTAAGTGTTTTTCATATTCTGAGCAATTCATTCGATTTTTGGTTTATTATTATGATATGTTTTTCTTCCATTTTATGCCGTAGAAGAATTGACCCGGGCCTTAATCGCTCAAGAAAGGCAGGCTGTTGAGATTTCCTTGTTGAAAAAGAAGCTTGAAGGGAAGAAGAAAACGCTCGATTCTTCCTCAACAAGTGGATCAAAATTGAAGGAATCGTTCGAAGAAAAGCTGAGGTAGTACGATATGATGAAGGTTGCTCTTAGGAGATCTCTGGCCAATACTGAGACCCGAGCCAATACGGCCACTGAAAACTTCAGTGAACTAGCCAAGAAGAGTGCTCAGTTTGAGGTAAGCTTGTCCAAAGCTGAGCAGTGATGCGCTGAGTTGGAGCAAAAGGTCATTGTGGCCGAACAAGCAACTGCTAATCAAGAAGCGGAGGCTCGCTCCACTAAAGAAACCATGGCTGCTTCTCAACAGTCAATGCTTAAGGCTCAACAGGAATCTGAGGAGGCTAAGCTTCGTTATGAGAGGCTGGCTGAAGACTTAAAACAGCAGAAGGTCAGAGTGGAAGTGCTTTCCCAGGAAGCTAAACCGGCTCTTGAGGCCCAGAGCGTTGATCGGTACAAGAGGATTCCTGCGTTCGAGGCAGTTATGCTGAGGGAGCTAGAGCGAGGGCTTGTTACCGTTCAGATGTTCTTCGGTCCCAATGAGAGGTCTTCTGGGGAAGCTTGCCAAAACAAGCGGCTGCTAATCAAGAAGCGGAGGCTCGCACCGCTAAAGAAACCATGGCTGCTTTTCAATAGTCAATGCTCGTGGCTCAACAGGAATCTGAGGAGGCTAAGCTTCGTTATGAGAGGCTGGCTGAAGATAAGGAGAGTGGTGTTTCGGCCAAGGGAATTGATGCTGGACCCTTACCTGATGCCTACTACTCTCCCTTTATGACTGATGACCTGGGGGATTACATCTGTTGGCCATACTTTGGGAACCTGACCAGGGGCTATGAGGATGAAAGCAACCCTCCTGGCAGTTCTAGGCCTGGCGGTCCCTCAAGCACACCTGGAGCTTGATCTTGCCTCATAATTTTCATCATTCCTTTCTTGTCACTGCACACCTTGTAATTTTTCCTGTAAAATTGTATGAAAGATTCTTTTATTTCCATTAATATAAATCTCCATTTGCTCATGTTGATTTCTTCGCCTTGGTGGGTAATATTTATTGTTCTTTATTGAGTCGATTAGTTGTCTTATTAACTGACTGAACTTTGTCTGGCTAGTCTCGTTACCAACTAACCTTTCTGTTTTGACCAGTTATCTCATTAACTATTCGTTATTGACCCGATTGGTTTTCTTATCAACTGATCGAACTTAGTTTGCCCAGTTTCATTACTAACAGACCTTCTTGGTTTGACCAGTTATCTTATTAACTGATCGTTATTTACCCGATCAGTTTTATTACAACTGATCGAACTTGGTCTGGCCAGTTTCATTACTAACTGACCTTCTTTGATTGGTTATGTGGACAATTTCTGACCCCATTTTGCGATCGCTTTTGATATATGTCAAGTAGTGTTCTTTTTATAAACCATTTGCCTGGTAACTAACTTATAAACTTTTATTTTTTATCTGTCAGCTAAGTCACTGTGACATCTCCCAGTAATCTGTTGCTCAAGATTCGTTGCAATAGGGTTGATCTACATCTCATTAACTTAATTTGTCTTAACCGAGTATCTGGCTAACTGGCGTTCAAGTACGAAAATCTGACTCCATCATCCAACTTTCTGTGCATCCCATCAGGTACCTATGACTTGAAGGCACTCTAACAATGTTTATGTACACCCAGTTAGTTTAGGTGAGTGTGCATTATCTTTTATGACATATGCTTTTTGCCCCATCACTGGACCCCCCGAGCACCTATTCGATGTTAGCAATCTCAGGTGCTGCGAGATTGCCTTTATAAAGGAAAGCATTATTAAAACACTTTTCTTGATTTGCTCCTCCCTCAAGGGGCTTTTATTGATAACTTTAATCAAAAAGCTAGAAAAAAGCGACAATTGATTAGGAATAACTAGAATTTACACTAATTCTAAACTTACTTAACTTAACAAAGTAACTAAATAAACTAAAAGAAAAATCCCCTTAGGGGTAGAATATCTTCAAATACTGAGCATTGTAAGGTCGGGGAACCTCTATTCCTTCTGGTCGAGTAAGGCGAATGACCACTTGATAAGATCCTTCCTACTTATCTACCGAGGATCCAGCCGCTTTTGCCTGTGCGTTTAGGGATACTCTTCTGAGGACCAAATCTCTGAGCTGAAATTTTCTTATCCGGACGTGCGAGTTGTAATACCTAGCGAACCTTTGCTGATAGTCAACGTTTCTTACTCTCACCATGTCCTTTTTCTCTTCCAGCTCGTCCAGATTGTGTTCTAGAGTATCTACATTTGCATCGAGTTGGTACAATTGAACTCTGGGAGAGTCGTGGATTACTTCGATCGGGATAACTGCCTCAGTCCTAAACCCCAGGGAATAGGGAGTTTCTCCTGTTGACATTCTTTCAGTTGTTCAGTATACCTAGAGTACCTCGTGCAACTTGTCTGCCCAATTCCCTTTTTTTACCATCAAGTTTGGCCTTCAAGGTGTACTTGATGAAATTGTTCACAACTTTAGTTTGCCCATTGGTCTGAGGATGGGCTGGCGTGGCATAATAGTTCTTAATGTGGTACTTTTGGCACATCTCCCTGAAGTTATCACTATTGAATTGGGTCCCTTTATCAGTGATGATTGTGTCTGGGATCCCAAATCGATAGATGATATTTTTCTTCATGAGGCTGGTGGTGTTAGCTTCGGTTATTTCACCAACGCCTCTGCTTCTGCCCACTTTGTAATATAGTCTACTTTTACTATGACATTCTTTGCACCTCCTTTGGTTGTTGTTGGCATGTGGCCGATCAGATCTAAACCCCACATTGCGAATGGCCAGGGCGAAGTCAGATTCTTCAAGCGCTCAAGTGGTTGCTTGATGTCATTTTCAATCCTTTGACAAGTATTACACTTATCTGCCATCGATTGCGCATCCTGGAACAGGGTTGGCCAATAGAAACCTTGTCTGAGGGTTTTATAAGCCAAATTTTTTCCTATAGTATGGTTTCCACATACACCTCTGTGTATACTTGCCAGAATCTTATCTCCCTCAACCTGACCAATACAACTCTGCAAGGCCTTTGAAAATCCCCTTCTGTAGAGCTCTCCTCCTACTATCAAATACCGGGCCACCCTGTACCTGATACGTTTTGCTTCGACTGTATCTTCGGGAAGCATGCCATTTTCTAGGTACTCCCTAAACGGGGTCATCCAAGTGATTTGCCCTTCTTCAATTACTTCAACAATCAACTTTTCTTCTTCTTTGATGCTGGGTTTCTTGAGATGGGCTACTGGGAGCGTTTTGGACTAGATACCAGTGGTCGCTGATACCAATCTTGATAGAGCATCGACCTTCTCATTCTTCTCTCTCGGGATCTGGGTGATTCTGTAAGTTTTGAATCTTTCGAGTATGGCCTAGCTATTTCCAGATAAGCTGCCATATTATTGTCCTTTGCTTGGTACTCATCTAGGACCTGGTTGATCACGACCTGTGAATCACTGAATATTTCTAACTCATATGCTCCCAATGTCGTGCAAACCCTGAGTCCTACCAACAATGCCTCATATTCGGCCATATTGTTAGTAGCTTTGAAGTCAAATCGCAAGGCACATTCTACCTGATCACCTTTTGGGGTGGATACCACTATGCTTACCCCGATGCCGTGCGTATTTGATGACCCATCGACGTGCAACTTCTAGTAAAAAAAACCTTCATTTCTTTGTCTTCAAGCATTTCGATCACTTCACTATTTGGTTCAGCGAACTCAACGATCAAATCTGCCACTGCCTGACCCTTTATCGCTGCCCTTGGCAAGTAAGTGATATCGAATTCACTTAGCTCAACTGCCCATTTCGTCAATATTCCTGACACTTCTGGTTTGGATAAGATCTGCTTTAACGGATAGTCAGTATAAACCTCAATCTTGTGTGCCTGAAAGTAAGGTCTCTGTTTTCTTGTTGCTGTCACCAGTGCTAATGCCATCTGCTCGGCTGCCAAGTATCTTATTTCTGTTGGCAGCAAGGCCTTATTGGTGTAATACACTGGTTTTTGTTTTCCTTCGACCAGCCTGACCATCACCGACCCCGTAGCCACTGCTGTGACTGATAGGTACAAGTATAACACTTCTCCGACCACCGGCTTTGACAGGATTAGTGTCTTGCCTAGATATTCCTTAATTTTCAAGAAGGCTTATTTACACTCTTCATTTCATTCCACTCATTTACCTGTCCTTATGGCCATGAAGAACGGCAAGCACTTGTCTATTGATTTATAAATGAATCGGTTTAAAGAGGCCAAACAACCTGTCAACCTTTGAATGTCTTTTAGGGTAACCGGAGACCTCATTTTCTCTAAGGCTCTTATCTTCTCAGGATTTACCTCGATCCCCTTCCGGAGAACCTGAAATCCGAGGAATTTTGCTGCCCCAAAGACACATTTTTTATGGTAGAGCTTTATTCCAAACCTTCTCAGCACCCCAAATGTTTCTTCTAGATCAGTTGCATGCTTCTCTGCTGTGACGTTTTTTGTCAGCATGTCATCTATGTACATCTCCATGTTTCTGCTGATTTGTCGGGCGAACATTTTGTTTACCAATCATTGGTAAGTTGATCCGGCATTCTTAAGGCCAAAAAACATCACTCTGTAACAGTAAAGCCCCTGGTAGGTTGTGAAAGCAGTCTTTTCTTCATCTGGTCCAAACATTTTAATCTGGTTATAACCCAAATAAGCGTCCATAAAACTCAGCAGTTCATGCCCCGCTATTGCATCGATCAACTGGTCTATTCGAGACAATGGGAAACTGTCTTTCGGGTATGCCTTGTTTAGGTCCGCGAAGTCCACGCACATCCTCCACTGCCCGTTCTTATTTTTTACAAGTACGACATTGGCGACCCACTCAGGGTACTGCACTTCCTTAATTGAACCTGCTATCAGTAGCTTATGAACCTTCTTTTTGATTGCTTGACTTCTCTCAAGGTTAAAATGTCGCCTCTATTGGATAACTGGTTTCCGCTCGGGGTCAACTGCCAAGAAATGAGATATTATTTTGGCGTCAATCCCCGGCATGTCTTCATGCTTCCATGCAAACACGTCCTTGTATTCTTTTAATGAGTTGACCAGCTTATTTTGTACTTGTTCTGTCCGCTGTGCCCCTAACTTCACTGTCTGCTCGGGGTTATTGTCATATATTATGACTTTATTAATTGGTTCCCCTTCCTAGTCTTTCCCATCTTCTGGAGATGTCTCCCTTGGGTCCAGGTCAAACCGGGTTAGTGTCTCTGCTTTCTCCTCATCCTCATCCATCTTTAGGCATTTTTCCCCTCCAGGGAGGTCTATCTGCATTACGTCTGGCTCTACTTTTTCTCTATACACTGCTAGATTTGTTTTCCTTGCCCATTCTTGGGAACCCTTCATGACATCGACCCCTGCCTTAGTTGGGAACTTGACGGTCAAGGCATAGGTTGTCATGATAGCCTTTGATTTGTTTAGGAAAGGTCTTCCCAATAAGGCATTGTAGGGCCAATTCTCAGTGTCGACAACCACAAAGTCGAGCAGCACTGTCTTCTGGCACGGGTAACTTCATATTTCCACAGGCAGTTTAACTGTTCCCAATGATCTCACTTCCGCTATGCCGAACCCTCTAAGCGGAATCATCAAAGATTGTAGATCCTTTCTTTGTAACCCCAACTGATCATATACCCTGACGCTTAAGATGTTCGATGAGCTGCCATTATCGATCAACACTCTTTTTACTTCCCTGTGACCTATTCGAATTGACACCACGATCGCATCATTTGGTCTAACTTCAAGTTCGTGTGCATTGGCTTCAGAAAAAATGATCGGGTCCTACCTGTGCTTGAGTTTCTTTTGGTCGGGACTTACTGAGTTTAATTTCAGGTTTCTGTGGCCATCTATTGCTTCACGGACTTCAGTCATTCCCTCCCGGCTACTTCTTCATGTGCATGGTCCGTCGAAAATGGTGTTGATAGCTCCCCCATCTGAATTTCCTCTAGGACTGCCTTTTTTGTCTTGGCCATTCTTTGTGGGGTCATTCTGCCGGTCATCCCCACCTTTTAGAACCAAATCTTTCAGGTGTCCTTCTCTGATCAATTTTTGATATAACCCCTTAATTGGTAGCATTTGGAAGTCTCGTGATCGTTCTCCCGATAAAATTGGCAGTGTTTAGAGGTGTCCCTCCTTGTAAAATTGGATTGCTTTAGGGGTTTTTTAGACAGGTTCTTATCTTCTATTACATTCAGAATTTCTTCCTGCTTTTGGGCCAGTGGGGTATAATTAGTGTACTTCCTCTTGTAAGTCCTATTGCCTTTTTGATCATCGTCATTGCGACCTTCCTTGCCTTTCCCAGAATTGTTCCTTTGGTCTCCTTTATTATTTCCCTTCGAACTATTATCTTTGGGTTTTTGGCCTTCTGCCGGTCGACCGCCATGTATGAGTTCTCTTCCATGGGCTATCTGTTCCTCTTCTGCCATTGCATATCCTCCCACGTCGTCCACCAAATTTGCGTAAGTGGTTTGCCGCCTCTGTCTTAGGGTGAGTGACAACTGACTATGTTGTAAACTATTGACAAGTGCAGACATTACCGCCTCATAGTTAGGATCATGTACTTCCGATACTTCTTGCGAGAACCTGGTGATGTAGTCTTTCAATTTTGTCATCCTTTCTTTGTTTCAAGGTTGAATGGACGGATATTGATTTTCTTTGCGGATATTACCAATGAATTGCCTGGTGAAGGCTTGTATTAATTCTTCAAAATTTCTGATTGATCCACCAGCGACACCGACAAACCATCTAGACCCCTGATCCCTAATGTTTGAGGGAACATTCTACATATGGGCGTATCATCATATTCATATTGCGCTATCGCACTCTGGTATATCTTGACGTGCTCTTAGGGGTCGGTGTTGGCCTTGAATTGCTCCACGTGTGGCATCCTGAACTTTTTTGAAAAATGAACTTGCCTTATAGAAGCAGCGAATGGACTACAAAAGTTACCAATCAGCAAGTTCCCATGACCTTGCCTTTGCTCCAGTGCTTCTATCATTCTTAATAGAATTTCCCGTTCGCCTTCTGGTTCGCCATGCTCATCAAACTTTTGGCGAATGGTGAGACCATGAGGGTCCCTTAAAACCCTCCTTGTGATTGGGCATCACAGAAGTTGTACTTAGGTGCGGAGGTTGTCTCCCTGCACCTTCTAGGTGGAGCTTCCTTGTCAGTTGAAGATGATCGAGATCTCCTCCGATGACCGCCATATATGTCTTCCGGTCGTAATTGGTTCCCCTTTCGTGGTATCTCTCAGCATCTTCTTACAAACTGGAATCCCTCTGTTCTCTTGTTTCTTGGTTTTCACTGCCCCCACTCTCCCTATAGTCCTTGTTATCTTGACGATCATCTCTCTTTTGGGAGTGCTCCCTTCTTTCGCGACGATCTGCCCTATCCCTTCCAATTTTCTATGAAGCGTCTGGGGTCGTGGCTACTATTTCAGAACGTATCCTAGAGTCCCGAGCTACCACTGGTATAGATAAATGATATGGTGAGGTCAAGTTAGTTGTATCAGTTATGTTGATTCCCTATCTAGCGGGGTCTTCAATGACTCTCCGCAGGGACTCTTGGACTTGCCGGAACACATCCGGGGAAATAGCAGGAATGGCATCTGTAAAGGTTATCGCATCTTGTATGTTGGAAGTCAGAGTCTTGAAGGGTAAATATCCTCCGCTAACACTGGTGTTTGCTAAACCAGGGTTGTTGACTCCACGCGGGGTGCTAGCTTCATGTGGAGATTGACTTCCGTCTCTACTGTTCGCCATGTTACTGTCATAAAAATTTCCTTAGGTTTTATTGTTCAAAAAACCCCCTCCTTCTAGTGCCAATTGTTGACGGTGATTTTTAAGATTACGTAAACTCGATCACGCGTCTAACAAGTTATGGTAAGTTGACAATAATATTAAGAACAATAACGAGAAAAATAACATGCAAACATAGATTGTACGTGGTAAAACCCCAAGGTTGGGAAACATCCACGGTTCCCGGTGACGGAGAGAAAGAAATTCATTATGATCAATCTGTTACATGCTCGACCTCCCTTGCAGTCTTGTACACTTAGTTTTCATTAACCCTTCAAGGGTGTTTTTAGGGTCTATTTATACACGTATGAAACCCTAATTCTTGGTGTCAAAGTAAAAGAAAAGAGATAGTGATTCAGTGAGACTCTGACTTATTGGAGTCATTTTTTAGTCTTTTTTTTCCGTTTTGTATTGCTTGTGTTTCAAACGCATCAGGTTTTTTTGCCTGTTCTGGACTTTGATATCTCTAAGGAAGTATGTTTCCTTATCAGAGTATGCTTCATGACACCTTATTTGAATAAGATTCTTCTTTTACGTATTTGAGTCATGATTACATTGAATTCTACGTTGTCCATGTGCCATGCATCCGAGCGTTTCTCATAATTGTCCATGTCTCGCTTAGCAGACCCGTTTAGCCGACCATCTGCCAAACCCGACCAAACTTCTTTCACCCCCGACCAGGGATCTACACCCGATCGGATAACTAGACCCGACCATTTGGGTTATCCCGACCGGATCATCTTTACTTGGTCAATCTGATTACCTTAGTTGAGTTGCTTACACCCGATCATCTAAGTAACCCTAACCAGGTAGTATGAGGTTATCTTCTAGCCAATTCAAGTTGGTTCAATTCAGGTGACATTTGTTGACACGTCACTTTTAATCTCCACGAAACATGGTGCTTATGCTTATAGGGAAAAAACGGTTCAAAACGCGGCGGAAGCGAAAAATTGGGTTTGTATATTTAAAAAAAATTCCTTTAAAAGAAATAGCCTTAACCCTAGATTAATTGACATATAATTAAAAGTATCGTACTTTTTTCTCGTGACGATTGAACTAGCGTCGAATTAAATCCGCAAGATCTTCCAATCCAATCACGAACGTGAATCACCTAGGAGTTTGGGCTCCCTTTCTTTAATTGTATATATGAGGATGAAAAAAACAAAATTTTCTTCTTTGTTAGTCATAATAATCCTCCAAGAGAAAACCCAAGAACGTCCAGTCACTTGTGAATTATCAATCTATTTGATTGAAACTCGCGTGAACCCGATTCGATTTTGTACATAAAATCCTTTTTGGTGTAAAGGATACTAGTGTACTATCGAAAACAAAAACGTTCCCCTTTTCTCTTCTCTTTGGCCAAATTCAATACACCTCTTTCTTGAGTTGAAAGTTTTTTTTTAAACTACTCTTCAAAAAATGAATTTAATAATATATATATAGGTGAAGGTCTAATCCTCACTCAAGTAGGATTTCTACTTTGTAGTCAAATCCTCACACAAGTAGGATTTCTACCTTGTAGTCAAATCCTCACACAAGTAGGATTACTTCTTCTCCAAGTCTCCTATCAACTTTGGGTTTTAACAAGAATAAGTTAATATTGCTCATTCTTACCCTAGACAATCTTAATGGAGATAGTTTATCCTCGTGAAGAATATCAGTAATCGTCAAGAGCTCATAGACCGCCTATAGCTCTCCAAGTTACCATATTTACCCATATGACCACATTTTGAACTTAGATATTTTGACTTGTCTAGAAGCCATATTTCAATAGACACTATTGAAAACTTAACGTTAAGATTTAATATCCAATACCTCAAAACATCCATATGATGATATTCTACTCATTTAATAAATGGAGCTACGGTGTCCATATCTATAAATGAAGCCCTCTATCGATTAGCAAGTGAATACCACCAAAATATCAAGGATAGACTATGATATATAATCGTACTCATTGATAGCTCAAATGATAACACTTGTAACCATAAGTTCATCATTTATCTCAGGATTGAGATAGACTCTCCGATTGTCTTCAAGTGAAAACTTTTATCCATTGACGGTTCTGGATAAAGTATTTCACTATGATCCTATTCAATGCACCCAGTGCACTAGATTCTTTTGCCCAAATACACCATACTTTGATGATTTTAGACTCATCATAACACATTTGATCCCACTCAAATGCTAGCAAAAGAATCTACAACTTTAACAAGATAAATGCGCCCAACCTTTATCTTAAGATGTGAATATTATTCAAGACTAACTAAAGAATTGTGTCTACCTCATACATATCTAGATGTACGAACAATTCTTCTTTTCTCACAGTCTTTTGACCTTATGATTATTTACTTTTGACAATTATAATAATTAAACTATAAATGCTATAAGATTTGTTAAACTAGAAATCACTTTATTAATATGAAAAGATTGTCAAATACATTATTACACTCTTACTATTGAGCATAATCCTAACAATGCTGATGTGTCATCCTTCCGAATTTTACCAATAACATTTACTAAAAAAAAGAAATTAAAAGAGAAAAGGTTTATATAATAAACCTATTAAAAATGGTGATTATTATCATTTCAAATGAGATATAAAATGACATTACACATAATGCCCAGAAGAAAAAAATATATGTTTTGCTGATAGTGCAACTACTCATATAATTTTACGGAGTCAAAAATACTTTATGATTTTGATTTTGTTCAAAGCAAATGTTAATACTGTATCAAGTCTAGAGGATCTGATAGAAGGCTTTGGAAGAGCTACGATATTGTTACCAAACAATACTAAATTATGTATCAATGATGTTTTATATTATTCAAGTAGAACATGAAGAAATCTACTTAGTTCAAATGCATATAACATTGTTAATGTTATAATGTTGAATATATGTGCATGATTTGTGTCAGAAGCTCATTATTGAGAAGTTGCATGCTTTATCATTTGGATTTTATTACTGATTATTAAAGAGTGTAAAATTTTATGTAGTTATGAACTATAAGGTCTCAGATCCAAAAATACTTATATTTTGATATGACAGTTTTGGTCATCAAGGATCTACGATGACGTGTATGATCACCGAAAATTCTTATAGACATTAATTAAAGAGCGGAAGATTCTTTAATTCCATAATAACATATGTACTGCAGGTTCACAAATGGAGATTAGTAATAAGACAATCTCGTTCTAAGGTTGGTTTTGAATCCCCATCATTCTAGGGGATATATGTGGATATATATATATATATATATATATTTATCCACCAAATAAATCATCTCCTTCTAAAAGTTGGTTTTGAATTCCCATCATTCAAGTGGATATGTGTGGACATATTAATCCACCAAGAGAACCCTTTTAAATTTTATGTTTCTAATTGATGCATCTACGAGATGGTCACATGTTTGTTTGTTATTAAACATATATGTATTACTAGCACATATTATCAGTTTTGGTGGAATAATTTTCAAATTATCCAATCAAATCAATGCGCCCTGATAACATATGTGAATTTACTTACAAGTTATTTGATGAATATTGAAAAACAGTTGGGATTGATGTTCAACATCTAGTTTTCACATGTACTCATAATTAGAATGGATCATCTAACGTCTCTAGGTAATTGAGAGAACTTTATTATTTCAATTCAATTACCAATTTCTTTAAGAGGACATTCTATTTTACATGTTGGTGCATTCATCTTTGACCCACTACTTATCATCATTATTAACATTACAACTTGTAGTTGGTCATTGATTTGCTCACTTTTTAAGATATTTGATTTATATGTGTTGTATATCTTCTTATTGCATCTCTAGCATGATCTAAGATAAAACTTCTATATCATTCTGATATTTATGTTGATTTTGATTCATCTTCTATTAGATCATTTAAACTTCATATAGTTTATCTTTTTATGCACAATCTGCATATTATTATATTGATTAATTTTCAAATCGAAAGTTTCTCCACAAGAGAAGAGTAAATAAAAGGTTACTCTTGTACACAATAGAGATATCCTTTCAGATCTCTATATATGTAATAAGTGTGTTTCATTTCAATCTTTGTATCGCTTAAATACGAAAGATAATGGATTATCAAATGATTATTAATCAGTTATCTGATATACCAAAGGTAACAAAATTTTATATATTGCCATCTCATGAACCCGGCCAGGTGATTTTTCCTTAAGAACAACCAGAGCAAAAGGCAATGGATAATCATCTGATACATATTATAAGTTTGTAAACCTTTTAATTCGAAAGGTATTGTTCCTAGAAGAGGAAAGTAAATTATCAGGATCCTAATATAAACAAAACTCGAGTTATAAATAAATCAATTTTCTCCAAGTCAACTCTATAAGAGTTTGATATATTTAAAAAGACACAAGTCCATGAAATGACTAAATCCATTCAAATTGAAAAAAATCTCAACATAGATACAAGAATATAGAAAATTTTAAAATTTCTATAAATCATATGAGAGAAATGTGGAATCATAAGAAAACAATTATTGAAGATGCATCTTTATACACAGTAGTTACTGAAATTGTGATTGGTATAATTTGGAGAGATAACACGTCAGCATAAACATCATGTTACATGGGAACAACTAGTGACGTGTCAACAAATGTCAACCAAATTGAGCCAACCTAAAGTGATCTAAAAATAACCCTTCAATACTGATCAGAGTTACTTAGATGGTCAGGTTATGAATACCCGACCAAGGTAATTAGATTGATCGGGTTATCAAGATAACGATCGGGGGTTTAGCTACTTGATCGGGTGAAAATCCCTGGTAGGGGGTAAAAGGGATCTGGTCGGGTTTGGAAGACGATCGGCTGAGCAACACGTGGACATTGTCTAAATACGATCAGATGCTTGGCATATTGATAACACAATTACGACTCAAACACGTAAAGAAGAATCCTCTTCCAATAAGTTCTCAAGAAGCATACCTTGATAAGGAAGCAATTTTCCTTAGAGCTGTCAGAATCCAAAATAAGCAAAAGTCCTGATATGATTACAACGATTCCAACAAGTCGGAGTCTTATTAAATCACTACTACTTTTCTTTTACTTGTACTCCAAGAACTAGGGTTCTATACATGTATAAATAGACCTAAAAAATACCTAACAAGGGTTAGCGAATCATTAGGTATTCAAGAGAGCAAGTAAGGTTGAGTGTGTAATCATATTATTATAGTGATTTTTCCTTCTCGCCGTCACTGACAACCGTGGTTTTTTCCCTCTCAGGCTTTCCACGTAAAATCTTGCTTGCGTGATATCTTTTATCTCTTCTTGATTTGATTATAACGATTGCAAACTCTACACATCTTGTGTGACGCCTGATCAACTTTACGTAATCCAAAAATCACCGTCAACAGAAATTATAAATGATAATTATGATATTCATAATATCAATGATTGTAGACAAAATGCATGATTGACCTAAATGGAAATAAGCAATTCAAGTAAAATTGACTACATTAGCCAAACGTATAGTATTAGACCATATAATCCAGACACCGGGTGACGTCAAACCTATTGGATTAATGGGTTTTTCTACGGAAACATAATGAGAAAAACAAAATCGTGAAATATGAGGCACGACTGGTAGTATAAGATTTCTCACAGAAACTTGGTATTCATTAGTGATGAATACGATTACATTCCGAATTGATCAATTTGGATGTCTTTAAAAGGCTTGAAATGCGTCTTCTAGGCGTAGTAATCATTTATCTATATGATTCACTCAATGCAGATATTTATAATCACTGAAGGATTTAAAATGCTAGAAGCATATAAATCGAGATCTCGTAATCTGTATTTGATGAACCAACAAAAATCCTTATATGGATTAAAAACAATATGGACGGATGTGGTATAACCGTCTCAGTGAATATCTTATAAAATAAGGGTTTAATAATCATATTATATACTCATGTATCTTCATAAAGAAATCAGAATTCAGATTTGCTATATTCACAATTTATGTTGATAATATGAATTTAATAGGTGCTCCCAAAGAGCCCTTGAAAACTGCTGATGAATTTGAAATGAAAGACATGGGAATGAAAATATTGTCTTGACGTGAATATCAAGCATAGATCAAATGGAATGCTTGTCCAATCAGAATATATTGAAAAGATTTTGAAAAGATTCTATATAGATATTACTCGTCTATTAAGTAATCATATGGTTGTTAGACTTCTTAATCCTAAGAAAGATTCATTCCAACTAATAGAAAATGGTGAAAATATACTTGGTCTTGAAGTACCATATCTCAATACAATTGGTGTTTTGTTATATCTAGCTCAATATTCTAGACCAGATATTGCATTCTTATTAAATGTTCTTACTAGATTCAATTCAACACCAACTCAAAAGCATTAGAATGAGATTAAACATCTTTTTCATTACCTTCATGGAATGAAAGATTTAGGATTATTTTATACAAAATCTAACAAATTTACTTGGTTATGCTGATGTCGGATATCTATATGATCCTCAAAAAACTCGTTCACAAACAAGACATGTTTTTACCTATAATGACACAACAATTTATTAACGCTTCATAAAACAAGTCTTTGCTTATATTCCATCCAATCATTTATCAAGGGGGGCGTTTCATCTGGGGGAGCATATCAAATGAACAATTGGGGCATATGTGTATTGTACTCTTTTTTTCTTTTAATCAGGTTTTTGTCCCATTGGGTTTTCCTTATAAGGTTTTTAATGAGGTAATTCTCTAAGCACACCCAAAAATCATTTGATCCATAAAGATCATCATAAATATTACAATATTCGCATTTATTATTATGCAACATATCAGGTGAGCTTAGCCTCATGTAATCCTTTAAATATTCACATTTATTTATATGCAACGTACATGTGAGCTTATGCCCCTGATTTATTATGTTCTTTAAATATTCATATTATTTAATTATACACAATATATGAGATTGGCTAGACCGACTCAACATAACTTAAAGTTTCTAGATATATGATATTTAAGTTAACACGGTTGTGAAAACCGATGAGAACCTATAGTTCTGAATCCAGTGTTATATATATGAATGTCATACTTCATTATTTGGAACCTGGGGTTTCAAATCCATTCATAATATAAAGTTTTTTGAATTTTGGGTTATTATCAGTTGAGTCCCTATCTTTTTTTGAATGATCAATTTTTTAAAAGAGTTTGCTTTTTTATCAAAAGTTTCCCTGACTTTAAAAAGTATATCAAATAGGTCCATTTGACTTTTTTTTAACGATCAAACGTGACAGAATATATAAATTGACCATTTTACCCTTAACTTTAATTAAAGAGTTTAAAAATACAATTTTACCCTTTAACATTTTAAAATTTTACAATTCAACTTTGATATAATCCAATCAAAATCTAACATGTGTCACCAAAATTTTAAAATAAAATATTAAAAAATGTGTATTTATATAATTTTTAAAGAATAAATTTAAAAAAAAAACTAATTTGATCTTATCTTAAAACCCTACAACAAACATCATCAGATTCACCAAATTCACCAAATCAACACCACACCTGATTCACCAAATCGACATCACACCTGATCCACCGCCGAACCCACCGTTGATCCTCTTCTCTTTCTCAAGCCATTTTCATCACATCACCATCTGATTTGGAACGGAGAGGTTTGGCTGCCGTAAAGGAGAAAGGAGAAAGGAGAAAGGAGATAGGAGATAGGAGAAATGAGAGGCTTGGCTGCCGAAAAACGACCTAGGAAGGTCGCCGGCTGCGGGAAAGTGACCACTGCCAAGTTGGACAGCGCTGACAAGGTCTCCCGGACGTGCGACAGCGGTCGGCGCTGCAGTTTAGACGAAGATCCGGCTGGATTGAGGCAAATCAGGCAAGATATGGGTGGATCGACTCAGAAAGGAGGGCTGCCGGAGTTTGTCGAAAAAACGCATTTTTCCTGGTTTTTTGTTTTTGTATTTTGTGTTTGGATTGATCGATGGAGTGGGATTGATGAAGAATATGATTTTTTTTTGGCAATTTTGTTCCTTGAATCAAAAGTTTGGTGGTGGTTTGGTGTATTTATGTTTTGATGATGGCAATTTTTTTTAGCTTTTTTCTAGAAATCTGGAAATTTTAAGCATCAAAATCTGGAAATCTGAAATGTTGTTGATGCTTAACGAAGATGATAGTGGTGGTAGAGAAGATAATGATTTTTTTTTTTAGTTTTTGTTTTATATATAATTTTTCTAATTTGTAGGGATTTAAGATAAGATAAGATTAGTTTTTTTATTTATTCTTTAAAAATAATTTTTTTTATAAATTATATAAATACAAATTTTTAATATTTTATTTTAAAATTTTGGTGACACATGTTAGATTTTGATTGGATTATATCAAAGCTGAATTGTAAAATTTTAAAATGTTTAAGGGTAAAATTATATTTTTAAACTCTTTAATTAAAGTTAAGGGTAAAATGGTCAATTTATATATTCTGTCACGTTTGACCTTTAAAAAAAGTCAAATGGACCTATTTGATATACTTTTCAAAAGTCAAGGAAACTTTTGATAAAAAAGCAAACTCGTTTAAAAAATTGATCATTCAAAAAAAGATAGGGACCCAACTGATAATAATCTTTGAATTTTATATATGAACTTACAGTTCATGGTCCAACCGGAAGTTCGAAAAATTAATATGAACCGTGATTTTGTTTTATCTTATATATATATATATATATATATATATATATATATATATATATATATGAAGTGATATATTTGCATATCATTCATTTGAGAAAAAAAATTCTACACATCCAGCAGGATGTTGTGAGTATCATAGAAGGGATTTAAGATCCTAACATATCATTCATTTGAGAAAAATGATCTACACATCTAGCAGGATGTTGTGAGTATCATAAAATGGATTTAAGATCCTAATGTATCATTCATTTGAGAAAAAATGATCTACACATCCAGTAAGATATTGTAAGTATCATAAAAAGGATTTAAGATCCTAACGTATAATAAAATTGGACATAATATTTTATCAATTTCATACATACTTGATGCTCTTCAAGAAGCAATAGCAAAAGTAATAGAAAAATAAAAGTGATGTGAGTGATGACGATTGCTATATGGATCACTGATGAGATAATTGATAATATATATATATATATATATATCAAATGGTGGGTCCATGCCATGATTGCTATATGAATGAGACAGAAAAAAAATATATTACATAGTGGCGTCTATACCGGTAGACCCGTCCACGGTTCCGGTTCGGGCCGGTTTCGATTCGAAACTGGTGGTTTCGGTTCCGTGGAGAGGGCGAACCGAAACCGAACCGAAAAATTTCGGTTTTGGTTCAGTTTTTAACCGGCGGTTTTGGACGGTTTTCCACGGTTTTGGGCTGTTTTGGACTGTTTTGGACGGTTTTTTTTTATATTTTTTTTATGTAAACCGACAGTTTAACCGCCGGTTTTGGGCGGTTTTGGGCGGTTTTTGGGCGGTTTTTCCAAAGGTTAAACCGAAACCGAACCGGCTTCAACCGGTTTCCAACCGGTTTTGTAACCGCCGGTTTCGGTTTCGGTTTCGGTTTTCCAATTTCAGTTTCGGTTTTTAACCGCCGGTTTAACCAAACCGTGGACACCTCTATATACCGGTGATGTTTACAATATAATAAAAAGAAAAAAAAAAGAAAAGAGGGAGGAGAATTAATTTAGAAGAACAAAGAAAAAATTTCCAATATCCGCTAGACGCGGGTACATAAATGATAAGAGAAAAGGTTTATAGAATAAACCTATTGAAAAGGTTATCATTTCAGATGAGATACAAAATGACATTACACATAATGTCCATAAATTCGTGGAAGGAAAATACATGTCTTGTCGATAGTGCAACGACTCATATAATTCTGAAAGTTAGAAATATTTTATGAATTTGATTTTGCTCAGAGCAAATGTTAATATTGTATCAGGTCCAACAGATCTAATAGAAAGCTCCGGAAGAGCCATGATATTGTTATCAAACAATACAAAATTATGTATTAATGATACTTGATATTATTCAAGCAGAACATAAAGAAATATGCTTAGTTTAAAGACATATAAAGTTAATACCAGAGCAGATCCAATCTGATTAAAGGCTCTAGAAGAGCCACAATCTTATTACCAGATGGTATTAAATTGTGTATAAATGATACTTTATATCATTCAAGCAAAATATAAAGAAATATGCTTAGATCAAATACATATAACTTTATTAATGTCACATTGAAACTATGAATAATAAGGATATTGAATATCTATGCTTGATTTGGGCCAGAGACTCATTATTGAGACGCTGCATACTTTCTCATACGGATTATATTACACAGTTATAAAACGTGTAAAAGTTTATGCAGTTATGAACTAGAAGTTCTCAAATCCAAAAATGCTTATATTTTAACATGACAGTTTTGGTCATCAAGGATCTACGATGATGTGTAGGATTATCAAAAATTATTATGGACATCAATTGAAGAGCTAGAAGATGTTTTGATACCATAATAATGAATGCACCGCATGTTCAAAAATGAAGATTAGTAATAAGACCATCTCATTCTAAAATTTGGTTTTGAATCCATATCATTCAAAGAGATATATGTGGATATATTCATCCACCAAATAAACCATCTCATTTTAAAGTTGGTTTTGGATCCCCATCATTCGAGGGGATATATGTGGACATATTTATCCACCAAATGAACCCCTTCTTTATTTTATAGTTCTAATTGATGCATCTACTAGATGATCACATATTTGTTTATTATCAAACATCTCCATATTACTTGCACTGATTATTAGTTTTTCAGGCATATTAACTTAATTGAACTTACAAGATATTTGATGAATATTGCAAAGCAGCTGGGATTGATGGTCAACATCTAGTTTTCATATACACTCATAATCAAGAAGGATTAGATGAATCACTTATCAAACGTCTCCAGGTAATTGCAACAACTTTATTATTTCGATATAGTTGCAAATTTGTCTATAGGGACTTACTCACTTTTTAAGATATTTGATTGTGTTGTATATCTTCTTATTGCATCTCTGGCATGATCTAAGCTAAGACTTCTATATCATTCTGAGATTAATGTTGATTTTGATTAATCTTCTATTAGATTATTTAAACTTCTGATAGTTTATATTTTTACGCACAATTTGCATAATATTATATTGATTAATTTACAAATGGGAAGTTTCTCCAGAAGAGAAAAGTAAATAAAAAGTTACTCCTATACAAAATAGAGATACCAGTTCGGTTGTCTTTATATATATATATATATATATAAATATAAACGTGTCTCATTTCAATCTTCGTATCGCTCAAATACGAAAGATAATTGATCATCAGATGATTATTAATTGGTTGCCTGATATATTAAAGGTAACAAGATTTTATAAGTTGCCATCTCATAAACCCCGACCGGGTGATTGTTCTTGAAGAACGATCAGAGTGAAGGGAAACAAATAAATCATCTTATACATATCATAAGCTTGTGAACCTTTTTAAAATGTATTGTTATGGGGATCCCAAAATTAAACAAAACTCGAGTTATAAATAAATATATTTTCTCTAAATCAACTCTATAAGAGTCTGATTTATTTAAAAAGATACAAGTCTATGAAATGACTAAATTCATTGAAATAGAAGTAATCTCAACAGAAATACAAGAGTATAAAAATTGAGAAAATTTATATAAATGATATGAGAGAAAGAATCGTGGAATCATAAGGAAACAATCATTGATGATGTATTTTTATACACAGTAGTACTACTAAAATTATAAATGATAATTATGATATTCATAATATCAATGATTGTAGACAAAAAGTATGATTGACCTATATGAAAAGAAGCAATTCAAGAAAAAAATGACTTCATAAGCCAAATATAGAGTGTTTATACCAATAGTATTTCAGATACATGGAGATGTCAAACTATTTGGATACTAATAGGTCTTTATATGGAAAAGTAATAAGAAAAATGATATATGAGATATGAGGCATGACTCATAGTATAAGGTTTCTTACAGAAACTTGGTATTCACTACTGATGAATACGATTACGTTCCGAATTTTCGATAAATTTGGTTGCCTTTGAAATGCGTCTTCATAATTTATCTATGTGATTCACTCAATGGAGATATTTAAGAACATGAGATATGAGGCACGACTCGTAGTACTAGGTAACTTGGTATTCACTACTGATAAATATGATTACATTCCGAATTTTTGATAAATTTGGCTGCCTTTGAAATGCTTGAAATGCGTTTTCATAATTTATCTATATAATTCACTAAATGCAGATATTTATAATTCCTAAAGGATTTAAAATGCTAGAAGTATGTAAATCGAGATCTCATAATCTATATTTGATGAAGATATAAAAATCCTTATATATATATATATATATATATATATAAATTAAAAACAATATGAACGGATGTTTTATAACCATCTTATTTAATATCCGATAAAGATAAGGATATAATAATCATATTATATATTCATGTTTCTTAATAAAGAAATGAGAAAAAAAATATTGTCTCGACTTGAAGATCAAACATATATCAAATGGAATGGTTATCCATCAATTAAAATAAGTTGAAAAGATTTTAAAAAGATTCCATATAGATACTACTCCATAAAATTTTTGCTCTACTTCAAAAGAAGTTTTATCAAGGGGGAACGTCCATATCATGGGGAGCTATATTAGTTATTTTGAAATATATGTGTATTGAACTCATTTTCCTTTCGATCAAGTTTTTGTCCCACTGAATTTTCTTGACAAGGTTTTAATGAGGCAAATCTCTAAACATACCCAAAAATCATTTAATCCATAAAAATCATCATAAATATTACATTGATCTAGTAGATCATCGTATATATGTTGTCTTGATCAAGAAGATCATTATAAATATTACTTTGATCTTACTAATCAATGTATATATATTACCTTGATCCAGAAGATCATCATAAATATTACTTTGATCTGACAAATCAATGGATATCTTTGCTCAGGTTTTTGTCCCACTGAATTTTCCCTAACAAAATATAACTGTGAGAAATGTTTTGAAAAAAACATTAACTAACAGTTTTGATAACGTCCAACATGACAACATCCAAAAGATTATTATAATAGGTGGATTTCAACAACTTACCCACTTGATAGGCAAACTCACACACCTGGAGAATATCAAAGCCTTTATTTGACTTAATGACTAAGGCTTCTAAACCTTTAAGAGGTGGACTAAGGCTTGTGTCTTAATGATTAAGGCAACTTGTAAGAAGGCGGTGGACTTTACCTATATATATAGCGTTCAATTGTAAAATTGATTGATTAGTAGAAGCACAATTTGAAATTAGATAGAGGGGTTGATTAGTAGAAGCACAATTTGAAATTAGATAGAGGGAGACGAGAGAGAGAACAAATACAAATTGTCTTTTTATTTGATTTCAAAAATGCTTCTACCGAACAAATTTTACAACCGATAGCTATATATATATATATATATATATATATATATATATATATATATATATATAGGCAAAGGTAAGTTTCAAACTTTAGTCATTAAGACATAAGACTTACTCCACCGCCCCGGGTTTAGAAGCTTTAGTCAATTAAGTCAAATAAATCTTTGATATTCTCGAGTTTGCTTATCAAGTGAGCAAGTTATTGAAATCCACATATTACAACATACTTTGTTATTTTAGTAATTAAAATTTTATGTTAAAAAAAAGGGGTAGTAATTTTTGGGTGGCCAAATTATTAACAAAAGCATAATTCATCAAATAATAATAAATAAATAAATCTATAAGCCACCGATCGAACCTTAAAATTATAAAAGACCATTAACGTACCATCACAATAAAAAAAGAAAAAAAAAACTAATTAGCTAAAATGAATCCAATACAAAATAATACCAACAAAAAAAATCACAACATCGCAATATCATGTTCTTAAGAAAAAGAATTGCACCAAGCAAAATATTAAATGATGACATAGAGGAGGCGAGAGCTAAACAGCTGAGAAATCAACCATGTTATCAAAGCACTATTTCTTCTTCGAGTGTTATGTCAACTGATTTAACATTTTCTTCAAAAAAAAATTATCAGATCCGATTTGATTTTTCAATTTAGTCGATGATAGTGGATAACAACTGTCGTGAAATAACAAGTCTGTCGTATGGTTTCGTGAACAAATAAAGTTGATTTTCGAAACTCGAAAGCTGTGAGAATTAACGTGAAAGGTGTTGTTGTACTTGGCTTTTTTTCCCAGATAAGAGATTGCGTCAGATCTGATACGAAAAGCATAATCTCTTATTCTGTTTTTGGCCATAAAAATCCACACAGCTTCCAATTTCAAAACCAACCAATCAATCAATAAATCACAAAACCACATAAACAATCAACTTCACATCCGACTAGATTCAATACTCTAAAATCCGAATCGCAGATGATAAATTTGTTTAAGAAAAATGTAAATCAGGTAACATCAACAACAACTTCAAAGAAATCTTACTTTGATCATGCAAAAACAATCAGCTCCTCCTATGTCATCATTCAATAATTTGCAGGCTCAATTCGATGCTATGCTGCTGCTCCAACTAGGGTTTTGTTTTTTTGAGGAGGATATGGAGGCTAGGGTTAGTTTTGATTGCTGGTCAAGATCTCTCGTATTGCTTATATAGGCCGTCTGTGGAGACTGAATATTTAATATTTTAAATTGATTTTGATAATAAGCCATGAAATGTCTAGAATATAGTGACGTACTGACGTGTACTTTCGTTGGCCTGTAGAATAGTGCTGTGCTGCGGATTTGATGGTGATAACTGATAAGATTCCTTTTCAGGTGATCAGATTTTTTTTGCCAAAATGCCAAATTTGTGTGATTTCTAAGCAGACCTTTTCCATTATTTCACTATAATAAATAAAATAAAAAATTGGAAATTTATTTCAGTAAAATTAGTAATGAATTTAAGATTGCAAAACGATTGACCAATATCAAAATATGCTATGACCAAATAAGTAAATACAAACGATTGACCAATATCAAAATATGCTATGACCAAATAAGTAAATACTGTATCAGTAAAAATATACAGAATATTATTTCGGAGATATTTAAAGATAGTTTCTTTATATTAATTTCCAAAATACGAAAACTATCGAGATATTTCAATAAAAAAAAATATTTACTTCCTTAATTAGGGCTTACATGCATTTTTTTTTTTGAAGTATTATGCTTTACATAAATTTCGGGTTTTTTTTGGGATGGGGAGAACTTGAACCTGCAATCTCGTTGTGCAGGTGTGAGGGGTTTAAATTAAACATATATTTAAATTTAAAGATACTAGTTTGAATAACAATTTATGAATAATACTTGAGTGCTGACTGGTTAGCATATAAGATACTGACCCCACTAATTGGGTGTTGACACGTGGCTTATTTTTAAAGAATACTATAAGATAAATGTAAAAAATGAAAGAAAAATACTATGTGTCAAGACCCTATTGGTGGGTCAGTATCTTGGGTGCTGATCGGTCAGCACCCAATCATTATCCATAATTTATATCTAAAACTTGTAATGTGATCAGTTTTATTAAGTTAGTAATGGTAAGTAATACAATGTGGTGCGGTGGAAAGAGCGTTCATTTAGTATGATAATATTTAGGTTTAAATCGCGATTGTATAATATTTTAGGTTTAAATCACGATTGTATATGTTATACGTTACTTGGAGGGAAGTGAAGCTACAACATCTACATTGATTTTTTTTTTAAATATTCGTATCTCTAGCATAACTTGTGTGTGGGTGTGACCCGTATACACGAATGCCGCTCCGATTGGGCTGTCATAGGACAAACGACCTTTTGCTACTGCTTGGAATTTAATTTTTCTAAGTCAAATAGAATCAGTGATTAATTAGAAATAAATCTCTTGGAGATTGATTTTTAATTAATATCCTTTTCATTGAAAACGTAATTGAGAAGTATTTCCTAAACAGTCATCTTGATTTCGGTTTGATTAAAAACCCTAGTCTATTCATCAGAAAACATATTCTGAATACAGACTACAAATCACGAAAGGAGTTGTTTTCTCTGTCTCTTCTTTGTTTCCGTTTCTTGGTAAGTTTGAACTTGATTTGAGTTCGCTGAGAGTGTTTGTGCCTTGCACAATCACTGTTAAACCGTTGTATCATGGGAGACAATCGTCATACACATACGGTGTTACCCGGCAAAATTGTCTTAAGGACACCGTGTGAAACACGGGCCTCGGTTTTCCCCTAACGTTCTGGTTTATGTTTTATTATCTCTGTCTTTTGCAGATTCGTACCAGATTGTTTTTCAGTACACGAAACAACAGTCCTTGTGGAAACAAGATGTGCCCCTGGAAATCAAAATTTTTATATGGAAAGCTTGCTATGACTGGGTCCCGACCCTATCAATCCTGGCTCGAAGGAGAGTCCTAGTGGACGATAAATGCCCTATGTGTAAGAATTGTGAGGAGTCGAACTTGCATGCTCTGTGGAATTGTTAAAAGCTTAAACTCACCCATCTCGAGTGGCTGCCGGGAAGGTGGAGCGCAAAAGGAATTATGCTAATTTTTTTGAGATGATTTTTGATTGTTGTTGGACACATATTTGACCACATGGCGGGATATACACACTCGGATGACATAGCACGTAATAATACGTACAAAGCATATGCACACAACGAATATACAAACTCTATAAATCAGTGTTCTAGTAAGCGCTAGGCGCTAGTCGGGCGGAGACCCAGCGCCTAGCGCCTAGGCCGATTAGTCGCCGATTAATCGGGGATTAATCGGAAAACACAATTACAAACAAATTCCAATTAGAACTCCAAAGAAAATTATTTCCAACAAATTATTTCCAAATCCAATCATAAACCAATCCAAATCCCCAATTATTAAATCCAAAAAGTATTCTTTCCAAATCAACAAATGTCAAATTACGCATTAAACGGATCTTGAGTGCACATTGGGTCAAACTTTATCCAATTAATTTTTTTATTATATATATATTTTATTTTTGCTGTGCTACAGTTCGGTTTTAATGGGTTCCCACTATGAAGATTTTGTTTTTAGTGGATGAAATTTAAACAGGCAAGTTATTGAATGAGTATGCACAAGCAATTTCATTGTGTGTTTTTCATGGATTGAAGTGTTCTGAGAATTTTGAAAAGTCTAAGTCAAGGAACAAAACCAGAGCACTTGTTGAACACAACACACGGGGTCTGGAGGATTATTCAAAATTTTAGATAAGACCAACAAAAGAAATACCACGCCAACATTTTTTTTTGAACTGCAAACGATATGTATTGAAGGCTAAAGTAGTCGAAAACAGAGCCACCTCCAAATAGAGGGATTAACAGACCAATACACGAAAACAAGTCCCCATAAAAACATCAGCAAAGACAACATCAAAACATGAAAAACAACACTATACAATCAGACTTCATTGCCAGAGCAGAGTAAGAAACATTCTGAGAAACCCAGAAAACAGAGAAATTGAAACCGAACAAACACCACTAAAACGTAAAACCTCATAAATCTCTCCAACTAACCAAGTCCCCTTCCTTGCTCGAACCTTTCTTTGCCAACAAATCTGCATAGCCATTGCTAGCTCTTGGACTGAAGCTAACCACAGTTCTGTGATTTCCCACGCCCAGAAAAGAAACAAGACCACAAGAGAGTGAAACACAATGATTTCAGTGATTTCCCTATTTGAATTGATTTCCCCACTCAATGATTTCCCCACTCAATGATCTCCCCACTTGAATTTAATCCACTACACAAACCACAAGAAACACCCAAACCCACCAAAGCTCCCGTAAAAATCAGTGAAACACCCAACAAGAACAAAAAACAGAGAGCAAAAACAGACATGAAAACAAAAGAGATGAGAGGGTATACTGGCGAACCGGAGACAGCTGCGAGTCTGCGACCTGGCGACGGCGACGGCGACGGAAGACAGAAGCTTACGGTGGCAGGAGCAATGGGCGATTTGGTTTAGCCGTTTTAGTTTGTAAGCTATTTGGTCGAAGATGAAAGGAAAAATTAGGAAAATTTGGTTTAGGTTTGGAAGTTTGATGTTGTAATTGTTAATGATCTGAAAAGAGGTTGTTTTCAATTCTTTACAAATTTTTTTTTTTTTTTTAAACAGGCTAGGCGGTCAACGGCTTTGACCACCGCCTGGCCGCCTAGCCGATTAGTCGCCGCCGTGAACGAGTAATCGGAAACCGCGGAATGTGACCGAATTTCACCTTTTCTCCTCAGTTGCCAGCAGCCTAGAGGAATTGGACCGATTAATCGGCCGCCTAGGCCGATTACTAGAACACTGCTATAAATAGACTCCTTGAAAACAAGGAAAGAGGGGGCTTCAACTATAACAAAAGAGCGAAAAACTCTCAGAAGCCTCATTTTATATTACAACAATTGTTATTATAGTTTGGACACTGATGAGCTGAAACTGTTTTGTGTGATTATATGGAGGGTTTGGTTCGTGCGGAACTGTTCCACTCATGATTCTAGCAGTCAGGACATTTTTAATGTGGTGTGGTGGAGCAAAAAATATCTTGCTGAGCTTCAAAGTCTCAGGACTGATAAGGTCCCCAGACCTTTGAGTGGCAGAAGGGGGGAGGCGACATGGAAGCCGCCGGATTCTGGCTCTTTCAAGATCAACTGTGATGCCGATGTTGATGCTAGCAGGCATCGAATCGGGATTGGTATTGTGATACGCGATGATTCTGGCTTCGTTATGGCCTCATGTTCCCAAAGGGTTGTAGCTACTTTTGATGCTCAGGTGGCAGAAACTTTGGCTATCTATAGAGGTATCATTTTTGGTAAAGACTGTTGCTTGGCTCCTTGTGTCATTGAATCGGATGCTGTAAATGAATTTTTGAAGGAAGCCATTTGGATTCTAGTAGTGGCACCATCCTTTCTGATATAACCAGTCTGTTGTCTTCAGGGGCGGAAACAGCCCTGGCTTGGGTGGGCTATAGCCCACCCAAGCATTTGAAAAAAATAATAATTAATATATATTAATGCTTTTAAATATTATATATATATATATATATATATTATCCTTAATTAAAGAATTAAAGTTAAGATTGCCTAAAGATAAAATACACTATATTATCAAGTTTTTTATTTCTTCTTTTATATATGTAAGTATTTTCATGTTTAATTTAGACTCAATTACTCTTGAAAAAAAATATATTCATCCCCTTGTCGGTTAATTTTAGATTTTAAAGTAAGTAGTTGATTTATAGTTGTTTAAAATTTTATTATTAATTTGTCAATTTCAACTATACATACTTGTTATAGGGATTTTGTGATAGCATGACAAGTCAGCATGATCACCTGGAAGTACGGTGATTAGATATGCCACGTCATCAAAGACAGCCAGGAAGGATCAACCCAAGACGACCAGAAGATGATCTCAAGGCTTAATCAAGTTTACCTAAGATGGTCGGGAAAACTAACTGATCGGATATGAATAACCTGGTCGGGGAAGCCAGCCGATCGGGTAGAAATAACTTGGTCGGGAAAATACAATCTGATCGGGGTAAAAGAGATCTGGTGGGGGTTAGGCAGCTGGTCAGTTAGATGACTCATGGAAGACATTAAATACAACTCAGATACGTAAAAGAAGAGTCTTATTCAAATAAGATATCACGAAGTAAACTCTGATAAGGAAATAAACTTCCTTATAGATATCAGAGTCCAAATCAGGCAACAAGTATAATTCATTCAATTCATGGAAGATGCGAAACATGAAAGAAGACAAAGACGACTTCAACAAGTAACAAGTCCTAATTAAACACTACTACCTTTCCTTACTTGTACAACAAAGATTATAGCTCTATGCACTATAAATAGACTCATAATCTCATTGTAGAAGAGAGACAGAACTATACACAGACATACATAAAAGAGAGATCCGTAAGAAAAGAGAGAAACATAGTGTATAATCACATTATTCATAGTGAATTCTTCTCCTCACCGTTACCGGCAACCGTAGATGTTTCCCCGCCTTGGGGTTTTACCATGTAAAATCTGTGTCTTCATAATCTCTTTTTCTTTTCTTGTTCATAACATTATCATCAATTCACCATACTTTGTGTGACACGTGATCGACTTTACGTAATCCAAAAATCACCGTCAACAGTACGCATTTTTTAATTAATGAAATTTCTCCTGTAAATTCGATACATACCTTTATCAATATATTTTTTTTCATAACAACCTACCTTGAAAAAAAAATTCTGGTTTCGCCCTTGGTTGTCTTGCACAAATGGTTGGAGTATCATATTTGCCCCTAGATCAGCTAACAAAGCTACGCACGGCCTCGCTAAGAATGCCTTAGACATTGCTGAAGATAAATTCTGGATTGAGGAGTTTCCCAGTTGTATTAATGCAGTGGTGGAGGCTGATAAGCCTATTTAGTTTTTGTTTTTTTTTTTCCATTGTTTCCCCTGTTCTTGTTGGCTATTGCTAGCCTTTCCAAAAAAAAAAGTATCGATGGTGAAATCTAGATACAAAAAAAGTCAAACGGTCAACGGTCATGTTGACAAGTCAAAGTGCTGACTAACGTGGGTTGGTCAACAATCAAAATGATGAAGTCAAACAAGAACTTTGTTCTAGTTGTCGCCGAACAGGACCTCGTCAAGAACTTTGTTTGGCGAGTAGAATCTTCCCCATATGAACCTGTGACGATATCTACAAAACAAGAAGAACGTTAGGAGCACCGGTTGGTGACTAACGTTTAAACTTCAAAGCTCAAGTCAATCAACTATCTCAAAAAATTCATTAAAGCTCTCAAAAGAAAATGATAGACTTTCGCTTTGATTTTCCCTTTTATATTTATATGTGTGTAGTCTATGTAGTAGTAATTGTTGTTATACAGATGATTGATTTGCCGTTTAGTTGTGCGACTATTACCTGATTTGGCGTGTTAAAACTTCAGGGGAAAAGACATTCATTTAGTATTCGGCGATATCTTAAATTCGAGTCGTCACCTGCAATAAATATAAATATATATATATATATATTTGTTGTTTCTTTTACTGAAAAACAATCTGGTATGAACCTATATAGAACAGAGATAATAAACACAAACCAGAACGTTATGGGAAAACCGAGGCCCGTGTTTCACACAGTATCCTTAAGACAATTTCGCCGGGTAACACTGTATATGTATGGCGATTGTCTCCCAGGATACAACGGTTTAACAGTGATCATGCAAGGCACAAACACTCAAATCAAGTTCGAACTTACCAAGAACTAGACATGATGCCGGTTCAGTTCGAACCGGCGAACCGAACCGGAACCGGTTTTTTCGGTTCCGGTTCCAAACCAAACCGGGAACCGGTATTGACCGGTTCCGGTTCCTTTTTTAAGGAACCGTCCGGTTCGAACCGGACTGGAACCGACGGTTCCGGTTCCTGTTCGAACCGGCGGTTCCACTTATAAAAATAAAATGTTTTAAAAAAATGGACATTGTAGAGTATTGGGTCATGACCCCTAACCCTTGTCCAAGTAGATATAATTTCTAATGCATTATTCTCCTTTTTATATAGGTTGGCAACTCTTCACTTGTCTTATTTATCCAATGTGGGATCTAGGATTGAATAAAACTAAGATTATAAGCAATCACTCTATGACCAAGATTAGGGAAGAATAATATGTGAATGAGATTTGATGATTTATATATACATATTAATAGTATATTAAAAAAAATGATACATATTATTATATATTTGCATTCACAATTCACATAATATAGAAGATTAAGAAAAGTATATATAGAGATGTGATGTGATTTAATCCAAAAATGATCCAATTCTTTTGTCTTTTATTAACAATATTCCCTATGTTTACATCCAATAAAAAGTTAAAAAAGTTTTCAAATGGAAATTCATTATGTTATATCAATGAATGTAAATGGAAATTCAATCATACATCCCACATTGGATAAATAAGAGAAGTGGTGAGAGACCTAACCAATATAAAAATGAGAAGAATGCAAAGGAAAATAAACATTCTTGAACAAGGGTTATGGGCTCCAACCCAATACTTTATAATGTCCTATATAACATTTTATTTTTATTTTAAAATAAAATGTTACTTTTTGAAAAGAAAAAAAAAGGAACCGAACCGTTGGAACCGGACCGGAACCAGCAGTTCCGGTTCAGATTCTAGCTCCCCCGGAACCGGAACCGAACCGAGAAGAGAGCAATTAATTTCGTGATTTCTTTTGTCTTCTGAAGATTAGACTATGGTTTATTATAAAACTGAAGTCATGAGGATTAATTTGGCAAATACTTGTCAATTACGTTTTTAATGAAAAAGATATTAATTAAAAGTCAATCTCCAAGAGATTTATTTCGAATTAATCACCGATTCTATTTACTTAGTGATCAAGTAGTAGCAAAAGGTTGTTTGTACTATGACAGTCAAATCGGAACGGCATTCGTGTATGCGGGTCGCGCCCGCACACAAGTTATCCAATCCGAAGGTTCGGAGTGGTTAGAAATTCTTACAAAGCAAATATAGTCTGACAGCAAAGACGTATACAGAAATGTGTCACAAACTTTATTTCAATTCGTTGGATATTTTACAGGTGAAAGGAAAGATTTACAGTAGGAGAGGAAAGATTACAAAGGAGGAATTTAAACACACTGAAAGCAAACTGAAAAACTAACTCTGCCTCTTCCAGGAAACTCGAGTTCCTTAAATAGAAGAGGAAAAGAAACTATGGTACAAACTATGGTACAAATTAACCTTGGTAAACTGAACCAGGGTAAACATACATTATCAGAATATTAATAATAATGTCGTTGAAAGAGAAAAGCATATTCTTCAAGGGTTGTCGTTTTCTGCCGACACATTGTATGTCATTTTTTGCCGACACTTCATTTGTTGTGTTCTGCCGATACATTGTCTGGAAGGTAATAATAATGGGAGGATAGGATAAGTCTTGTGAACCTGATAAGATCAAAGATGCTGTGACTCTGATTCGTCGTGACAAAAGAATCTGGTGGGGTCATCGTCATCAATAAAGTCTCTATCATCTTTTCCGCTGGACCCGGTTTCCATTTGAGAGGAAATAGTAGACATAGCCTTGTTCATGTCTTTAGCAATTAGTCGGAGTTCTTCAGGAGTGCTGGCAGTAGCCAATCTGGAACTGGCCGCAGCTAATTGTGCTGTTGATTGTGATTTGGCCATAAGGAAGGGAGATTGGTCAATCAGGGTCTTGCATAGAGTAGGGTTTTCATTGAACCAGGAGGCCACTCTCTGAGTACCTAGATCAGCAATGTTCATACCACTCCACCACTTGATTTTGGTCTGGCGACCGAAATATGGTACATTAATATTTCCAATGAGTTTATCCATGATGGCATATTCGAGCATCAAGATCCATGTGAGGCTGAACTGTTTGAAATAAATTAATAAGTCAGGGATGAAATCCCAGGCATAGGGCTTGTCAAAATGTGATATCCAATACTGGTATCCTTCTTTAACATTGGGGGGAAGGATGTCTGTCATGGAGCCATATTTGTCCCACCATTCTAAGAACCAGAATGGAATGTCAAGTTGGAAATTTTTGTCAAAATATATGAACCAAGAAAGAGAGTTACCAGGATTCTGACCATATAATAAATAAGTCCAGGCCTTGATATAGTCCCAGTAATTGAAATCGGAGACAGGGAAACGTTGGGAAAAAAAGTTTCTTTGAATTAGGATTTCCCCATTGTTCTTGGGTCAGAATTTTGTAAAGTTTGATTTTTCGAAAAAGAAGTTTGTCTTTATCGATTTTGTCAAAAACATCAGAGATGAAGACAAAGTCTGTATCCTCTAATATGAATTCATAAAAAAATATGTCTTTTGGAATGGTCTTCGGGAAATCTGAAATACAGGGGGTTAACGAGGGCATCGGCCAATCTTTTGGGTTCATCAAAGTATTGGTCTAAGAGGACAGGGATTTCCATAGTACAAAATCGGTCAAAGAAAGGTTTGGCAATATATGGATAAGAGGTGGTAATGGGTCGAGGAGAAGTTTGAGTTGGTGATTGATATATAATGGATTGGGATTTGTTTTGTTTGATGGAATGATGACTTATTCGAGAGGAAGTAACTGTCTTAAAAGAGGGTGAGTCTAGTTGTAATGGACTAAATGTGTTAGGAGAGCTGAGCTCTGGGAAATCTGTCATAGCATACTTGTCTTTGTGATTAGGTCTGGATGAGGAGGAAGGACTGATAGATAAAGATAAGTTAGTTGATAAGTCAGAGGGTTGAAAATTTTCAAATATGTCTGAAAGGTTGGCTTGAATGCTTGGGCCTCTGCCACGACGGCTTCGGCCTCGTTCGCGAGGGCCGCGTCCTCTAATGCTGGCCATAACCCTGTAAAAATTCTCGAGTTAGAAAATCAGGTAAACTATTATCAGATCCTTTAATATATTCAATGGAGAAATCAAAAGCAGATAAAAGAGCTTGCCAACGAGCAAAGATTTGCTTGGAAGCTAGAATTTTAACATCATTTTTTAGGATAAATTTGGCAGATTGACAATCGACTTTGAGCAAAAACTGTTGATTAATTAAATCATCTTGGAACTTTTGAATGGTCAAAACAATAGCTAAAATTTCTTTTTTGACGTAGAATATTTTAACTGGGTTTCGTTCCAAGCACCAGAAACATATTTGACTAAGCATTCTTTGTCATACATTAGTTCTACGTTTTGGTATCAGAGCCTTGCGACATGTTGAAGGGGGATATTAGGCTGTTCCTAGGTGCAAAAGTCAGTAGTCTTATAGGGTTTTGGCCGTTAGTCAGGTGGACGTTAGGCTGTGTCACCCTTGTTGACAAGCTGTGAGTTAAAACCTAGGATCTTTGTTTAATCTATCCTCTTTATCATGTCAACTAGTAGTTCTAGACCTGGCACATAACCTGATGATGACAACAGTACCACAGGACAATCAATAGCTAATTATAAGACTAATTTGAATGATAAGGATTTGAATAATTGGCAACTACCTGACATACAGAAATCCAGCATCTATAAAAAGAAAAACATATTAGATTTCAGGACTCTTTTAGAACAAAAGACTAAAAAAATAAATGTTAAATTCCAACATAATACTTTTTCTGCTAATTTATTAAATAAAAATAGTCTCAACCATTACTGCAAAATTGGTTATAATGACCTATATATAGGTAGCGTTCAAATTGGGATCGAACCTTTATCAAAAATTGGTCTCAATAACTCATTACTTGTTGTCCTTAGAGACAAAAGGATAACTGATTATAAAGAATATATTCTTGGTATGGCGGAAACAACTTTGACTTACGGGCCTATTTATTTTCAATGTTATCCCAATTTTACTATTGCTCTAAACACAGATGAACATAAAGAAAAATGTCTTGTTATTGATATCCAAACACATAATTACAAGTTCATTGAACGATCAAGCTCTTATAAACTTGTTTATCGTGTTCATTATCGCGTCCTTACCTCTAGACTCATCCCTAGTTTTATCCCTCCTACTATTCCAGCTGGTCAAACCATATGTTTCAGTGCTTCACCCTTTGTTAATGTCATGGTCCATGCTCCTGTTAGATGGGAAAACATTGCTTTCCCTGAAGAATGGGTCAAAGAAAAGGTTGACCAACCTTTATACCAACCACCATCACTAAACCTACATGACTGTATTACAGACCAAGACGGTACCCTTAAGATATCCTTCCGAAGGGGTAATTCTTATAAACATCCCAGCATCAGTGACATACCCAGTAATAGTAGTTTCCAAACTGCTAGACACTCTTTGTCCAGTCTATCTAGAGACCACATAGCCAGCCAAATCCCTAGCCTGATCGTTAACGAAACTGACAAACTAAAACCCTCATTCCCTACCAATCCTGTTCCCAATGATCGATACAGGCCCGATTCCAGTGACACCGATGACCATGTCGATCTCATTCCTAGAAGAAGAAAACCCACACGTGTGACTAATATCCTTAAAACTTCTAACCAAACTGCTCATCCTATACACGAATATGATGAACCAACTTCACCCACTCCTTCCCAAGCCTTAACTGACAGTATCCCACCTAGACCTACTATCAGAACCATTGACACTTTATACTCTGGCATTAACATCGATCATGATTACCTTTTAAAAAAATATCATGACCCTATTAACAAACGATTAAGGGAAAAATACGAAACTAATTACACCCATAAGAAACGTCAACAATTTCATACCAGATGAGTATCCACTATTACTACTCTTAACCAAGAAATATCTTTCTTCGACTGGTATGTTAATCGTAAGCAATTCGAAGAACAATGTTTGGTTCTAAACCGAACTCACAATCGCATCTATAAAACAAAATATGGCGAACAAGTTCAATTTCATCCTCCCTCACGAAATTTTGACATTGACATTATTAATGAAGATACTGAGGCACTCACACCTACAACTACTAGCTGTACTCCCTTTGTTATCATGGATTCCGAGTTATCTAATGACATACCTTCCTCTTCAGCTCAAATTGGTGTCGTCATAAAACAAAACAATTACACTAATGTTTACCTTAACACTCTAGGAGAACAACTCGACAAAATTGAACTCAACATGACTACATCCTCTCCTGTTCTCCAAACCACTTCTAAAACTGACAATCCTCAAGTCTTTGTTCCCCAGTCATCCACTAGTCATCCTGCTAAACCTACCCAAAAAATTGATCCTGAACCATCCGCTCCTAACGTTTTACTATTTCCTGATCCAACTGGGATTGAAAAATGCTTTGACCATTTTTTAAATGAAGAAGAACTTCTTAAATCTCTTGAAGCCAGACTCAAAAATCTACCCAAACCAGAAATCCATACCATGGATGAAACGATTTCCCTTTTAGAGGTTGACGACATTGAACAAATGGTTAACAAAATAACTTCTACAGACAAAGTTGACAGTTATAACTATGATCGGTATTACCATAACACAAAACCTTATCACCCACGGCCTACTCCTCCAGACCTCCAATGAAGAAACTGTTCCATACAGAGCTTACACTGGTAATGCTAGTTACCAGTTTAACATTGATGGTCTGTCTGAATATCAAACCATGACTGTCCTCAGATAAATGCATACTATAAGGTATATTTATATCAAAAAACAAAATATGACCCATGCTGATGCCGTCACTTCACTAGCCACTGGCTTTGAAGGACAATTATTTGGTTGGTGGACTCATACTATGAGTTCTTCAGCCAGAGAAACTATCATCAACCACACCAAAGAAATTATCACAAACACTACTTCTTCCACCACCTTTACACCTTCCACATCAGCCACTACAACCACTACTTCACAACCTGATGGCATCGATGTTCTCTGTTACACCATCCTTATGCACTTTGTTGGAAATCTGAATCGTTTCCAAGGAAAAGAATTTTCAAAACTTCAAAATCTTAAGTGCAAAAAGTTAAATGACTTCAAATGGTACAAAGACGTGTACTTAACCAGAGTCCTCCAGCGACCTGACAATGCTAATTCCTATTGGAAAGAAAAAATTATTTCTGGTATACCTACCTTTTTCTCTACTAAAGTCAGAGATAAAATGGTTGAACAAATGGCCAGTTCTGACTGGTCGAAAATCGACCTAAATACCTGGACTTATGGTGAGATCATCAGTACTATAAATATTGTGGCCATACAATTATGTACTGATATTAGACTCAAAAGTCAACTTAAAAAATAAAAGCTCACCACCAAAAAAGAACTTGGTTCTTGGTGTGAACAATTTGGGTTTGATAGATTACCTATATCCAAAAGAAAACATCACAAAAATAAAAAACAGTTTGAAAGGCCCAAACCCTTCAATAAGGGTTATAAAAAATACCACAGATGGTATTCCCGGCGGCCTTCCACAAAACAATCGAAACCTCCTGTTGCTCAAACAAAGCCCAAAATTGTTCCTCAGAAACGAAAACAAAAAAGATCTCCCAAAACCACTAAATGTTTCAACTGTGGCCAAGAAGGACATTATGCTAATAGATGTCCTGAAGTCAAAAATAAGATCCGAACCTTTGATGTCCCTGATGAACTCAAAGACAAATTTGTCCAACTTCTTCATAATGATTTTTCTTCTGATACTTCCGATTCCTATTCTGAAAATGATATTTCTCATTCCTCTGACAATATTATTTTAGTTATCGACCATACTTCTGATTCCGACACCACTTCTTCCTTTTGTCTATCTGATCGATATCCTAAAAAACAACCCTGTATATGCAAAGAAATAAATGTTCTTGATCAGCATGGTTATACTATGATTATTGGCATGATTGATAGTATTGAAGATTCCTCTCTAAAGGCTAAATATCTCCGAGAATTATAACAAAAAATTTCCAGTGGGCGGACCCAACAAACCACTATTTCTTCTCCTCCTGCAAGTATTCCTACAAGTATTCCTTTCAGTACCCCTGATTTTGATTCCAATGTCATCGGCCGCTTTCAAACCAAAACCAGAAAAATTATTGTTTCTAATTTACAAAAAGAAATCCAAAATCTCAAAGACGAGATCAAAGTCATTAAGACCACCATTTCTAAACTCGAGCATCCTTCTTCTGTTACAAAAAACGACCACCAAACCCCTCTTCAAAAGAATCCTAGTTTTGCTAGTTCCAGTGACTCAGATGATCCCAATATTTCTGACCAACCAGGCTTGACCACTGTCCTCAATCATCCCCGTTCTCCTGGCCATCTTAGCCAGATCAAAACTTATAAGATCCAAAAATGGTACATTAAAATTGACATAAGAATCTCCCAAGAATATAACCTTATTGTTAATGCTCTCGTTGACACCGGAGCAGACCTCAATTGTATAATGGAAGCTCTTATACCTACTAAATATCTGGAAAAAACCACCGAGTCCCTTTTTGGTGCTAATAAGCAACAGCTGGATATTCAGTATAAATTGGCCAACGCCAAAGTTTGTAACCAAGGTGTATGTTATAAGATCCAAAAATGGTACATTGAGATTGACATAAGAATCTCCCAAGAATATAACCTTATTGTTAATGCTCTCGTTGACACCGGAGTAGACCTCAATTGTATAATGGAAGCTCTTATACCTACTAAATATCTGGAAAAAACCACCGAGTCCCTTTTTGGTGCTAATAAGCAACAGCTGGATATTCAGTATAAATTGGCCAACGCCAAAGTTTGTAACCAAGGTGTATGTTACACCACTGACTTTGTCATGGTTAAAACTTTATCCCAAAATGTCATCTTCGGTCTTCCTTTCCTCCATCTCATCTCTCCTTTTAAGGTGACCAGTGAGGGAATTATCACTGAATACCTTAATAAAGAAATTCTTTTCCCTTTCATTTATCCTCTAATTATACAGGATCTTGACACCCTCAAAAAATAAAGCATTCATTTTAATCCTCCTCCCATTCCATCCCTGGACCAATGCATTGCTAATTTAAACATTAAACAGAAGCAATTGTCTTTTCTAAAAGATGACCTTGTTTTTGAGAAACAGGTGATTCGTCTTGCTGATCCTCAAATGCAAGAAAAGATTAAACAATTTCAGGCTCAAATTGAAAGAGAAATATGTTCTTCTTTTCCCAATGCTTTTTGGGACCGAAAAAAGTATATAGTCTCTTTGCCCTATAATACTGATTTCTCTGAAAAAGGTATTCCCACAAAGGCGCATCCCATACAAATGAATGCCGACCTTATAGCCTATTGTAAACAAGAAATCAGTGATTTATTACAAAAAGGTCTCATCAGACCATCCAAATCTCCTTGGAGTTGCCCTGCCTTCTATGTTCAAAAGAATGCTGAAATTGAACGAGGAGTTCCACGCCTTGTTATTAATTATAAATCTCTTAATGAGGCTCTTCAATGAATCCGATATCCCATTCCCAATAAATCTGACTTATTAAAAAGACTTTATGATTCAAAAGTTTTTTCTAAATTTGATATGAAATCATGTTTTTAGCAAATTCAAATTGCAGAACAAGACAGATACAAAACTGCATTCACTGTCCCTTTTGGACAATATGAATGGAATGTTATGCCCTTTGGCCTAAAAAATGCTCCTAGTGAATTTAAGTGCATTATGAATGACATCTTTAACCCTTACTCTGATTTTGCCATTGTTTATATTGATGATGTACTTTTATATAGCAATAATATTGACCAGCATTAGAAATACTTGCATATTTTCCTCAAAACCATTAAACGGCATGGCCTTGTAGTTTCTGCTCCAAAAATTACCCTATTCCAAACCCAGATCTGGTTCCTTGGCCATCATATCACCAAAGGTACCATCATCCCATATATATATATATATATATATATATATATATCAGTGTTCGAGAAATAAAAAAATCGGCCGATTAATCACCGAAAAATCGTTAGGCGGCCTTCAGCTGAATCGAAAAGACAAAAATCAGCCTTCTTAGGCGGCGGTGCTAGATCTACATCCTCCCCCGCCCATGCCTCTGCCTCTTCATCAGATCCAAACCTACCTCCTCCACCACCACCACATAACCTTCTTGAAACGCGTCGTCTGCGCATAACGGCGACGAAGATCGATCAAGCAAAGATCGATTTTCAATGAGGGTATAATCGAGAAGAAACAAGAAGAAGAAGAAGATAGAATTGAAGTAAACGCAGCTGCCGCAGCCGCCGTCGCCTCCTCTGCTGTAAAAGCTAGAACCTGGGGAAGCTTTTCTATTTGATCTTCGCAATTTTCGATGAATCAATAAAAAAAAATATATATATATATATATATTGTTAGCTGTATTCAATCTGATGACCGCCACCTCAATGCCACCTCAGCTGGATTGTACACTAATAGCACATGGCCACACATGTTCACCACATGGACATGTTCTGCATATGGCACTCTTTGTTAACCAATCAGAGTGCCATGTCATTGGTTGTTACCACATTTCAAGGAAAGATTTTACTTTCCCCACCATTTGACTAACACATTAGAAAGAAGAATTTAAAAAAAAATCCTAAATTTTCTCACAGAAACCAAATCTCTCCATTATCAACTATAAGAATGAGATTTCTGCCTAGGCGAACAAAGCGCCGATCTATCGAATGACCAGCGCCTAGCGCCTACTAGAACACTGATATATATATATATATATATATATATATATATATATGTTAGGATTATGCACAATGACAAGAGTGTAATATTGTAATTGACAATCTTCTCATATTAATAAAGTGAATTCTGATTCTTACAATTACTTATAGCATTTATTATTATAATTGTCAAGGTAAATAATCATAAGGTCAAAAGACTATGAGACATGATGAATTGTTCATACATCCGGATATTTATGAGGTAGACACAATTCTTTAGTTAGTTTTGAATAACGTTCACAACTTAAGTTAAAGGTTGGGCACCTCTATCTTGTTAAAGTTGTAGAATTCTTTTACTAGCATTTGAGTGGGATCAAATGAATATGATGAGTCTAAAATCATCGAAAGGTTTTCGAGTAAAAGAATCTAGTGCACTAGGTGCATTGAACTGGATCACAATGAAATACTTTATCTAGAACCGTCACTAGATATAAGTCTTTTCATTAAAGAGGACAATCGGAGAGTCTATCTTAATCCTGAAATAAATGATGGACTTATGGTTGCAAGTGTTATCATTAGAGCTATCAATGAGTACGATTATATAGCATAGTCTATCCTCGATAGTTTGGTGGTATACATTTGTTAATCGATAGAGGACTTCATTTATAGATATGTACATCGTGGCTCCATTTATTAAATGAGAGTATAATATCATCATATGGATATTTTGAGGTATTGGATATTAAATCTCAACGTTGAGTTTTCAATAATGATTATTGAAAACATGGCTTCTGGACAAGTCAAAGTATCCAAGTTCGAAATGTGGTCATATGAGGAAATATGGTAACTTGGAGAGCTATAGGCGGTCTATGAGCTCTTGGCGATTACTGATATTATTCACGAGGATACACCATTTCCTATAAGATTGTCTAGGGTATGAATGAGAAACATCTCCTTATTCTATCTTTATTTAAGAGTTCAATTTTAGCTCTTTAGTGGAATGAGTTAAAATTAATAGATTGGACCTAAGTGAATCATTTGTTGATTATGATTAGGTTGTGTCTATTGAAGCTTAAATTTAGATAGCCCGCCAAGATCCCCAATCCACACGTATTTGCATGGATCACTTGATATATTCTACCAGGCCGATTTAAGGGTCCATCTAGAATTATTTTTAATATATCAAGAATATAATATGTCTATTATTTAATTAATGGGCTGCACTATTATATTAATATATTAAAAGGAGACATGTGGGCTTGTTTCTTTTAGTAAGAATGGGTCTGGTTCACATATGGGCTTTTATTTAAAGTCCAATGGATTAAATGAAATAAGAAAATAATATATGGCCCATTTATATAAGTGGGGCGGCAAGGTGTATATATTAACCTAATATATTATTTTGTTTCATTGTTTTAATTAAATAAGAATTAGTTAATTTATTAATTAATTGTTTAATTAAGAAACAAATCTTTTTCTGATCAGGAAATATATTTCCTAAAGTTATACTATTGGTAGTAGTATATTAAAAGTAAAAGACTTGTTTGATAAGAAAATAAATAATTAATTTTATTTATTTAATCAAATAAGAAGTCTTTTTATTTAGTCAATAAAAGAATAAAAATATCTATGAGTTGGATTAGGTTTTGAAGTCTAAAGGTTGATGGAAATTAGGGTGCAACACAAACTCTTTTTGGTATATGATTTGCGGCAACCCTAGTCCATTTAGAGGAAGATTTCGGCAATCCTAAATAGAAGAGGAAGCAAAATTTTGGCCACCTATATAATACCACATATAGAATTCAGCCACGATAGTTGATTGAATGATTCAATTTTTCTTCTTCTTCTCAATTCATAGAAAAGGATAATTTTTATTCTACTAAACATAAAAGAGAGAAGAGATTATTCTTTGATAGTTCACTGATTGCTTGTTCATCAATAAGCTTGTGTGTACAACATCGAATTAGGTTCACGCGAGTTTCGATCATTAGATTGAGAACTCAATAGTGACCGGAATAATTTTTGTCTTCTTTTGATTGTTTTGTGACTAACAAAAGAAAAAGAAAACTTTGTTCATCCATTCTCAGGTTTGCAATACAAAGAAAAAGAGAGACCACGCTCCTAGGTGATTCACGTACGTGTTCGGATTGGAAGATCTCGCGGTACTGTTCACCATCACTGTTCACGGGGGGTACTGTTCACGATCACTGTTCACGCGGTACTGTTCACGATCACCGTTCACGCGGTACTGTTCACTCGGGTACTGTTCACGGGCATCGGAAAAGATTTTGCGGATTACCAATCGACGTAAGTCAATCAGATCACGCGTCAAGAGATATTTAACTCTAACCGTATATATTTGAGTTTAATTAATTAAAAGGTTAAGGTTCAACTTTGAGAAAAATTTTAATACCATACGAAATCTATTTTTCGTTTCTTCCGCTGCGTTTTACATCGATTTTTCCGTACAATATATATATTTATAATTTCAATTGACACATGTTTTGTCATGTTTGTAACCAGTCATGACCTTGGTTCGGTTCGGTTCCAATTTTCGGTTCTCAACTGTCCATTCCGGTTCCAAGGGAACAAGAACCTGAATCGGAACCTTCTAGAGGAAGGTTCCAGTTCACCCAGTTCGGGCGGTTCTGTTTTCTTTTTTTGTAATTTTAAACTATACACTAACCAAAAAAAAACTATTAGACATGTAAATGCAGTTTACTAGGTAACCCGAAATTAAAATAAAATAAAATATATGAAAAACTAAAAAGACAAATTAAAATAAAACTAAAAAATTTAAACTGGCCTTACACTTAATTTTTACTACAATTAAGTTGTCTACATATCATTTTGGGGTTTAGAGGGATCAAAGGCCATATAGTTCTCTTGTCTTTTATTGCCAGTTTGGTGATGTGAGTTGGGACCGTAACTAATCAGTGGCATCCGTTGCAGTGATAGGGGTATGGTCATCGTCAAGGAAATAGTAGAGTGTTTCTTGATCGATTTCTTGTTGTCTGTTTTGCGCCTTGGTCCAATCATCAGCACAAACTTGGACTTGAATTGATTTCGGACTCAAAAGTGAACGTCTTTCGTCTAGAATATTTCCACCGACTCTAAACTCTTGTTCCACAGCCACATTAGAAGCTGGTGTTACAAGAATTTGTTTAGCTATAATAGCCAAGATTGGAAAGTACATTCCATGCTTCCTCCACCAATGTAGGATATCAAATTTATCTAAATCACTCTCCCATAAACTCAAAGGAGGTACTTAGATAAGTTTGAACCTCGGAAATTAGAATGCGAGGTCAAGCTTGAGGAAGAAGAACCTCGTAATTTTTAGAGTTTTTTTGGGATAACAGTTGATACCCTAACCCCATTAATCCGGATGATGGAGTATGAGATACAGTTTGAGTTTGTGGAACATCAATGTTCAGTAATGGACCATAAACTCTAAGATATTCATCATATAACTCAAAAAATAATATCTTAATTTTATAACAATAACTAGTAATATCAACTTCTATTTCTAAATATTGATAATAAAGAGTTAAATATTTAAACAAATTTTCTAATTTACAATGTGGATCAAAACATAATACAAGCAAATAAATTGTTGGAAACTCTTTATAATAGTCTAACAATTTTTTTTCATAGCATCAATGCAGTTCTTTAATTGTACATCGGATGCACACTCAGAAAATGCACAAACAATAGCAACACTCTCAATAATAAATAAATTAGTAAATTAATAGTAAGATAATAAATACCATAAAAATTGTCAGTAGCATTATTAAAGACTTATAACAAACCACAATTTTTTGTACAAACATGCCAATGATGTGCATAAAGATAAATATCACTAACATTATAAAACATAAAAGCAACTAATAAATCATATAATCACAACTTCTAATAAGCAATTTATAAGTAAAATTTCAACGTGTTGGAACATCATGAGGAAATCTAATGGCACACCTACCACTTTGTTTACAAAATCTTACCCATGTTTTCATTGCAGAAGAATGTTTCCACAAATAATAGAGGACATCTCTAATAGGTTTAATAAAAGTTTAAAGAATTGTTAATCCATTTTGAACATATAAATATAAAAAATGGCAAGCACATCTTTAATTAAAAGATTTACCAACAAAATAAGGTTTGCATAAATCAATTAAAGAAGGAATATACGTGGTATTGTTGGAAGCATTATTAAAACCAATTGTAAAAATTTTGTTTTCAATTTTATACTCTTCAAAAATAATTTTGAGCTGTCTATAAATATTAGCAGCAGTATGTGCCTCATTAAAAACTCTAAATGCAAAAATTCTTTTTTGCATTTTTCATGCATTATCCATATAATGGCAAGTAACACCCAAGTATGAATGCATTTGCTAATGATCACTCCATATGTCGGCACATATGGAAACACGACTTTTATAATTATAAAAAAAAATTGGAAATTCCTTTTTTCTCTTTTATAAATGTCATTAAGTGCACATGTGAGAGTGGTTATAGAAACACGACATGCAACATGATTTAATGCTTGTTGACAATAATTAACAAAACCAACTTTTTCACAAAAACTAAATAGTAAGTGTTCTACTGCAATCATTCTAGCTAATTCTTCTCTATTATTTTTATTACTATATTTAAATAATTGATGGTTAAGGGTATTGTACCTGGAAATTTGGGTTTGTAAACTCGATCTGGCATGTTATGTTGTAGACTGGTTCGTTATATGCTTCTGAAATGTGTTATATCCTCCAGATTTACTCCACTTAAATTCTTTTTTGCAGTAATTGCAAGCCGCTACAGTGCTTCCATCTGTTTTCGTAATTTTCTTCATATGGAGTACGAAGAGATCAGATTTGAGCTGCTTCTTTAAGTTCTCTTCAGTAGGTGGTACAAAATCTGGCGGGGGATCGGGCATATTTTATATTGGCTTGTGAACTTAGGGATGGCATTGGGTTCAGAAATTATTAGATTGGGATTATGAGAGTTAATGGATTCAAGATAGACTTGTTGTTACAAGAACTAATGATAATCGGTTTCGTCATACCAGACATTGTCCAACATAGTCTGCATAGGACCCTTACCTTTGCTAGAATGCCTTGAACCGTCTCCACTTGCACTTGCCATTGAAAAAATTAAATTGTAAAAATTCTTGAAACAAAATGTCAAAAAATAGATGGAAATAAATTTGAAAAAATTATTGGAAATGAATTTGAATTGAGTAAAAAAAATGTAATTGCAAACAAATAAATTCAAATAATTGAGTAATTGAGAGACAATTGGAGAATTGAGACTTGATATAGGATTAGAGAGATTCGGAGATATGGAGTGAGGGTGTTTATTTTTAGAAATTTAAAAAAAAATAAGAAATTGGAAAGAAATATATATATATATATATATATATATATATTGGTGCCGTTGGACGCCCAACGGCTCCTACTCTTTTATAAAAAAATTTCAAAAAAATTGCAGTGGAACCACTGATTCCAAAACCGGCTTGGAACATTTGGTTTGGAACCACCGGTTCCAATCCGGTTTTTGCATTTGGTGAACCGTAACCGGAACCTTATAGGTTCGGATTTTCGATCCGGTTCTGATTCCATAAATATATTTCTAATTCTGGTTCGGTTCCATGATTGGAACCAAACCGTGGTCATGTCTACCTGTAACAATTATTTGTGGATAGGTATTTGAGGTTAATTTTATTCAATGCTTTGTGCCAACGGCTTCAACTAACAGGCTCATAAGGATTAATCTTCTTTAGTTCGTAGCTTGGGCTCAGTCCTCTAAGGGATCGTTTGTTTGTTTTTCTGAAGACTGAACAGTCCTGAATTTTTCTGAAGACTGAATAGGGACTGAAATCTGAACTTGAATGACATGTTTGTATTTTTTTTTCTCACATCTGAATTTATTGTCAACACGTTTGTTTTTTAAAAGTAAAATTGTCTGAAAGTAAGTAATTTTACATTTATACCTATATTAAACAATTATACATATAATATGGAATAAAAAAATTCCAGAAATCATAATTATATATAAACACATATGATCATGATCTTCTTCCTCGATTACAAATAAACTTTATTTTTATTAAGAAAGGAACAAAAAGTTTATTTTTTTCAAAAAATAAAAGGGGCAACGGAAAAACTCACACAAAACATTCTAAAAAAATAATATATAAATACATCACCCTAATTGAACAAATCAGAAGTGTTTGTTGATTTATTCTTCTCCATATGGAGGAAATATATAGGAAGAATACAGAGTGAGAATCAAGTAATTGATCTCCAACAATCTTTACAATTAATTTAACAATCCCCTATAATCAACAATTAACAGATTGTCAACTATACAAAAATATCCTACATTAATAACAAGATATTCTAACACTCCCCCTCAAGTTGGTGCATAGAAGTCGCTCATGCCCAACTTGCTAATTGAGTCATGAAAACTCCTTCCATTAATGGCCTTTGTAAGGATATCTGCAAGTTGGTCTTTACTTGGAACAAAAGGAAGCTCGATTATCTTTTCTTCTAATTTCTCTTTGACGAAGAATTGATCAATCTCCACATGCTTAGTACGATCATGCTGTACAAGATTGTTAGCAATCTGTACTGAAGCCTTATTATCACAATACAATCTCATGCAGTCTCTTTGGTGAAATCCCAAATCACTCAATAAATTCTTCAACCACAATAATTCAGTAATTCCTTGGGCAATCCCTCGAAATTCTGCCTCAGCACTAGATCGTGACACCACGGTCTGTTTCTTACTTCGCCAAGTGACTAGGTTACCTCCTACAAAGGTAAAATAACCAGAAGTAGATCTCCGTTCACTAGCATTCCCAGCCCAATCAGCATCCGTGTATCCCTTGATATCTAGATGTTCATTTTTAGAAAACATTAATCCTTTGCCAGGAGCTCATTTTAGGTATCTTAGAATCCGAAGGACTGCATCCATGTGACTCTCAGTGGGAGCGTGCATAAATTGACTTACCACACTTACTACATATGAAATATCACGAGGAGTATGCGATAAGTAGATAAACCTACCAACAAGCCTTTGATACCTTTCTTTATTTGCTGGGGTTTGATCAGGATGATCTGGACATTCACACAGCTTGTGATTTTGATTCATAGGAGTATCTGCTGGTTTGCTAGCAAGCATCCCGGTTTCTGTAAGTAGATCAAGAACATACTTTCTATGACTGAGGAAAATCCCATGTTTTGATCGGGCTACCTCAATTCCTAGAAAGTACCTTAATGCCCCTAAGTCTTTCATTTCAAACTCTGTGGCCAAGTGACTTTGGAGATTAGTCATTTCTAGATCATCGTTTCCTGTAACAATCATATCATCAACATAGACGATAAGAATAGTGATTTTGTCACCCTTACATTTGTAGAATAAGGTGTGATCGGAGTTACTCTACTGATATCCGAATTTCCTCATAGAAGTACTAAGTCATCCGAACCAGGCTCTAGGTGATTGTTTGAATCCGTAGAGAGTCTTTTTTAGTTTACAAACTTTACCAATTTGAGAATCAAAACCGAGGGGAGAACCATATAAAATTCTTCACTGAGTTCCCCATGTAAAAAGGCATTCTTAACATCAAATTGTTTCAAAGGGCACTCCAAATTAGCTGCTAGTGAGAGAAGTACCCTAACGGTGTTTAACTTTGCTACCGGGGCAAAGGTTTCCTGGTAGTCAACTCCGTAAGTCTGAGTGTACCCTTTGGCAACCAACCTGGCCTTGTATCTTTCAATAGAGCCATCTGCCTTGTGTTTGATGGTATAGACCCATCGACATCCAACAGCCTTCTTTCCTTTAGGCAGATCTACTATCTCACAGGTACAATTTTTCTGTAAAGCTTTCATCTCCTCATCCATGGCTCGAACCCAATTCCGGTCTGTCAGTGCATCCTGTAATTTACTAGGAATAGATACAGAGGATAATTGATGTGCAAAAGCTTTAAAGGTTTCAGATAGTCTGTGAGTTGATGTGTAATTAGTAATAGAGTAAAGTGCATTACTATCTGCTGGAGGTTGCTCAGGGGAAAAACCATACCGTGCAGGTGGTCTATGTTCTCGACTAGGATACCGTCTAGTAGATAGAATTGGGTCAAGATCTGTGTGATTTTCACTGGATAAGTCATTAGATAAAGTGAAGGGTTCAAGAGTTACCTCAGGAGCATTTTCAACCTCAGAGTCTGATTGACGAACCGGTAATGGAGAAGAGGAAGGTTGTACTACCTGTATGAGAACTGACTCCCCCTGTCTCTCTTTCCTTTTATTTCGTCTTTCATACATTCTCAATGTTGGTGCTGTCTTTTCAGTAAGACTATCAAGAGTCTCACTTTTAGAGGATAGATTTTCTTCCTCGGAAGATTGACCTCTCAGACTAATGGGTATAGTATTGTCAGTTTTAGGAGACTTCCCTTCATAGTTCAGATTCTCCCCCTGAAGAGAAGTCTATGAGGGAAAGTATGACTTATACTCCCAAAACGTAACATCCTGTGACACAAATACCCTACGGGATAGAGGATGATAACATTTGTACCCTTTTTTGTGAGCTAGAATACCTTATAAACAGACACTTAAGAGCACGTGGATCTAATTTTCCTCGATGAGGAGTATGAACATGTACATATACCATACATCCAAAAACCCGAGGAAGAATATGTAATACAGAGTTAACATCACAATAATGAGACAAGGATTGCAATGGAGTTTGAAAAGATAGAACACTGAATGGCATACGATTAATGAGATATGCAGCAGATAAGACTGCATCACCCCAAAAAGATTTAGGCATATGCATCCCAAGCAGTAAAGATCGTGCAACCTCTAAGAGATGTCGATTTTTACGCTCAACAGTACCATTTGTTGTTGGGTATATGCATAAAATGTTTGGTGGAGAATACCATTTTTCAAACAAAAAGCTTTGATATTATCGTTCAAATATTCACCACCATTATCTGAGCGTAAAACTTGAATTTTCTTATGAAATTGTGTGAGAATCATATGATAAAAATTTTGAAAAACATCACATACATCACTTTTATTTTTTAAAAGAAAAATCTAAGTCATGCTAGTACAGTCATCAATTAATGTAACAAACCAGCGTATATCAGATATAGACACAACATTAGATGGATCCCAAACATCAGAATGAACAAGAGAGAAAGGCATAGATCTTTTATTATCATTACTAGGGGGAAAAACAGTGCGAAGATGTTTAGACAGAACACATGTTTCACACTGCATATTATTGTGCTCAATAGTTTTAAACAAAGAAGGAAATAAAAATTTTAGATATCCAAAAGAACAATGACCTAGACGTCTATACCAAAGAAAAAAATATTACTCTCGTTGTCGGCTCTAACTTGTACTACTCTGTGAGGATAACGGGAAACACTATCTGCTGTAAAGTAGTACAACCCTCCTTTTTCCCTACCAGTTCCAATCGTCTCCTTGGTTGTGATGTCCTGAAACACACAATGAGAAGGCCAAAATGTAACAACACAATTTAGAGATTTAGTGATATGACTGATCGAGAGTAAGTTGTTAGATAAAATAGGCACATGTAAAACAGATGATAGTTTTAAGGACGGAGTTAGGGATACAAATCTAGCCCCATGAACAGGGGTGGATGTACCATCAGCATATGACACATTATTGGTTTCGGTTGACTACGATGGCTGAAATTTTGAGAATTAAAAGTCATGTGGTCCAATGCTCCAGAATCAATTATCCAAGTATTATTACTAGAAATTGTAGAAACACTGAAAGCAGAATGAAGAATACCTGAGTTAGAGAATTGAATTTTAGAATCACATATGTTACCCTGGGAAGTAGAAGAAGATGCGAGAGAGGCAATTCCAGTCTTCAGATGTCCCTTCTTTCTTTTTTCCAAGTACCACTCAGGATACCCATTCAATCTCCAGTATGCCTCTCGGATATGATTCTTCTGTCCACAGTGAGTACATTTCATGTCCCCTGAATTCCCATCATTGATTAGTAGGGCAGAGCTGTCACTTACTTGTGGTGGAGCTAGCATAGTGACTTGACGCTGTGCCTCACGACGGACATAGGCAAATACTCCTTCAACACCAGGAAACGGATCCATACGTAGAACATTAGCTCACACTTTGTCAAATTCAGGGTCTAGTCCTACAAGGAACATGTATACTCGTTGTTTCTCAATGCTATCATTCAGTTGAACCACATCTGTAACATCTTTCATATCATTCGGACAACGTTGATCTAACTCTTGCCAGATTGTGTTCAGTTCCCCTTAGTATTCAGAAATAGGACGCCCAGATTGACGCATATGGAATGCTTTGCTGTTGAGTTCATAGATGATGGACTGATCTGTACCATCATAGTAGGTACGAGCAACTGCTTCCCAAATGGCTTGAGCTATAGGTAATCGGATAAACATTCCCATAATTTAGAAGTCATAGATCCTAGGAGCCATCCTTGCACAAGAGCATTGTCTGCCAACCATCGTCTATAGGTGGGACTGGTGGTTGCAGACTTAACACTTTCCCCTTAGAGAAAACCATATTTGTCTTTCTCAGCCACGAAGATCTCAACAAACGTGGACCATAAATGATAGTTTGATCCGTCCAATTTAATCTCAATCTTAGAAGAGTTGTCATGAGAATAAATTGGAGGGAGTATTGGTCGAACTATGTGGCTAGATTTGTCTGATTCATCTTCACTAGTGGTCATAGTAATAGTAGAAACAATATCAGCAGAAGCAAAGAAGATTTGTTCTTTTTTTTTAACAATTAAAAAATAAAAAAAATATAAAAAGAAGAAGAATGTAAACTGGGTCTAGTCTGACAGAAGAGATAAAAAAAAACCTAGATTGCTTCAAGAGGCCGTCGGGTCTGATCTAACGGAGGCTCGAGGAGATCGGTGGCGTACGGTGGTTGGAAAGAAGAGACGACGAGTCGCCGGTGAAGAAGAAACGATGTAGAGGCGACGTGGGTCGCTGTTGAAGAGAGAAGATCGATCGGGTCGGGTCGGGTCACAAAACAACATAGGTGAGCAGAGGCGAAAGGGTCGCCGTCGATCTGGTAGGACGACCATCGGAGGTGTACTACGTCGCCTTGGGTCACTGTAGGAAGGATCGGTGATTGTAGATGTCCGGTGGTAAAGTTCACCAGAAAAAAAAAATTCCTAGGCAACAGCCCTGTTGCTTTTAGAATAGTGTCTGGTAGTAGAGAAAGGAGAAGAAGAACCCTAAAAAATTTGTTTGGGCTCTGATACCATGAACAAATCAGAAGTGTTTGTTGATTTATTCTTCTCCATATGGAGGAAATATATAAGAAGAATACAGAGTGAGAATCAAGTAATTGATCTCCAACAATCTTTACAATTAATTTAACAATCCTCTATAATCAGCAATTAACAGATTGTCAACTATACAAAAATATCCTACATTAATAACAAGATATTCTAACACTAATATCATAATAAAGTATTGATATTATACACCAATACAAGAAGTGATTAGGGTTGTTTTTTATTTTTAAAGCTATTTAAAATAAGTAATATATTAAAAAAAAGATTTATGTACCATATATAATTATGATGAAATTAGAAATATGTTATATATGGGGATAGTATCAGAAGAAAAGATTTTTGATTGCATTTAATGCAATTCAGTGATTTGCAATTAAGTGAAAAGTCAAGATTTTTTACTTTTTATTTTAAGTTGTTTTTTGGTATTTTTAAGTTGTTTGACCACCTTTTTTTTTTTTGAAAGAGCAAATTTTATTGAAAAAACACAGACAAACAAAAGGAACAAAGCCAAACCCCTCAAAGCAGAGGGAAACAAGAAAAGCCCAAACAAGCAACGCCCTAAGAAGGCAAGAAAACAGGAACAGAGGAAACCAAAACGACAGCAGCCCCAACTAATTCAAGTCGCCCCATTCTAGTCTATCCCTGCTACGACTAGAACCGTTCTTAGCAAGACAATCCGTAAAAGAATTCGACTCTCTAGGCATAAACTTGATCTGAAGCCCGACACAAGCAAGAAGGTATTGTCTAATATCATACACTAAGTTAACCGCATTTAAGCTCCCAAAACAACTTAATAATTATGTTTCAGACCCATTAAGTTTTAAGTGGAAAAAACAAACAACCCCTAAGTGTAGGCTGTAGACTAGGCAGTTTCAATTTGTGCGGACCATTTATTTTGGGCCCCAATTTTGATTCATGTGATTAGGTGTATTAGGATTTATCTTGATTCATGGGCATTAATGTTATACACAACTCAGCTTCTTTTTTTTCTTTTCTTGTTTTTTGAAACGTTATACACAACTTAGCTACTCGGCACTCTTATAAGCAAAATGAGACTCAAACTCCTAATCAAAAGAGTGTATAGTAAAGGCTTATAACCAATTGTACCAAATTTGTGTATTACTTCTTCATGATAACGCATATATATTTTTTATATATAATATTTGCGAAGAAAACAACTCAAATCTAGGACATTGTTAGACTGAATGAGCACCTTTCACCACTATACCATATTGAGCGGTGGTGTTTAAGCATAGTGTGTTGCCGCATATAACATCTCAAGTAGGGGTGGGAGCAGTTCGGTTCGGTTCGGTTTTGGTCAAAACCGTATTGAACCGTTATATTTTCGGTTTTTAAAAATTTGAATCGGTTTGAACCGTATTGCACCACAAAACCGAATTGAACTGAACACATTTATCTCGGTTCGGTTTAATTCGGTTTTGGGCCTATTGGGCTTTGAGGTTTTTTTATATATATTTTCAATTTTTATATCATTTAACAGTCCTATTTTTGTATTTAGACCTTTGGCCTTTGGACAATTGATTTTGGGCTATTTTTTTTAACAACCCCTTACATTCAAAATACATCTAAATAGACCATATTACTGTTTAACTAATCAAATTTAGTCTAATTCAATCATAAGTACATGCTCAATAGTTACCATTCTACCAAATTCAGTCCATATATTACATAGATTGATAGAAGTTCAAAATAAAATAAGATCATACATAAATAATCCAACATATAATCCATAATAAAATTTGTATTTTTTTTTGTATTTATAGTTCGGTTCGTCGGTTCGGTTCGGTTTTGGAAGGTCCAAAACCGAAACCGAATCATATTCTATGCGGTTCATTCGGTTCGAACCGAATTGAACCGAACTCAACCTTAAAACTGAACCAAACACCATATTTCAGTTTGGTTTGGGTCGGTTCGGTTCAATGAACCGTGCCCACCCCTAATCTCAAGTAAACATTTTTAGTAAGGGGTTTAAAACAAAACTGTACTAGCATACTACACTTAATTATATGATAATACCATTGTTTTTTTTTGGAGGGGGGAGAAATCGAACCCGCAACCTCGTGGTGCATGTGTGAAGATTTTATTACCGGATCAACCTCATCTCGTGCCATTATTTCTTATAAAGTAATAAGACTTTGCTCAAAAAAAATTTGTAAACATGAAAAATATATTTGTGTTGGTCAAAGACACATTGGCTTGGTGGTTGGATAATTAGAGCATCTCCAATAAGCCTGAAAACAACATATCTTTTACTATTAATAGGGAGGCTGGACCGGAATTTGCTTTAACAGCCTCCCTATCTCACTCCTCAAATTATTTTCCGGCCAAAGCCTTTCCAAATCTAAGGAGAGAAGACTTCCTCCCTATTTATTTTTTTTTACTCCTCAATTAAAATGATCGGTCAAGATGAGTCCACCTCCTTAATATTCAATTGTCCAAATTCAATGTAAGGAAAATACAATGAGCCATTTTTTCACTCCAAACCATTTTTAGGGAGGCTTGTTGGAGTGTTAACTCCTTATATGGCTCCTTATTTGTAAAAAGTACAACCGACTCTCTAAATATAAGGAAAATATAGGGAGTCTTGTTAGAGATGCTCTTACACACTTCATCAACCTGCAAATGTTTAAACCTTGACATCTTTATATATTGTCTCATCATTACCTATAAAACAGCAATAAGTGTCCCGAGATCTTATGTTCGATCTTGGTAGGTCCCGATAGACAATTATTCAAATATATATATATATATATATATATATATATTGGAAATAGGGGGTTTTAACACTTTTTTGAGTTGGTGTTGCACATGAGGCACCACTTTAATAACTTAAGTTCAAAAGGCACCAAAGTAAGTGACTTCCAAAATGCCCTTACTGTACACATTTTTTAATTATTTGTTTGACTTTAACTTTTGAAAGACACTTTGAAGTTGTCTGAGATCTACTTCTCTATCTAACTATCTTAAAGTGAAAAGCTTTGTAAACTGAAATTCAAGTTCATCTTCTTCTCCAATGAGTTCAAAGTTCATATAGTTACATAAGATCACTCATTTTATCAGTTTCCTATCTCAGTTTCCACTTTGACTCTCATTGTTTGAATATCAAAATTCACACAATGAGAGGCAAAGTGGAAACAGAGATAGGAAACCAACGAAGAGTGTTAATGCAACTTCGAAAAATGCAAATACTGAGCAATTGCAATTTAAAAGCAGAATCAACAAAACTCTCGACCAAATATAATGATGGCTCTAGCCTCTCGAGTGGATTTACAATTGAATGATTTTACTAGACTTTGTTCCGAGCTTTTGAATAGGGTCCCCGAGTCTTTTATAACTTGTTCCGAGACTTTGTATAAGCTTTCTGAGACTTTGTATTAGCTTTACGAGATTTTTGAATAGGGTTCCGAGATTTTGTTCCGAGACTTTTGAATAGGGTCCTGAAACTTTGTATAGGCTTTCCGAGACTTTTGAATAGGGTTCGGAGACTTCGTATAAGCTTTCCGAGAATTTGTATAAGCTTTCCGAGACTTTGTATAACACAAAGTCTCGGACACACAAACACAAAGTCTCGGAACACAAACACAAAGTCTTGGACAGCATACAAAAGTCTCGGAAACTAAGTTACCGTTCATCATCTACCCTGAGCCATTTGACATGTAACCTGAGCCTTTGTGAAGTTGTGTCCGAACCTTTTGCATAGCCGTTAGGTTTGTCAATGAAGCAATGTCCGAACCTTTTAAAAAAGTGTCTGTGCCTTTTAAAGTAGTGTCCGAGCCTTTTAAGTACTGACCTGAGCCTTTGTAAATGTAATCCGAGCCTTTTGTATTTGGGTTTTTAATTGAAAAAAAAGCTCTGACCCCTCGCGAGTTGACCGGCCAGCTCGACCACCGCGAGTTCAACGGGGAGCTCGACCCCCGAGTGCTTCAGCGTAGCGCCACTCTATTGTCGTTCGAGTGATTGCTTGGGTTTCAACGGGACTTTTTCTCTCTACTTCATAACTATCACTATAAACTGAATGAAAAGAAATCCGATACGGAACAACTATTGAGGGTATTTTTGTCCGTTCACCATAATAGGTGTCTTTTAAACATAAGTTATTAAAATAGTGACAGTGTTGAAAAGCCACCTCCAAAAAGTGTCATTTAATTTTTGAACCGTATATATATATATATATATATATATATATATATATACGGTCTTTCTACTGTCAATTCGTCCTGATATAAAATATATCAAAACGAAGAATGTGGACCACAGATTATGAAGAAGTTTTGACAAGTGCATACACTTTGAGTCAAAGTATGTAAATCTAATGGTCTACATTCTTCGTCCTAATATATTTTATATCAGGACGAACTGACAATAGAAAAATTATATATATATATATATATATATATATATATATATATATATGAATATAGGTAATGGGTAAGAGCATGATAAAGTGATGGAGTTGGAGATGATTCAATGCTAATTCTTGAGATAAATACATGGAGAGAGTGCACATGCATTTAACGTTGTGCAAACTAAAGAGATCTAAAAGGGTTGGTTGAATATGCCGTCGTTTTGTCTCACCAATATTATCAACATGTCTCTCTGGTCGCTGATCTCTCATGAAAACCCACAAGCACCATACAATTTTTTTTGAGGTAAACTAATACAAGAGTCCAAACCTCTTCCAAAATCACAAATTTCCTTAAAATGTCTAAATAATTCCAGCTATCAACCTACCCGGCAACTATTCACTCACTAGAGTGAAATTTACGCTTGTTCGAGTGCAAGTTGGCCGGGGATTAATTGTCCACTGCCTCTGAAATTGAAGATGTTACTTAATTTTTCTCTAATGCTAAACGATCCAAATATTAGTTTAAAAACCAATCTAAATAATATGGTAAGTAGTTTCTTCATTACCTACGGCATCCCATAATTTATGTGGTGATGACAACTCACTTTCTACGTATTTTTGTTTGGATTTTGGATTCATTATTTAGAATTTATAGTATAACTTTTAATTTTTAGAGACAACTGTTTCAATAACTTGTTAACCACCCATGCTCTCTCGTTTTCTTTCCTTAATTTCTCTCTCGATTGCCACCTTTTTTTTATTGGTTTTTTTTTAATAACATTTAAAGATCACACATTGTAGTCAGTCAAGGAAGATTCTAGATTTATGCTTTTGTCATTAAATAATACTAAACAGTAAATACTAAATAGAGGGAATGGTTGTAAATAGCAACTTTTAAAAGTTGAGTTGTGCAACTATCACTACTTTAATAAGTCTTGTTTTATTAGCACCTAAAAAGGTGTGCTGACGAAAATACCCCTCCTTTTACTTTTACAACTTAGACTTATTCATTTTCAATTTTTCTCTAATTTTCTCTTCTTACATACGATCTTCTACTTTTCCATTTCAAATTTCCTCTCCTTTCACAGTTCATTCATCCATGTTTTTTCAAAATTGATAAATGCCCATGTTTGAAGAGTAGATCCATTCACTTTTCCTTTTTTAATTTTCTCTCTATTCTGCCGTTCTTCCTATCCTTTCACAATCATTCATCCATAATTTTTGAAAATCGATAAACGCCCAGGTTTGAAGAGTAGATCTAGTCATTAAAACCTTGTTTGGATTATTGGAAGAGTTGATAAGGTAAATTTCCACCATAAACTAGTTGAGAAACTCGTTCAACGACATTTTTTAAGTTGTGGTCCGGAAACTTTCACTTTCAATTTGTTAGATGTATATGTTGAACTGAAGCTAATTCTCCATTTTCGATCTGATTTTCTAGAAAACTCTGTTTTTTCTGGAAAACTGGGTTTCTGAAATAAGTCTAGACTTTTTTCTAGACTTAGACTTATTCGAGACTTAGGGGTCGTTTGTTTTTTTTCACTTAAGACTTAATAGGTCTAAATTGAACTCATTAAGTTGTTTTGTTTGTTTTTTTAAGTGGTCAAACAACTTAAAAATATCAAAAAACAACTTAAAATAAAAAGTAAGAAATCCTGACTTTTAACTTAATTCCAAATCACTGGATTACAATTAAAATATTCTCTTCCAAGTCTATCCTCCAAAAAAAGATATATTTCCAAATTTATATTAATTTAATATGGTATAAAAAAAATTTATTTTAACATATTTCTTATTTTAAACATGTTTTAGAAAAGAAAAAAAAACCTAAATACTTTTCATAATGAAATTTTTCAGAAATCGAACAATTGAATTTCTCTCCTGCCAAATTCCGATAAGAATTCTTTATTTATTTATTTTTATCTAATTATTCGTATAGTGCTTAATAAAGTTGTCTATCATATTAAATAGATTTCGTGGTTCGAATATGTTATAGAATTATTGTACATAAAAATTCAAGAACCTTTTTTTTATTTGGTTTCCGGTGCATATGATCCAGGAAACAAAAACAAAAAACAAAAAAGGTTTCATGAATTATATTCACTGGAAACGTGGACAACGTATAAAATTGAACTTGAATTTGAACTTTTTTTTGACAATAAATTTAACTTAAACTTTGTTTGCAGAACATGCAAAATTATATTCTTTGTTTAACTTTTTATTTTGTTAAATTAAACTTTGTTTGTAAAAAAAAACATACAAAATGTTATAAAGAATGGTGCATGTTAAATTACTTCTTTTAATTAGTATGGGTATAAATGTACAGTTATTTATTTTCAGACAGTTTTATTTTTAAAAAACAAACATGTTAACAACACAGATGTGAGGAAAAAAAAACAAACATGTCATTCAGATTCAGATTTCAGTCCCTATTCAGTCTTCAGAAAAATTCAGGACTGTTCAGTGTTCAGACAAAAAAACAAACGACCCCTTACTTTCGAGCCATAATTGTATTCGTTTCGAGACTTATTTATATAAATATCGAGACTTATATTATCTTCTAGACTTATGTATTTCATACTCGAGACTTATTTATATCAATTTCTAGACTTATTTATATCTGTTTCAAGACTTATTGATGTAATTGTCGAGAATTATTTATATCAATTTCAAGTATATAAAATTAAGTCTCGAATATATACCAGTTAGTCTCCAAAAAAGATGAATTCAGTCTAGATTAAACATGAAATAAGTCACGAATACACATGAATTAAAGTCCAGAATACATGTTAAATAAGTCTCGATTATACACAATTAAGTCTCGAATATATACCATTAAGTCTGGAATATATACTATTAAGTCTCGAATACATACAGTTAGTCTCAAATAAAGATTAATTAAGTCTCGACTAAACATTAATTAAGGTCCAAAATACATGTTAAAAAAGTCTCAGAATAAGTCTCGAAAATACTTGAATAAGTCTCGCAAATTGAATAATTACTGTTCATTATCTTCCCTAAATCGAAAAACCCAGATTCATATTCAAACAACAACAAAAATTGAAATCTAACAACACTACTGAAATCTAACAAAACCCAGATTCATAACTACTGAAACCTAACAAAACAACAAGAAAAATTGAAAACCAAACAACGAAATCAAACAAATTAAACCCACAATATCACATTTGAAACAAAAAAACAAAAACATCACCAAAAATATCATATTCAAACAACAAAACATCACCATTGAAATGAATTTCACAACAAATTAAATCGAAATCATCAACAAAAATGAAATACATATCGAAAAATCAACAATATCACATCTGAAAACAAAACCCAAACGAAAAAACTAAATCGAAATCAACAAAAACAAAATACATTTTGAAAAATCAACAATATCACATTTGAAAACAAAACCCAAACGAAAATATCTCAAGGTTGTCATCCCTGATGTCTTACGGCTGCTGTCGAAGTCTCCCCGGTTGTCTATCGGTGTCGTATTATTCGTCGTCGTCAATGGGTTTGCTTGAAGAGTTGGAGTTTTTCTTTCCTTAGTCAACGAAGGTAATATGAGGGTATTTTTGTCCAAAATCAATCTTTAGTGCTATTAAAACAAGACTTATTAATGTGGTGCTATTTGCACAAGCCCCACCCAAAAAAGTGCTATTTAAGTTTTTGACCCATACTAAATACCCTTTTGTTCCCTCAATAAAATTCTGCCACTCGTTTGGTATGTTCATAATTCATTATACAAAACTTCAACCCTTATTAAATTAACATTTAACATCTCTTTCTTCAATTATTTGAATCACTACCATTTATTATCATAATATGTATTTTTTTATACATATAAAATATAAAAATATTGTTGTTTGTTTAATCAAGTCACTACTTTCAGTTTTTCTATTTTCACCTTCTCCGTGGACACTCAATATCCAATGCAACTATATATATATATATATATATATATATATATATATATATATATATAAAGGAAAAATGAAATAGAAAAAGAAGAATATATATAATGGTTTTGCAATTGACATGATATTGAAGTACAGCATAATTTGTGTAGTGTCTTGTGTGGAGGAAATAGGGGGTTTTGTCGCTCTTTTAAGTTGGTGTTTCAAGACTATAACTTATGTTTTAAAGGCACCAAAGTAAGTGACTTCCAAAATTACCCTTACTTTACTCTATCTTTTATTTACTTTTCAGTTTTTTTTTTGACTTTATTCTTTCATCTTCTTCATATAGGTCTGTTTAACAGACCTTCATTGGAGGTCAAACAGACCTACATTGGAGGTTGAAATCGTCCCCCAATGGGGGTCGAAATCAGCCTCCAATGGGGGTCGAAATTAGCCTCAGATGGAGATCGAAGTCGATGAAGAAGAAAATGAAAAAAAAAAATTGGAAATTGTTTTCCTATAGTTTTCATGTATTTTCTAAGACTCTTCATATTTTTTCCGAGACTTTATATGTATTTTTTGAGATTTTTCATTTTTTTCCGAGATATTTTATGTATTTTCTGAGACTTTTCATGTATTTTCCAAGACTTATCATATTTTTTCCGAAACTTTTTATACATTTTCCGAGACTTTTCATATTTTTTCCGAGACTTTTCATCTGTTTTCCGAGACTTTTCATATTTTTTTTGAGACTTTACATGTATTTTTCGAGACTTTTCATATTTTTCCAAGACTTTTTATGTATTTTCCGAGACTTTTCATATTTTTCCAGGACTTTTCATGTATTTCTGAGATTTTTCAGACAATTTCTGAGACTTTTCAGTTATTTTCAAGACTTTCCAAGCATTTTCGAGACTTTTCAAGCATTTTCGAAACTTTTGGTAATTTTCGAGACTTTCTAGGTAAAAATGAAATTTTCTGAGAATTTTGGTCATCCGAGACTTTTTGGTAATTTCTGAAACTTTATAAGTACAAATGAAATTTTTCGAGGCTTCTTTTTAGGCAAAAATGAAAAGTCTCTGACAATTTCATTTTTACCTAGAAAGTCTCAAAAATGCTTTAAAAGTCTTGAAAATGACCTCTAAATTTTTTTTCGTCTTCTTCTTAATCGACCTCCATTAGAGGATGATTTTGACCTCCATTAAAAGACGAACTGACCTCCAATGGAGTTTCACCTCCATTGATGGAGAATTTTGAAAAATAAAAACCAAAATAGTGAATAAGGTTAATTGGGGTACATAATATTTGCTTTTTAAATATAAGTATAAAATGAAGGAGTACATAATATGTATTTTTTAAACATAAGCTTATAAAATGTAGACACCGTTAAAAAGTCACATATAAAAAGTATTATTTAATTTTTGAACTCGAACTCGTCTGATGTGTAAACATAATTTTAGTACCTTAAACAGAGCCCTTTTTAGGTCTTTTGACCAATGGTGCGGTGCTTACAAAGCTTTATACATTCACACAATCTGCTTGACAAGCTCACGCCCACCGCTCCATAGTCCAAACCAACATTCAACATTTCTAGAATGTTCATCTACTCTATTTATTGCAAACACTGCTTAACATTTCAGTATGTCACTTTTTTATGAGAAAGTAAATATCGGTTTTATTAAAAAAAATTGAAAATTTAAATACGTAAATTTTTTGATAAAAGTATTGGAAATATCAGTAACATTCTTAAAAATATTGTCAATGTGTAAATATAATTTTAACATCAATCCCTCAAAATAAGGAAAATACAGGACATTTCACTTATTTACTTTTTATACAAGTTATTGAAATGTTTTCTTCAAGAGGTATGTTGTCGAAAAAATTATTTTTAAAAATAAAGTTAGGATTTTGTTATGAATAATGTTTGGATGTTAACTGCTCATCACCCAAAATACTGACTCAACTGATGTGGCCCAATTAAATTATAAAACATATATATGGATTTGAATACTTACCTAACTGTTCAGCTTTTATGTTTGAACGAGTGAAGATGAGGGGTTTAATTATTTGGAATGAATTAAAAAAAGGACATGTGTCACAATTCAATTGGACAACATTATTAGATCAGTATATTGAATGTTGACCGGTCATTGGATGCTGACCGGTCAGCACCCAAACATTATCCTTTTGTTATATTGTCTTTACTAATTTTTTCTCCTAAAATCCAGCTTTAACAAGATTTTTTATTTAGGATATATTTGTAGGGTTTTAGCCTATATAACAAACTTGTTTCAGGAATTTGATATACAAAAAGATAAAGAGATAATACAAATATTTGTATGAGAATATTTTATGATTTATCTTTGGATGGAGCTAAGTAGGGGTGTGCAAAAAACCGTCAAACCGAACCAACCCGCCTAACCCAACCCAAACTTCATGGGTTGGTTTGGTTTCACATATAAAATAATTATAATCGGTTGGTCATTTAACAAACCGATCAAAGATTGGGTCGGTTTGGGTTGCTAAAAATAAAAACCATATAACACAAACCAACCCATATATTTAATAAAAGTCAAATCCATATATCCCGGAGTTTGGTAACTTTTATTTATATTTATTTGTCTCTCATATTAATAAGTTTTTTTTTTCTTTCCCATTCATTGTCTTCAACCATTTGATATTGTACCACTCATCTTTCTTTTATATATATTCTACTTTTTTAATAAATAAAATATAATTAATCCTCACTTCCAATGCATGTTAGAGTATTGAGTTTTATTATGTTTTATTTTTTATTTTTCGGCTATTATATATGTTATTGTTAATGTTAATTATATAATATTTTTAATTTTTAAAATAATTAAATAACACCTATATTTAATATTTTTATATTTAAATAATTTTTTATAATAATACAAAAAATAATTTTTGGACTTAAAACTAAACCGATAAATCAACCCAAACCAACCCGACTTTTTTTTGGTTTTGTTTCAATCAGTTTGATAAATCACATTGGTTTGGTTTGGATTGAAATATAGTCAAACCGAAACATATTGGTTTGGTTTGACATTGAGCTTCAACCCAAACCAAACCGAAAATACACACCCCTAGAGCTAAAGCACATGTTAACACTTACAAAATAACTATAAATGGAAAACACGATTAGTATATTAGTTAACCTGTGTCTTACACCAAATGTGAACAACAATTAATTTATACAAACAAGTTCTTTGTTTTAATTGAGTTATATAGAAATGAAATTTGATCAACTTTTATATAGGTTGTACTGCCAATACATTAAATGTGAACAACTACTAACATTATTGCACACAGGTTACATGTGCTGACTATAAACCATCTAGCAAGCACACAACTATTGACTACAAACCACGACGACTCAATAGTTTGTCGTCGTGGTTTGTAGTCAGCAGTTGTGTGCTTGTTAGATGATTTGTAGTTTAATATTAGTAGTTATTCACATCTAATGTGAACAACAATTAATTTATAAAAACAATTAATTTGTAGAAACTAGAACAACCCTTATATAAGTAACAACTATTACAGGTGAACACTACTAACATTGTGTGCTGCCTAACAACTGACCTAACATTATTGGCACACTTTTATTGACTCAAACAATCTAGCAGTCATTAACGACCAACAAACCACCTAACCAAGTTGTTATTGTTGGTCATTAATGGTTGCTAGTCAGCATTTGTGTGATTGTTTATTGGAAGATGAGAAAGTTTGAAAGAAAAAAAAAACTGCACAATATTTTCTCTTCAATTTTTTAAGAATTCTCGGTGAAAGAGGAATATAAAGAGAAAGAGAGTTATCTGATGTGGTAAGCTCACATAAGGAAATTCTGATATGACAAATAGGAAAACATGCCTAGACACCATATTGTTTTGATAGGCCATATAAGAGTTTCCTTGTATGAGTTTACCACACCAGATAACTCTCTTTCTCTTTATATTCTCCTTCATCGAAAATTCAAAAATTAAAGAAGAAAATATTGTACAGTTTTTTTTTTCTCTCAAAACTTTCTTATCTTCTAAACACCATATAGATTCCAAAAATGAGCTTCTCATAAAGTTAACCAATAGATTTTGTAATTGTTTGAGCCAACAAAAGTGTGCCAATTGTTAGACAACACACAGTGTTAGGAGTGTACACATATAATAGTTGTCAGGATTCCAACCTATATAAGGGTTGATCCGGTTTGTTTCATTTAATTGTTCACATTTTGTATCAAAGCTTGAAGGTGAGTGTGTGAGTGGTAGAGACTGTGAGTGTGAGAGATGCACTGTGAGGGAGTGATATAGGCTAGATTCCAGTTGGGAATCAGATAGCCCGGAATCAGATAGCCGGAAAAATTCACCGGTGCCGGATTTGAACGAAGAGAGGTTCAGAGGGCCAGAGGCATTTTTTTCGGAACCAGACAAAGTAGGTTCAGACGAAAAAAAATAATAATCAGCAGTTACCAGAGTATCAGTCTCCGCCACCACCACGAGACGCCGATCGCAGAGAAAGTGGGTTGTCACCACCCCAAACAGAATCTCCGTGAGGTACCGGAGAACAAACCACCTAACATTAAGCAGCATTATCTGACTCTACTAAAAACTTGGTTTAAATCCTACATTTAATGTATATATAACTCAATTAGTTCTACAAATTAATTCTCGTTCACAATCGCAATATCATGTTCATAAGAAAAAGAACTGCTCCAAGCAAAATATTAAATGATGACATAAAGGAGGCAAGAGCGAAACAGCTGCGAAATCAACCATGTTATCAAAGCACTACTTCTTCTTTAAGTGTTAATATCTGATTTAACGTTTTCTTCAAAGAAGAATTTATCAGATCCGATTTGATTTTTTCAATTTAGACGATGACAATGAATCTTGGTAGTATAATGTCGGGACGTGAAATAACAAGTCTGTCGTGTGGTTTCGTGAACAAATAAAGTTAATTTTCGAAACTAGAAAGCTGCGAGAATTAACGCGAAAAGTTTTGTTGTACTTGGATTTTTTTTTCCCAGATAAGAGATTGCATCAGATCTGATACGAAAAGCACAATCTCTTATTCTGTTTTTGGCCATAAAAAATCCACACAGCTTCGAATTTCAAAACCAATCAATCAATCAATCAATCACAAAATCACATAAACTATCAACTTCACATCCGACTAGATTCAATACTCTCGACAAATTAACAAAATCCGAATCGCAGATGATAAATTTGTTAAAGAACAATGTAAATCAGGTAACATCAACAACAAATTAAAAGAAATCTTACTTTGATCATGCAAAAACAATCAGCTCCTCCTATGTCATCATTCATTAATTTGCAGGCTCAATTCGATGCCATGCCGCTGCTCCAACTAGAGCTTTGATTTTTTGAAGAGGATATTGAGGCTAGGGTTAGTTTTGATTACTCATCAAAGGTCTCTCGTATTGCTTATATAGGCCGTCGGTGGAGACTGAATATTTAATATTTAATATTTTTAATTGATTTTTATAATAAACCATGAAATGTCTAGAATATAGTGACGTGTACTTACGTTGGCTGCGGATTCGGTGGCTATAAGATTCCTTTTCAGGTGATAAGATTCTTTTGCCAAATTTGTGTGATTTCTAAAACAGACCTTTTAGTCTTTTACACTAAAAAGAATTTTAAAATTTGAAAAATTATTTCAGTAAAATTGGTAATGAATTTAAGATTGTAAAACGATTGACCAATGTCAAATTATGCTATGACCAAATGAGTAAATATCAGTAAAAATATACAGAACATTATTTCGGAGATATTTAAAGATATTTTTTTATATTAATTTCCAAAATGTGAAAACTATCGAGATATTTCAATAAAAATATATATTTACTTCCTTAATTAGGGTTTAAGCGTATATTTAAATTTAAAGATACAAGTTTGAATAATAATTTATATCTAAAACTTGTAATGTGATCAGTTTTATTAAGTTAGTAATTGTTGGGGTTAAAAATGAAAAATGGGGCCTTCAATGGCCAATTTATAGGGTTAAATGTCTCTTGCGAGTAGCAGGGTCGGCCTTGAGATTTTCGAGGCCCGAGACAAATTATAGAAAGTGAGTTTTCAGGACCCTAAGATTTCAAATTGAGATTTTATATCAGAAATATGAATTTTCGTAATAAGATTTAAGAAAATTTTGAAAAACCATAATTTGATTTTTTTTTTTGTTCGATGTCTGTTGTTTGATAAGTGATATGAATAGTTTTGTAATGTTGTTTTTCCGCTTTAAATATATAAAAGACAATTAATGTTAGGAATAAGATTCAACCCACGTCTAACTTGTTGTAAGAACTTGAGAATGATAATTGGGTTTTATAATTTGTGGGTCTTTCTTAAAAATAAATATGTTCAATGGGTCTATTTTAAACTCATTTATAGGTTTGTTGGTTTTAAAAAATTATATGTTTGGTGGGCCTATTTTAAATTCATTTATGGGTATGTTAGTTTATAATCATACATGGGTTATAGCTGAAAGCAATTTTTTTTTTCTTACAATTTGGGGGCCTTTAAAGATCGGGACCTCTAGGCGGCTGCCTCACTAGGCTCCCCCTAAGGTCGGGCCTGGCGAGTATAGGGACAAGTCTTGCATTTAGTTACCGAGTGGTTAGTTTTGTATTTACTTAGTAAAAATGAGAAAACGTTACCTTAGATTGAGGTGAAATGGGGTTTATATACTGTCTTATTTGATACCGAAAGCATCATGTCTCCAACTTATTGGTAGAGCTTGACAGGTGTCGTTATCGAGGCGACAAGTGTCGCTCTGTATGTAACTCCACCGATGTAGGGTCGGTGGGTCATGGTCTTGAAAATCGGGGTGTAAGCCTCCAAAATTAGATCTTGAGTAGTGTGTTAGAGGCGGTACTTTCATTAGTTTAACCACATATCTGAAGTCCACAGATACACCCAAAAGTAATAGTAAGTAATACAATAAGGTGTAATTGAAAAAGCATTCATTTAGTATAATAATATTTTAGGTTTAAGTCGCAATTGTATATGTTATACGTCATACATCTATATTGATTTTTTTATTTTTGAAGTATTACACCAATATCAGACAATACATGTGCGGTCCGAATAACAACTTCCACCAATCGAGAGAAAACTCTCCACACATACTTGTAAAATGCGTATGGTGAGACTCGAACCCCTAATCACCAAGTGTTGAAGGGAAGTGCACTACCATCTTTACTAAGAGATGATTTCCATCTCTAGCATTATTGATAAATTCAAAGATGATGGAAGTTAACTGAATTTTTTTTTTTGATATAAAGCTAACTGAAATTAAGATGCTGCAAAAGTATATTATTAGATAAATCTTCAAACTAATAGGTAAATGTGTTGACGGTAAAATCTGGATACTAAAAAAGTCAATTTGTCAACGGTCACGTTGACAAGTCAAAGTGATGACTTTTGACATAGGCTGGTCAACAATCAAAATGATGAAGTCAAACATGTGAGTTCGAGTAGTCACCGAACAAGACCTCGACAAGAACTTTGTCGGATAGTAGAATCTCCCGCGAATGAATCTGCGATGATATCTTCAAAACAAGAAGAACATTAGAAGCACCTGTAGGTGACCGGCGTTTATACTCCCACACTGAAGTTAGTCAACTATCTACAAAAATTCATTAAAGTTCTCAAGAAAAAATGAAAAGAGTTTCGCTATGTGTTAGAATGTGTATCTTGGTCGTATTTTCCCTTTCGTATTTATATTGTTTGTAGTCAATGTAGTAGTAGTAATTGTAGTACTACCGTTTAGATGTGCGACTATTACCTGATATGGCGTGTTAAAACTTAATGGTCAAAAGATGTTCAATTAGTATTCGAAAATGTTTCAATTTTGAGTAGCCTTAATGTAATGTAATTAATATATATACATAATAATAATTTTAAAGTAATAAAATTTCAATTTGGCACATGTTTTGATGTGCCTGTAGCAATTATTTATGTGTAGGTATTTGAAGTTAATTTTATTGAATGCTGTGGGCAAATGGCTTCAACTAACTGGCTCATAAGGATTTGTCTTGTTTATTTCATAGATTGGGCTCAGTCATCTGTATATGCTGTAGACTAGGCCGTTTCAAGTTGTGCGGTCCATTTATTTTGGGCCCCAATTTTGATTCATGCGATTAGCTGGATTTGGGCTTTAATGTTATACACAACTTAGCTTTTTTTTTTTCTAAAAAAAGAAAGTTATACACAACTTTGCTAGTCAGCAGTCAGCACTTTTATAAGCAAAATTAGACTCAAACTCCTCATCAAAAAAGTGTAAAGGCTTATAACCAAATGTACCAAATCAGGACGAAGAATGTGGACCACATATTATGGAGAAGTTTTGACAAGTGCATACACTTTGAGTCAAAGTATGTAAATCTAATGGTCAACATTCTTTGTCTTAACTGACAATAGAAAAATTTTATATATATATATATATATATAAATTGTTGTAAAATATATGAAATAACAAATAAAAAGAGAGATGAGAGCTGGGAGAGAAATTGTGCATACACATTTTGGTATACTTGTGCAGTTTGACAAGTAGTATTTGATGTGTATGACTAGCTAAAATTATATTGAATCAAATGAATTATTTATTTTCTCTATTGAAATGAAATTTTATTTTTAATGATTGCTTACTTTATTTTTCTAATAGAATATAGTTGTACATATAATGATTATTTTGATACCAATTAACCAAATGGATGGTCAATACACATGTTTTAGAAAAAATAGGACAATTATAATGGTCATTTTGATACCAATTGACCAAATGGATGGCCACTAGAGTAATTTTGGAGAAAAAATTTTATAATGACCATTTTGATACCAAGTTAACAAATTAATGGCCATTAGTGTAACATTCTTTGAAAAAGTTAACGGTGCTATAACGGAATAGTCACCAGTGTAACTTTGTTTGCTAAAAATAGTCATTTTTAAACCAAATCTCCAACTGGTGGCCATTTTAAGAGTGGTGGCAAAAGTCAATGGTCACCAGGGTAATTACCCCAAAACAATTCTACAAGAATACAAATATTTTTCAGATGAAAATTAATACAAGAGTCCAAACCATCTTCCAAAATCACAAATTTCCATGAAATGTCTATAAATTATTCCAGCTATCAGCCAACCAGGCAGCTACTCACTCACTACTCACTAGTGTGAAAATAAGAAAATAATACACTTGTTGGAGTGCAAGTTGACCAGGGATTAATTGTCCATTGCCTCTGAGATTAACAATGTTAATTAATTTTTAGAGACAACTGTTTCAATAATTTGTTAACAACCAATTTTCTCTCGTTTTCTTTCCTTAATTTCTCTCTCGACTTGCAAGTTGCACCTACTTTTTTTTTATTTTATAATATTTAAAGATCACACATTTTAGTCACTAGGCAGTCAAGGAAGTAGTCACTAGTCAGTCAAGGAAGCTTCTAGATTTATGTTTTTTTGTCTTGAAATAATACCAAATAGTAAATACCCTTTTGTTCCCTTAATAAAATTGATTTACTGCCACTCGTTTGTCGTTTGGAATGTCACAGTTCATTATACAAAACTTCAACACTTACAGAATTCACATTTAAAATCTGTCTTCAATTCTTTGAATCACTACCATTTATTATCGTAATATGTATTTTTTTTATAAAAAAATTATATATAAATAAGCATCTTTTTTCTATTTTCACCTTCTCTTTGGACACTCAAGATCCAATGCAACTATTAAAGAAAAATGAAATACAAAAAAGAAAAGAAAATATAATATAATTATATAAGGACAGTGTTAAATTGTACACTTAGAGTACAGATTAACAACTAAAAATTTATTAAAAATAAGCATATAGATTAACAACTAAAAATTTATTAAAATAGAAAGCATTTATAGTAAACTTTTAGTTGTTAACTTGTACTCTGAAAGGCAGATTAACACTGCCTATAATATAATTATATAATAATGGTTTTGCAATTGACATGATAAGATAATATAATTTGTATTTTGTGCGTGTAAAGCATAATTTAAGCCATTAAGAGCCTTAAAGAGATTCCTTTTTCGGTCTTTTGACCATTAGTGCGGTGCATGCAGAGCTTTATAGTATATTCACACAAGTTGCTCGACAAGCTCGCGCCCACTACTCCAAATTCCAAACCAACATTCAACCTTTATACACTGTTCCTCTACTCTTTTCATTGTAAACAGCCGAACATGTCACTTCTTTACAAGAAAGTAAATATTGGTAATGGTAAACAATCGAAAATTTTAATTTATAAAAATATTGTAAATATTTAAAGATATTTTTTTAATCGATCCAAAAAAATATGGAAAATATGAAGGATATTCCACGTATTTACATGCTTACTTTTTCTTTATACATGTTATTGAAATGTTTTCTTCAAGAGGTAATGTTATTGTCCAAATATTTATTTTTTAAAATAAAGTTAGGATTTTGTTATTGTCTTTTACTAAAGTTTTTTATTTCTTCCTAAAATCCAACTTTAACAAGATTTTCTATTTAGGAAATATTTGTAGGGTTTTAGCCTATACAACAAAGTAACAAACATGGTTTTCACTTATTTTATATACCAACAAGAAAGAGATAATACAAATATTTTTTGTGAGAAGCTTTTATGATTTATATATGATTTATCTTTTTATGAGTAAGAGGTTGCAGGTAAATAAAGTAGGGTAGATCCATAGAGATGTAATTAGAGAATAAACTTTAGATGTAAGTGTAACTACTTATGAATTAGTGGCCAAAAGGTTTGGTTCCGTGTTTTTTTTACTCATCGTTAAAAGCTTTTCACGTAAAAATCGAGTGTCGATTTTTTTCCTCTTACTAAATTTGTGTTTGAAGTTATTTGTTGATTAAACAAAAAAGTGTGATAAACCTATTTAACCCTCTAAGTTTGTCCATAATAATAATTAATAATTTCCTATTACCGTCTTAGGCCTAGAACTTTCATATCCTTTAGGGTTATCTGAAATATAAAGGGATTAATTTCAAATTTAGAAAAAAAAAAGATTTATAAAGTATGTAGTTGAGTAGTTCTGAAAAAAAAGGTTGTCATATATCTATGAAAACCAATTGGTGACCATAAAATGAACATTATTAAACCTTTTATATCATACATCCATATGGATACATTGCGGGTGCGTTTGATACGTGGGACGGGACGAGACAACGTGGGATAACTTTTTGTTGTCCCACGTTTGGCGCGCCATTAGCTTGGGACGGAACAAGACAACGTGAAATAAAAACCATGAAAAATTGTCCCACCTTAAACCCTCAGCCAGACTTGTCCCATGCATGGACAAGTCTGGAAAAGACATTTTTACCCTCAAATCTTTCAAAAATTAAAAATATATCAAATATAAAATAAAACCCACCCCATTCTCACACTTCTCTCTCTCTTCTTTGATTGCCGGCGAGCTTCTCTCTCTCTCTCCCTCTCTGTCTCTCTCTTCTTTGATCGCCGGCGAGGAGCAAAGATCTCAGTCTCTCCCGTTTGTCTCTCTCTCCCCGTTCGACCTCTTTCGATTTTGGAGGTGGTGACTTTTGTTGATTTCGATTTTGAGAAATAGATTTAGGGTTCTCGATTTGGGGTTTTGGATTCACAGCGATCGGAATACAAAATCATCTGGGATTGCTTCGTCGGCGGCGAGGTTTATGGGGGGTTTGTGAGGTTATGGCTGGGTTTGATTGAATCCGGTGGTTGATGTGGTGATGGATGGTTATGGGTTTGATTTAAGCTGGTGGTTTGGTGTTGATGGTGGTACTGGGTTTGGTTGTGAATGGTGTTTGGTGTTGATGATGATAATAGGGCAATATTCAAGAGTTGGGGTTTTCTCACCCATTTCCAGCTCAGTTCCTTTCTTTTACAGGCCATGGAAGATGTTCAATCATGACGCCTCCATCTCATTTTTTTTCAGGTTTTTTTACAAATTTTGTGTATATAATTTGATTATAGATTATTGAAGAAGATGTTTGAATGTTTGATGAAGATCTTTGTTTTCTAAACTGATGAAGAAGATGTTTGATAAAGATTTGGATGTGTTTGAATCTAATTATTAGTTTGATGAAGTTTTAATTTTTAAGCAAAAAAAGGTTGAGCTGTTTTGCTGGAGATTAAATCTAATTATTGATGAGGTTTGAGTTGTTTTGCTGGAGATTAAATCTCTGGATGTTCAATCTAATTATTGATGAGGTTTGAGCTGTTTTGCTGGACAAGGATTTTGAAACAGATGTTGGTGGAGAATAGAGACCAATCCCAGATTAGATCTTCACCTCAATTGTTTTTTATATATATATTTTCATTTTTCAAATTGTGTTTTTTTTTGGTAAATTCTATTCAATCTTCACCATCCATCACGAATATGAATGGTAGAGATAAATTTAAAAAATAATTTTTTTCCAACTTTTTAAATTGCGTTATTTTTAACTTCTTGAATATCTTAAATATTTAATATTTGTAAATTTATTAATTTGATCCCAACTATCTATCTTCAAAAATCTTATAAAATTATTAATTAAGAATATTTCTCAATCACAATAGTGACACTTTGGTCATTTAAACCTCTTGTCCCGTTCTGTCTAAGGCATACCAAACGCATAACAATATATTTAACAATTCTGTCACAGACATTCCAAACACAATACGGAACAACTGTCATGTCATGTCTCGTCTTATCCCATCCAGGTGCCAAACGCACACTGGGTGATCAGCATGGCCTCCATATGGCCAATACCATTGTATTTACCTTGTTAAAACATAAATTAACTTTTTATCAGCATATAATTTTAGAATTGATTGTATATCCTGAATATCCATTATAATTGCTACAAAGATTACATGCTGGACTTTACAATTAACCTTAAAGAGATTATACAATTTATTTGATGCATAGAGATATGATATTGATACCCAAATTAATCAAAGATATGCAAATTTAACACCACAAAATCACACTAAACTTTGATTAATTTGCATGAAAACACGTGTATGAGATTTAATTTGTAGGTTAACAGATTTTTTGCTGTAAATTTTTTGGAGATACACTTTGATACATCGAATTTATGCACATACAGTATTTCCAATAGAATTATAGGCTTATAGCATGTATATAGAAAATGTACACATGTAATTATGTCGAATGAATGTAAGCATATCTAAGGATGAATTATAGCATTCGGGTTTGGGTCGAGCCAATATTTTTGACTCGGTTAAGGATGGATCAAACTATTATATTCAACATGTATTTATATAATTATTTTTTATAAAAAAAATATTTAAAAAATAAAAATAAAATTTTAATCTCTCTATTTATTTGCATGATCATATTTTACTTATGAATTTAATGTTTATTAAACTTAAATGTTGTATATATTAAATTTAAGTTTATGTATGAATATTAAGTGTAAGTTGAACTTTAAGTTATTATTTTTATTTGTAGTTTATATTTAAATTTAATTGAATGTTAAACTTTAAGTCCAATGTCCTAAAATTCAACCGTACAGTAAAATTTGTATATTTAGTGATTTGAACATTTTTTTCCTTCAAAATAAAATGAAATGGGGTTAATTCGGATCAAGTATGGTCCGCACCCCCATAAACAAATTCAGGTATGAGATGGAAATTAAAATCTCGTTCGTCATACGAATCGAATATGGGACATCATGCCCCGCTGAATTTTGGGTTGGGACACACCTATCCATCTCCGATCCGATCCGGTCCGGTGTTAATTTGTCATCCCTAGATATCTCCCGAAAAAGGAAAAAAAAATATTTTTGTTTTATTTTTTTGAAAGGGAAAAAGGAAAATATTTTCAATCTCTTAGCAAGTACAACCAAACAAAGCTTTAATATTTCTTACTTTTTTTTTTTTGATCACTTTAATATTTCTTACTTGCTCACTAAGGATTCAACATACCCTTCTTTAATTACTGCTCAAAAAGGTATCATCAGATCCTGGATACAGCACATACCCAGTAAAGCACTGAAAGCACCAATAATATCATATTCATATATTCTAACCCACACTAGCACCATTTCTTTGTGCACTCTGGAGCGCAACAGAGACCAAAACACAACAGATTGACAGATTGAGGAAAAAAAACCTTAAACAGAACCATTTGACCGTTATAAAAGAGCGCGTGTGACATGCCATGTCACCTTCACGTTAATCACACGTCTCCGTTTACTCACAAAATCTTCCGTTAATTCTGATCCAACGTTTCACATTTAATTTAAATAAAATAAATATATATAACACAATTATCTCCTTTTAATCCCTAATTTTTTTAATTACTATTAATTATTAAAGAAGAGGCAATGCATGTTCAACAGTGAAAATATAAGAAAGAAAAAAAGAGGAAAGAAAATCTTTACAGAGAGGAGAGAAGGAAACAAACAAATAATTAATTAATAAATAAGTTCATTAGTCTCTCTTCAACTTCTATTGCATTCTCTGTAAAAAATTAAAAAAAAAAAAAAAAAAAACTTTCTATTTACACTCATTTGCATTGTAAGTAATTTCATCAGTTGTTATCTCTCTCTCTCGCTCTCTCTGTAAATTAATGTAGTTTTGATTAGGGAAGTGCTTAATACTGGCAAGTGTTATTTATTATTTTTTTATTACATTTTGTGAGAGTCTTCAATTTTCCTTTTTTGGGTTGCTATAATTTTGTTTCAGAGACTTCACATTTTCCTTTTTTTTTTCTTTGTTGGTTTTATTGTGGGCAAGTGAATTTCTCTGTGATACTGTTCTAGTGTTTATGTCGTTCTTTTTCTCACTTTTAAACACTATCTATCTCAGATTCTCCGAACAGAGTTTTGATTCCAGATTAGCAATTGGTTTGCGGTTAGTACTTGGGAGTCTTTAGTTGCTGTTATTTTTCTCTTTGGTTGCTGGGAAACATTAAGAAAATAAAAAGCGAAATCGGGAAATTTTGGAGTGTTCATTACGGTTCATCAATGATTCATTCAATAGCCTATTAAAATTCACTCTGTAAATTGTTGGGTTAGTTTATGTTTTTGATTTATTGTCTGTTAAACTTTTAGTAATTGTTTGGTTGCAGAGAAATTTGAAGGGAAAGATAAATTGTTACAGCATTTTCATACACAACATACTGTGAGTGCAATTTTTCAATTATCTTACTTCAATATACGTCAGTTATTATCAATCAAACATTGTATTTATGTATTTAAGTTTTCTTTTAGTGGTTTTAGGTGAAGGAGAAAAACTTGCATAATGTTCACAGAAGGCCTTGATGGCAATGCCCTTAAATGGGTCCGACAGGTGAGCCGATAATGGATTTTGTTTCTTTTTTATTTACTTTGATGTCTTTTAGATTTTCTGGGTTGTGCTGGATTGGATAGAATTCATATAGGTTCTATATGGCTCTTTATCAGAAAGGTGTTCCTAAGAAGGAAATTTTTAGTCCTGTTTTGAATCGGGGGATTGGATTACCATATCAATTTAATTATCAAACTGGACATTTGGCGTCGGGTGTTGTTCCTGTGAATACAATACCTGTCAATGGCAATGATGATAGTGGCTCAGGATCAGATATGGACGTATCACCTGATTCTGATGATGAGGTATATGGTGGGAAGTACTCAGTCAAGTCATCAAAAGATGACAAGATTTCCAATGGAGCAGCTTCTACATACACTTCAGATAGTTATTCTTCAAGTAGTACTTCATGGTCGAATATTGAAACGACGGCCAAAAAGGTTTCTATTCTCAACCGTGATACAAAATTTACTTGTCTCTGCTGATGATTGAATGGTGTAATTGTGAGAAGCATCTTGGTGAAAGTTTTTTCTATTTCTTAGAGAAATTTATCAGAATTTGATCTAGTTTAAGGCTTGATTTTACAATTTCTAAGTGTTTTGTTTTTCATAAGTCAATATTTATTCAATTAAGCCACTCAAAATGTCCACATAAGTTGCAAAATTGATTATTATTTAAACAGTTATTTGGCATGCTTATACAAATGGGTAAAACTGTATGTTGATGCAAATGTACTCAATTGACAATTACTTATAAATTATTGAAATTGAAATTTTATGGTAAAGAATGAAGGTCTTAACAGTACTTGACTGGTGTTGAAGTGATTTTGTCCCAATTTTTGCATTGATGTATCTACCTCTTGCCATGATGTAGGAAAAATACAGCTATAAGTTGTATAATTGGTTGTAGTGCTCCCATGCTTACAGAGAACTTAGTTATTGATTTTTTATAATAATTTTTTTTGACTGAACTTATGTAAAGCTTATAAGCTTGGTTGAACAAACCCCTCCTGGAAATTTGTGCCTGCAAATGTTATAGGGAAGCTAAGCATTAGTGTTGGTGCAAATTTAGTGCTTCTGAAAGGTGAGAGGAAAATAAAGATCCTTGGGTGTATTAAGACCCCATAGAACTTCTTGTACACAATATATTGTGTAGCATCTTAAATCAGTCAGTGGACTGTTGGTAGATTCACAGCCAAAATATTTTCTACTAAACTGTTTAACCTTAGAAACGTTTACTAGACTGAAGAAGTTATTAATTGGCTTGATTTTTTATTGTAAAAATACTGATTTTATTAGGCTTACTTAACTTCTATCAATGTGCTTGTAGGTTATGAACCAGTTTTTCCTTTTCATTATTCTGTTGCCCAAACTATGCAATGTATTAACTGTCTCTTCATGACATTAAACTAGAAATAACTTCGATTCTTTTTGTTTTTTGTTGACGTTACAATATATTCATACTGTTGTAACAAAGTTTGTATATCCCCATACTCCTCTAAGCTGGATAAGTGCTTGCAGGAATACTGTGACAGACTACTGCAGAATCAGAAGCTTTCTTATACTGATATTCCCAGTGCACCTCCCTTTGTTGGTCGTGGTTCAGGAATAAATAAAGTTGTTGAGCAAAGTTCAACTTTCAGGGTTCAAGATACACCTTGCCTAGCAAAGTCAAGTGGTTCTGCAACCATCAATAAACCAAAATCAACTAGTAATATTCATTCTGGTACCTCATTTCAGGATAGCACTGGGTATAAGACTCCTGACTTATTTACCAGGTGTGTGTACATATGTAATCACTTGGCGTCTTTGTTTATTGACAAGAACTACTGGAGTACTGTGATTTAACTATCATGTATTTCAGGAATGCAGCTGGGATAGAAGTTGACACATCTACAAATTCCTTACCAGCTCGCCTCCCAACTTTTCATGCAAGGTTAGATAGCTGAATTAATAACAGGGACATTATTAGCCTTACAATCATTATGCTTCCTAAATACAGTCAAATATGCTATAGTTATCATCAGAGGAATATAATTTTCTTTTCTTATGTTATGTGAACTGGATTCAGTGGGCTAGGTCCGTGGTGTTCTGTGATATCTTATGATGCTTGTGTTCGTTTGTGTCTCCACTCATGGGCAACCGGTTGTGGGGAAGAAGTTCCCTATTTCTTGAATAATGAGTGTGCACTGTTGCGAAATGCATTTGGGTAAGTGCAAGTTTTTATTCTTTTGTTCTCTTGTATTCTGCTTAATGTATGATGAATTGTACCAAAATGGCATTAAAAATATAGAGTAGGGTTTATGGGAGCGGAAACTACAATAGTTGTGCAACTTCTGATAACTTGATCCCTTGCTGGTGAAAGAATCTTGGAGATATTATGGAAATTACTCTTGATATGCAGTAAGACCAAGTATTGACAGAGAGTTGGAACAATTAATGTACTAATACAAGGGTATCATAGGCCTTTCCGAGGAATTTCTCTGCCTTCTAATTACATAAGAGGTAGTTGTCTACATTATAATTTCTTTACCAGAAATGGGTTAGAGAATAATATCATCTCTTGTGAACAGTAACGAAACAGACGGATATATAGATTGTTGGGTTCAAGCTTTGTGAAAGTCAGGCTCTATATTCCATAAAGGAGATGTTGGCGGTGAAACAACATTATAGACTTAATATACGATGACACAAAATTTGAGGAACTTAGAAATGCTTTTCAATTATTATTGAAGTTTATTGTTCTTATTTTGGCAAATACTGGTACCATTTAGTGGTAATGTTTTGTTGAATATAAGTTTGTGTTTTGTGCTTGAAATGCCTGTTTCCAATTATGTCTTTTTTCCTTAACTTCATAGTTTGCAGCAAATATTATTACAATCTGAAGAAGAATTATTAGCAAAGAAAACTGCAGAGTTGGTGAGTGAAGGAGCAACTCTGAAACCTAAGAAGACTTATGGCAAAATGAAAGTGCATGGTACTTCCGTTCCTTACATTTAATTATAATGCCATGTGTTTTTCATATCAAGGTTTTTTAGAATCTGTCTAAGACTCTGGTCATTGCACAGTGCGTAAAGTGAAACTGGGTTTAGAACCCCCTCCTGGCTGCAATTTTTCTTCCTTAAAGCCATCAATGGTAAAAGTAGAATCAGTTCGGCGACATTTTTCCAATCTAAATTCAATGCTGAACTCTGGGTGGGAAGCAATACGGAGAGTTCCTATAACTCCTCGTCCTCCTGCAAATGGTTCATTTTCACAAAAAAGTTTGGCATATCTGCATGCAAGCGGCCGGTATATAAAAGAGGTTTCCAAGCTCTTAAGAAATGAGATAACTACTTCCCGCAAACGTTTGTCTACATGTGAAGTAGTGCAAGGTATGCAAATTCTATATAGAAATTGCAACTCAGTATTTTCATATAATGGTAAACCTATCTGGCATCCATTATTTTGTGGGAGCTGCTATTGCTTTCTAAGTTTCACCTGCTTGTCAGGACTTTGCTGGGTCAACCATCATATGATTTTAGTTGAATTATTGGTATTAGGCTTCGATATTTATTTAGAAGAGTAATGCTAGATTGCCCAAATGGTATGGCATAGGAGTTGTAATTAACACATCATCTCAAAATTAACATGGTGATTACAAATCACATGCCACATTAATAGAGCAGTCTAGCATTATTCTTATTTAGAATGACAAGGTTGGGAAGCCAGTAGTAGAGGCAATCTGTAAAGGAACAGAATATATACATCTTGTGATTACAAATCATCCTTGTATTTGGCTTTTCTCTCTGGTTCTTTGTATAAAGGATACGCTATCTAACTTAAGGTGCTGATCTATCTTTGTCAGAAACATATTCTTGCTTCTTGAGAACAAAAAGTATGTCTGAAGAGGATGTCATACGGATGCAACCGGGATCTGGTGAAACCCATGTGTTGTATGTATCTTTAGTTTAGATTATTTTCTGTCTTGTTGTTTCTTTGTATGTTAAAGGTGGTTGATTACTTTTATGGCTTAATGCAACACAGCTTTCCAGATAGCATTGGTGATGATTTGATTGTTGAAGTTCAAGGTTCCAAGGGAAAATGTTATGGTCGTGTCCTTGCTCAAATGGCTGCTATTGCGGACGACCCAGTAAGTTATCAGGACATTTTATCGTCTGTAAGGATTATGATAGTAGATAGTTGCTTCTAAATGTTTAATGATCGGTTGAATGCAGAGTGACAAGCTTAGATGGTGGCCTATATATCATGAGCCAGAACATGAACTCATTGGCAGGATACAACTATACATAAACTATTCAACTACTCAAGTTGACAATAATCTCAAGGTACATGAATCTTATCTTCAGATAGTTATGAAAGCTTATTTTGCGATAAATCTGGTTTATACTCCTTTTCTTTGGATAAGTTGTACATGAAGCACTAGTGAGAATGAGATTATCTTGTTCATAACTTCACACACTCTCTGTCTGTAGTGTGGCTGTGTCGCGGAAACTGTGGCATATGACTTGGTGTTAGAAAATGCTATGAAAGCTCAAAATTTTCAGCAAAGAAATTTGCTGCTAAAAGGCCCATGGAAGTGGTTATTGGATAACTTCGCATCTTACTATGGAGTATCAGATGCATACACCAAGTTAAGGTAATGTGATGAGGTAGAGTGGGAATTATTCTATGTAGAACCATTCATGGGGATTTTGATTTCAATCACATTGTATAATTTTTCATACTTCCTGCAGATACCTATCTTACATTATGGATGTGGCTACACCCACCAGAGATTGTCTTGCATTAGTATACGATTTGCTTTTACCTGTACTAATGAAGGGAAACAGCAAGAGCGTGTTAAGTCATCAAGAGGTATAAGTTAATTTTTGGAGACATTCTTTATCCATAAGTTTGCAGCAGTTATTTTGCTGGTTGTGCAGCATGTGCGTTTACCTCAAGTGGGGGTTTTGTTTTGTTAAATGGGAAATGGCCACTTACTATACCACCTCTTTTGTGTTTGATTTCAATCTTTAGATTTGATATATTTTCAGTACTTGCCACATCATTTTAATTGATGCAACATAAGTCCGTACTTCGAGTCATCAACGCCTTTAGTAGAAACATAAACAGATAAATGTGTGGAGAATGTGTTCTCTACATATAATTCACATATCTTCCAAACTTAGTATTTTGATTCTGTCAGTGGCTTGTTAAATGTCAACCAGAATCGCATCCTTGGGGAGGTTGATGATCAAGTGCAGCATATTCTAGCCTTAGTATTTGAAAATTACAAATCCCTGGATGAATTATTGGCATCAGGCTTAATGGATGTTTTTGGGCCTGCCACTGGACTGGCACCCCCTGCCTTGGCACCTGCTGTGGAGCTCTATAATCTTCTGCATGATATATTGAGTCCTGAGGCACAGTTGAAGTTCACCAGATACTTTCAGGTATAGAAATTAACTTCTTTATGGTTGTGGTATCCGTTAATCTTTACAACTCTTCTAACAAACTGCACATTGCAATACAGGCTGCTGTGAAGAAGAGATCAAGAAGGCACTTGGCAGAAACAGATGAATTTGTTTCAAGCAATAATGATGGCACATCAACGAATCCTTTGACTCTTTCAACAGCTTATCAGAAGATGAAATCTTTGATCTTAAGTGTTAGAAATGAAATTTACACTGACATAGAGATCCATAATCAACATGTGCTCCCCAGGTATAGTAATTCCTTTTTCTCCTTATTATGCAGTGTTTTATAATGTAAATGACCATCTGTTAACTGTCTCATTTCTGGAGTACGTCCATTACTTTATTCATTTCTCTCTTGGATCATTACAGATGTGATGACAATCTTGTTTTTAAGGTTACTTGAACAATGTAAAACACCTGCTTAGCTGTGGAAGCCTGACTTGCAAATATATTTTTATGCTGTATTTATAAGACATCTGCACTTTCTGCCAGTCCCTGTTGCTTTGGTTACAATTACTTATATGCTTCCATAGAAATTCTGTATGTCCCTTGTTCTCTCAGTGGTATGATGTTTTGGGAAATAATTAATGGAACCTCCACCTTCTTGCTAAAAGATTTATGTCAAGTCTTGAAGACCTTTAGAAAATGAATCTAGGATGAATACTCCGGTTAACAAGGTTGAGGACAAGTGTCACTTTTAGGCAGATTTGTGCAATTCTTTTTAAGTAATAATTTTAATCAGCATTCTATTGTTGTTCAATGCAGCTTCTTGGACCTCCCTAATCTTTCTGCATGCATATATAATGTGGATCTGTGCAATAGATTGCGGGGATTTCTTGTTTCTTGTCCTCCTTCTGGACCCTCACCTCCTGTTGCAGAACTTGTGATTGCAACAGTGGACTTTCAAAGAGATCTCTGTAGCTGGAATATCGCGTAATAAATTTTTTTTTTCAATATCTGCTCCACATTTATTATTTTTAATACTCTTTATTCTCTAATGATTTTATAATAACAGGTCTGTCAAAGGAGGAGTGGATGCAAAAGAGTTGTTTCACTCGTATATAACCCGCTGGATTCAGGATAAGCGTCTTGCTTTACTTGAATCCTGCAAACTGGAAAAGGTACGAATATTTATTGCGTAGCAATGCAGAATATTCAACCCGTATAATATTTCTCTGGTAACTCTCATGGTTTAGATTTTCCCTTTGAATGCTGGAAAGTTTTTTTTTTTTAATAAAAAAGCTACAATGATTTTATCGCTGATGATTAATTCTTGATTTATTTTCTGTTGTTAATTGATTTCATAAAATATTATCTGCAATTTGTACCTGAGAATTGATTAGTGGTTTACTTAATCGAATAGTTTGGTAGTCCAATAAGTCAATTCATGTATATCACAAACACATGCAGGCATGCAGCACACACAAGCGCACTGTAATTTAATAGATTGACACAAAACATCAACGTAGAGGAAGTTCAGTAAAAGATCTTAATCTGTATGACATAATATCACCTTGTGATGATCAATGAGAAACTGATTACTTTCAGGTGAAGTGGTCTGGTGTTCGAACGAAGCACTCAACGGCTCCTTTCATTAATGAGATGCATGATCGGCTGAAAGAGATGCTTAATGAATATGAAATCATCATTAGGCACTGGCCAGAATATGCTACTGTTCTGGAGAATGTATGTTCAAATATGACTTTTGTTTCTTAATAACACGGTTTATGTTATTATAATTATGATAATTGTTTTGGCATGGCTTGAGTTTTGGTTAGTGATGGGGATATTGGATGATATAACACTGGTAATTGAAGGATTGAACCAGAAGCCTTCACTTATATGGGTATTTTTGTATCACTCAATTAAAATTTGGTGAATGATTGACAGCATCTGATTTTGTTACACGGTTTCTATTTTTAATTTTGAATTTACTGATTTTCAACATTGAATTTTCCAACTGCATTATAGATCAATGGAGTTGTGGGTATCTTTCTATTTTGTTTCACTCTATAGTTGAAATTGCTTGAACTTATGAGTTATTGGGTGCGTCTGTCAAAAGGCTGTTGCAGATATCGAAAGGGCAACTGTTGAAACTTTGGATAAGCAGTACGCTGACGTTTTATCACCACTGAAGGACAATCTCACCACCAAGATATTGGGCCTCAAATATGTTCAGAAAATTGCCAAAGGAACTGTAAATGCTTACTCTGTCCCGGATGAGGTGAAATTCGGATCTTATAGTTTGCATGTTCTTAAGAATTGGTATTTATATTTGTTATGGAGAATTACAATATCAAGTTTGTATTTCAGTTGGGGATTCTTTTAAATTCCATGAAACGGATGTTGGACACGCTGTGGCCCCAAATAGAAACCCAATTTAAGTCGTGGTCTTCTTGGATTGCGGAATGTAGAAATGCAGTTGCAGGGGAGCATCTCAGTGAAATAACAGTCATGATGAGGGCCAAATTCAGAAATTATTTGCTAGCAGTGGTCGAGAAACTCGTAGAGAATGTGAGTATCCTTCACAATGTAATAACTACATTAGATATTTCATGGAGGATTTCGTATTATGTTGCTAATATATTGGTTGGCATTGTGTCTCTTTTTTATTTATTTTCTAGACAAAGATGCAAAGTACAACAAAATTAAAGAAGATAATTCTAGACTCAAAGGAAACTTGTGTAGAATCAGATATACAAAGTAGAATGCAACCTTTGAAGGATCAATTGATTAAGACAGTGGATCACCTACACACAATCGTTGAACCTGATGTGTTTGTTCTCATTTGCCGATTTTTTTGGGACCAGATGGGACAGGTACATTTACACCTCAACTATGTGCAACAGACTTCCTTGGGTATTATGAACCTGATGTGTTGTTGCTGATATCATGTTTGTTTCCCTTTTCTTTTCTTTTTTCTTTTTTTGTACAGGATGTTCTACATTTTCTGGAAAGTAAAAGAGAGAACAGCTCCTGGTATAAGAGCTCAAGAATTGCAGTTTCTGTAAGTTTGAATTTACCCTTTGAGCTTTCAAATCAAGAACATAAAATCTATTTATAAATTTATTAGTTACATTGAAATGGTGAAGAATTCGGTACTTCCATTTTGGTTTGAGACATGAAAAATGAAACAAAATTGACTTATTAACACAATTTGGAATATTCGAATGTCATTGATGAAGGTGGGGATTTTAAATGAACTGTTTATTTGTAAGATGTTTAAGGTGTGGTGGTATGATGTTGTTCAGGAAAACAATTATGAATGTATCATGTGTATTTCTTGATCTCTGCCATCCTGGAAACTGATAAAATGAATATAAGTTTACCGTAAGGCATGCAAATCTATGGATTACATCGAAACAGGCAAATTCAACCTAGTATATGTAACACACTTATCATAGATATTTAATATTTTCTGCTGTTAACTTGTGTATTATTATTATTATTATTTATCAGTGTCGGTGAATTTGCAGATTTTGGATGAAATATTTGCGTCACAGATGCAGCAATTGCTTGGCAATGCACTGCAAGAGAAAGATTTGGAACCGCCAAGGTCCATAAAGGAAGTCCGTTCAATGCTATGTAAGGATTCTGTAAATTATAAGGATAACAACTATTACGTATGAATCAACAGAGCAACCAATTTTGATATCACATTTAATAGGGGATGGGAAATAGCAGAAATCAAAGAGATTACATACATAGGGGATTTTTGGGATGTAAAGTTTTATCATGGTTTTCGGGAATTTTGTATAGAGGTCTCGTCCCACTATGACCTCCGTGGTGGATATCATTTATATTCCTTTCTTATCAGAGAAATATAGTACTGCAAGAAAATTATAGCACTACAAGTGACCTCCTTTGCTTTCCATACGTGTTCAGTTTTTCTGAGAATGAGAAACTGTGAGATGTGTTGAAAATTCAATTTGGTTTATCCTTGAATGCATCATCATTTTGATACTAAAAAATCTTGACAGCTTTCATTGTATGCCAAGTTGTAAACATATGGGATCCTTGTAATCAGATATGCCAATTCAGTGAATTAGATAGGAGATAGGGCACATTATTATTTTCCATGTGATGCTTCAAAATCAAATGCTTGTTGGATTATATGCCAATACTTCATTGTTACAGGATTGTTTGGGTACATACACCAAAAATGTAAAAATATTTACCAAATCGAACCACACCAATAAATAGATTTGCAGGGTCGTGTTCAGGTAACCTGGTCGATCAATATTTTCAACTAAAGTCAAAAATAAGAAAATACTATTGTTGTTAATGGAAATTGGAAAAGGGTGCACATGGAGCAATGTGGTGGATAGTCTACTAATCTAAAGAAAAATCCTGAAAAGTAATATATTAGTGAATGACAATTGACAATTTAGAAAAGAATCAATGTGATGACTGCAATGTAACAACTAACAAGGATTGGTGTATGATCACGCATACCCCTTTTTTAGACTTCAAGGGAGGAATTGATGTTTGTACGGTCCCCACAACACAAGTGCCCATGTTCCTAATCCAAACGTGCGGTTGTTGTACATCTCCATGTGATCACCATTTTCCCATTTCACTCACTTGCAAGTTGCAACCCATTTGATGATAGAAATCGAAAATGTTGCATGTAGATCCATTATTTCTATTTTCACTTATGTAATAGAGGTTCGAGTCACATATTTAACAATTAAATCAGTTCAATGTAGGAATACATTTCCCCTGGAGCGGGAATGAATCCTTGAATCGATTGATGTCAGAATATTTTTAAAGAATAATGTCATGATGGCATTTCCCTCTAATTCGTATATGTCCCACTTGAAAGATGAAATCAATGTTTTGGAAGGAATGATACCCATGTAGGTTTTCTAGCAAAAAATCTAAACCTTTAAAGGAAGTTTCTTCTTCCATCAAAGACTTGGGCCGCTATATAGCAAGATGCTTGGAGTCTATTTGACTGGTGCAAGTGGCATTAAGCACAATCCTTATCATAATGCCAAGGAATTGAATCATGTTGGGGTCTAGAACACAATCAAGTAAATATCTACTTCGTCAATGAGAACATCTACCAAGCCTAGTCATCAAGGCAGAAACCGACACCCTGCTCAAAAGAACCTGAGGAGATTAAACCTTGAAAATATGAGGTCTAAGATGCGTTTGGTATCATTTTTAAAATTATATTTTTGAAAAATTAGTGAGGTTTCAAAACTCGAACTTTAGAGGAGGAAGGTTTACACACAATTCGCCAGTAGTAGAAACAGAAATACAAAAATAAAAAATAAAAAAATTCTGAGAAAGAGTCAAAATGAATTTTTTTTATAATTTAATGATAAATTGATAATTTCATAAATTTTAAAACTCTTTTTGAAGGAAGGCCTCCCCCTCCCCCTCCCCTTGCAATTCGATGTACTTGCTTTTTCAAACATTGCTTTGTTGAAAGACTCAATCGACTTTTGTCGAGGTTGCGAAATATGAATTATTTATTAAAGTTTTGGATCCTTAACATGTATCATAAGGTACGTATGTTAATATTTACTTTTTTGTGAAGAGGTAAATACACTAATTTCTCTTAAAGTTTATCATAAATACAGTTAGAGAGCATGTATGTATTTATTTACTCTATCTTCTCTGATCTTAAAATTTAATCAATAAAAGACAATATTACCTTTATTTATTAAAATTAAAAAATAAAGATAATATTTTTATAAAAAATAGTAAAAGCTGGTATAAAAAATTTCAAAATTTAGAACATATTTATATTTATAAATTTAAACTTAGCAAACAGTTAAAAAAAGTTTAATTCAAAATTTTGGATAATTTCAAAATTTTAAAACATTTTTAATTTAATTTAAAAATGAAGATAATTTAAATTTTAAAAAATTTCCATTTTTTAATTTATATAACATTAAAATGATTATCTTCTATTAATTTAATTTAATTATTTTTTTATTAAAAAAAAATCAGATGTGAATAGATAAATACATAATTGCTTTCTGACGTTATTATACCTACCCTAAAAGCTAAAGTCCATAACTTATTGATCTCTCGTTTTTACAAAAGTCAAGTCAATTTGGGTTGTATCTAATTTGGGTAAAATATGTATACCAAAGATGTTACTGGCTTTACACATAATTGGTTTAAAGTCCAAGTCTACATTGAAAATAACGTATTTCCGACAATACCCAAAAACAAATAAAAATACAAAGGTCAATTACCTTAGTTTTCACGCCAACTCTTTTGTTAAAGTTAAACTATTGTCTCAACGTTCCTGTAAAATAAAACCTAACTCACTAGTAGACAAGCAAATTCAAACATCAATATAACATTCCATCACATCTTCATAATTTTGATTGCCATCTTCATAATCTTAAACCTAACATACAAGTATACAACAAACATAATTAAAATTCTACAATAATAATAATTATGAATTTATTAATTGTCTAATTATGATTTTTCATCATCATCTTCGTCGAGACAGTAATCAGAAATTCTTAAACAGTTTCCTGACCTGTTCGAGCGTAACAAAAAGGACAACAGTGAAAGGGCCTTGTCTCGATATGGTTGGAATAAAACCCTTATATAGAGCCATCGGTCCCTCTGCCCGGACCGTCTTCATGGCACAATCTAGCGCCCCTGTATATGGCGGTGCCGCCCCTGGTTCAACCTTCATGTTCATCACCCTTGTCTTTATCACATCCACAGGGTTTGAAGCCACCGCCGCAACGAACCCGGCCGCGAAGCTCGCTGTCACGTGGGTCCCTAGCCCGTCACGCATCACACCTTTTTTCAATATGGTCTCTTTGATCTGATCATAAGATGCCAGCTGCGACGCTGTTACTAACATGGCGCGGTTCACCGTAAGCGAAGAGCCGCGCCAGAGGCTAGTAACGCCTTCTTGCTTTGCCATCCTCGTGATGGCATCGACAACACTCTTGTAATTTCGACGCTGCGCCGGAGGAAGCCTGCCGTCGGCCTGCATACGGACCATCGCTACGTCAGCAGGGTTCCCGACAGCCGCTCCAATCCCTCCGGCGATAAGTCCGGCAGCGATCTTACGTGCTAGAGGTATGTTCCGGGTTTCCGGGTCAGTCCACTTTTGTTTGAGGATTTCGTAGAGACCCATCCGGGTGGTGGAATATAAAGTCTGGCGGAGAACTGTGGCTGACACACCAGAGAAAAGTGCCGCCACGCCTTCTTGTTGGAAGATACGGACACCAACAGTGACAGGGCCCACACGAGGAGGACGCGGCGGCGGCGGGGCGTGGACGGTAGAGGTGGTGGTGGTGGTGGTGGTGGTTTGAAAGGAGAGAGCGGGCGGACGAAGAGACTGGACCGGAGCGTGATTCTCACCTTGGAGTTGCATACGTACTTTGATGAGATCAAGTGGGTGTGTGGAACAACCAGCTACAATTGAAGCTATGCCTCCTTCTACGAAACCTTTGACACCCATTTTTGTTATATTTTGAAGGTTATAATAATGTAATTGAAATGGTGTTGGATCTATATATGATATATCTATGATGTATCACCAATTGGAGTTGGAGGACATCTCACTGGATATCAGGAGATGAGAGTGGAGGCCGAAAGCGATGGAGGAAGAGTGAGGGACGATGGGTCTATGAGACATAAATATATATATAAATGCGAACTGCGATGTTTCAGAAGAAAAAGAATGGTTGTTTGGATTGGATGGTCTGTGAAGAGAGAGAGAGAGGTGGAGAGAATTTATAGATTAAAAGGGAAAGCAGATGCAGGATGGAAGATGGAAGATGGAAGATGGAAGATGGCAACTTCGTTTGAAACGGCGACGGATCTTGCTTTCAAATTGCGCGTTTGTGGGGTCTTAATAAGATTTTTTTTTTTTTATTATTTCGAATTTTCAAAGTGGTTGATGATTGGGCGGAACACGGACCATGTTGGTGTTAAATGTTAATTGGTCACAACTCACAACAAATGGGAGATGAGAGAGGAGACACTTCCGTTTCATAATGTGCAATCAAATGCAAGGATTGTTTGTGAGTCTCTCACTTTTGGCTTTTTGCGCTCTATTTTTGACCAAATTAAGCCTAATTTTCTATTATTATAATGGCTTCTAAATAGTTTTTATTCTTTTTTTTATCTACTAAATGAACAAAATTACGTTTTCAATATGAAATAAATACGTGATTAATGAGTATATTTATAGTACACTTATTTACCTCATTACTTTTTGACATGTGTTGAGTCAAATAATAGATACAAAACAAAAAGTGATAAAATTGATAAGTATGCTATAAATATACTTATAGTTATATACCTACCAGAGAAAAAATAAAAATTACTTTAATAACAATTTCTCTTTCATAAAAAAGAGAAAAAAGGTAATTTACATAACTCAAAAAATCAATTCAAAAGCTACAAAGTAGGAAGAGAGCGGAAGTTAAAACTTTAGAGAGTTTTTCTTCCTTTTCTCTTATTAGTACCGAATTTAATAAAGTCAACACGAGGCTTATAAATTAACTATTAAGTGTATGTTTGGTATACCTTTTATAAAGATTAAAAACGCTTTTTTAATTATATAAGCTATTTTGAAGTTTTTTTTTAATTATTTAGAAAAACTCAAAACAATTTTTTTAATATATGAATTGTCTCAATTACCTTTTATAAAAGTCATTTTATGTCTACTTGGAGAAGCCCAAAATTTGGGTTTATCCACAAAGCTTTTTTTTTTAGTTTTTTTTTAAAACGTATGAATTGTTCCAACTACCCTTTATAATTTTTAAATATTCTACCATACAACTCTTTCATTATAAATACATTGGCAACACCCTTTTTTGTAATTCACACAACCAAAAGCTATTTTTTAAAATACATTGTCAACATTTTTTTTTGTAATTTACACAACAAAAAACTTTTTTTGTTAGAAGCTTTACTCATTAGAATCTCTACTACAAAAAGATCTACTCTAGAAGTTATACTTGAAAAGCCATACCTAACACACTCTAAGTTGAAATTAATATTGAATAAATAAAAGTAACGAATCTAACAGACGATAGCTGAGAAACTATTTTATAATGTCCGTTGACACTACAAAGTCACACGCACAATTCGTTCTCGATTCTCATACAAGACTTCAATCTAAAATCTAAATACTTATAAACACTAATTATCAATGGCTTTAGACCATCTTCAATGCATATGTTAATGACACAATGTCAATGCCAAATTTGGCACAACAAATTGTAAAATGTTATATTTAGCACATCATTTTTGTATTGTACTCCAATGCAAAATTCTATTTGATATGCTATTTTTTATTTTTTATTTTTTATTTTTTTATTTTTTTTATTTTTTTTATTATAAAAGTCAACAAAACATGCATCGAATATTTTTTTTAGAATTGTTTCAATCTCAATTTTCACTATCAATTTTATTAATTTTTTATTATTTAAAATTAAAAAAGTCAACAGATATGGCTGTATTTATTGTTGTGTCAATTTGGTATACGTTATACATTGTGCCCAATTTAGTATAAAGTATAGTATATGCCGAATTTGGCATAGCTTTTAGCACTACATTTGAGTATGTTTTGTTTTTTTTACTTTGTGTTAAATTATATTATTGATATAATGACTTAGCATTGTATTGAAGATGCTCTTATAATATCAATATTTATGACACTCTTTTAAAATATCATTGATCGCGATCTGAGATCGAGAGACAAATGAGATACAAAATGTCAAATGTTTAGCTAGCATTGCTGTTTAACAATAACTTACAAAAAAAAAATTGTTTGATTAGATTGGATTCTAATTTTTTTTTGCTAGATATGTCCTTGAAAATTAGTCCAAAACAAAAAATATGTACATCATTTTGGTTGTTCATGAATTTATTTTTCAAAACTAAAAATTACATTATCATTTTTGAAAAGCAAACGACCTTCAAAATTATTTGATAAAACCTAATTCTTGACCAATTTTTCTTAAGATATATATATATATATATATTTATTTGAAGTATCACATTTATAACTATTACAATAAGACTGTCGGGACCTACTAAGATTAGAGACAATAGATTTGTGGCTCGGATAATCGGTTCCACAAACTGAGAGAAAATTCTCCACATATGTATGCTTGTAAAATACCTATGGTGGGACTCAGAATCCCATACCACTAAAGGTGGAAAAGGAGATGCACTACCATCTTTACTGAGAAGTGATATATAACTTTCTTAATAATTAAACTTATGATTAATGGTCAATAAAGGAAATTAAAAAAGAAAATTCTTTCATTATATATCATTAATCAAGGTTACAAATGACAAAATTCTTATTATGTAGAAAAAGTGTAAAATATGTGATCCCATCACCACGTGATTACACCAAAAGGTGGGGAATCCATGAGCCGTGTTTGGCTTCTAACTTCTTTTTTTCTCAATTGATATACACCGTATGTGTATTAGTCTATTGCAATTTAAAATATTGCCTAATTCAATCAGCGTTTTTCATTACTAACCGCATTGAACGATTGTTTTGCTCTAACTCGGGAATCGGTCGGCATTCAATTATAATTAAAGACCCTTTCTTAAACGGATGGTGGTGGATTAAAGGTCATAGTTAATAACTATATTATTGAAAAATGACCCGTCCATTTATTGAGGCCAAATGCCATTATTGACTGGGATTCCACTTGATACTTTAATTTTGTCATTTGAGTGGCATCTATCTACGTGTCCGGTTCTCAGTGACTGACCGAGTCTCTGTAGACCGAGTTTAAAGTCTAAGGAGCTTCCATTTGCTGAGTTCATAATAGGTATTAGCATTTTCCCATGGGCCCCACGGGGGCCTATAGAGTTTTGGGGACAAATTTTCCCTTTGAATAGGTTTTGAGGATGAGGATGAGGATGGGGATGGAGATGGAGATGGGGTAAACTTGGCCCCTATGTTATAAATGGGGGAGGTGGTGGGTGGACCCTCCTCTAAACCCATTCCCCTATATATATATATATATATATATATATATAATTTTAATTTATATATCAAGTTTTAACAATTCAAAAATATATATTATAATATTAACCTGAGTTAGTAATTACTAGTTAGTATTTAGTTCATATGTATTGATTGAAGATGTAAACTTTAAATTTGAAGTATTAGAAATATTTGTATTTATTTTGGATTTCTTTAACCCAATTATATATTTTATAACGAGTATTTTGATTGAATATTTTAACAGGATCAAACTAGAAATTGGAATAACCGGATTCCAAATTTCGAATTTTGATTTTCAGATTAGAAATTGAAAATGAAAATAAAAATAAATTGGGGAATGAGGTTTGGGGGTGCGGCCCCCCCCCCCCCCCCCCCCCCCCCCCCCCCCCCCCCCCGCAGTCCTCTCAAATAGGTTTTGGGGGAGGTGGTGGGGGAAAGTTTGAGGAATGAGGGTGAGGGTGAGGGTGGGGGTGGGGGTGGGGGACCCTCCCCCGCCCCATTAGGCCCCCACGCCCATTCCTAGTCCATAACCCGCTGGCTTCAAGTTGGTTCCATCAGGGACAAATTCGATATTGTTTTTAAAAAATTAAAATCAGTTTATTTTATAATTTTAAACTAAAATGATGCTTGATAAAACTTTCAAAATTGATTAATTAATAATCTGACAAGTTTTGACAATTATTTTTAGATGCATTTTATTCAAATTTTTTGACTGATAAAAAGGATCAAATGGTATAGTTAATTTTTGGGGTAGCTTGGAGGATCAAAAACATGACTATTGCTTTTTAATCAGCTGTTTTTGGATTAATTGTTACTTCATCCATCTTATTGATTAGTGTACCCATTGTATTTGCTTCTCCTGATGGTTGGTCGAGTAATAAAAATGTTATATTTTCTAGTACATCATTATGGATTAGATTAGTTTTTCTAGTGGGTATTCTTAATTCTATCATCTCTTGAATCTAATCGTTCCAAATCTCACTTTTGGCATAGTGAGCCCCAAGCGAGAGGCCCACACGTCTAGCTATTAGCTCAGGGGTAGAGTGTGCCCCTGATAATTGCGTTGTTGTGCCTGGGTTGTAAGGGCTCTTAGTCACATGGATAGTTCAATGTGCTCATCGGCGCCTGACACAGAGAGGCACATTACCATGGTGTACTTCTCATGTTCGAACCGGGGGTAGGGGTTACTTTTTGAAAGTGATTATTGAATAATCTATTTTAGCATTTAATGAATCTTTAAAATATCATTATTATCCTTATAAAATCAAGGTAAAATAATATATATATATATATATATTATTTAATTTTAAAATTAAATTCCTACTTAAATATTGATTTGACTTGTAAAATCTTTTAAAAATATTTTTATTGTTCATATGGATTTTTTTCTAATTAAATATTCTATTTAAGTATTGATTTAATATATATATATATATATAATTAATGTAAAAAAATGAAGTAAGGTTTTAAAATCATGTCTATTTTAGTCATTGTAACTAATCTCAGCACTTTGGTAATAAAATCACCAAATATATGTATACTGCTTTTAAGTTATACAGTAGTTTTAAAAGTACAATTAACTAAATATCTGTTGATTAACTCCACAGCTGATTATTCATTCAGCACGGTTAATAGTGATTATTATAAAAGTTACAGCAACACCAAACTGGCCCTATGTCAATAAATTTTTTTTATTTCTTTATTAACGGTGGGACCCAATGGTGAAGATATACGTTTACTTATTGGTTCGAACCACCACCGGGGAAAATACCAATTTTATAAACCAAAATCTCTAATACGCGCGTGCTGCATTATCAAATAAAAGATATGGTAAGAAAAACATTGCACAAAATTACCTCTAGGTTTGACATTTCATACTTCATAAACAATTTTTGTAAAAACACTCATCTTCCATGTAATGAGGGAGCCAATATTATGAAGGGAAAATTACACAAACATACCCCGACTTTAACACATATATGAGGTATAATCCAGTTTTGTAAAAAATACAAGAACATACCCTTGACTTTGGGGTTGACCGTAAATCTAACGGTGATATAAATGTTTGTGAAAATTACACAAACATACCCCGATTTTAACACATATATGAGGCATAATCCAGTCTTACAAAAATACAAGAACATACCCTTAACTTAGGGGTTGATCGTTAAAGTTAACAATGGTTTTAACTATTGAAGGGTAGTATTGTCATTTTCTAATTGATTAAAAAAATAAAAAATAAAAAATTTCTATGACCCCTTTTCAGAGCCAGATGTGTTTGGTTCCTTCAAAATATAGAGGGGATCAGTCATCAGTTTGATCTCCTCTATATTTTATAGGAAATTGAACCAAATCTCCTCCAAATATCGAGTAGATGAACTTGCCATGGCGGGAATGTGAGATGGAGAGAAATGCGAAGAAGACTTCGGCGGCGGTGCACGAGGAATGGCCGATGGCGATGACGGTAATGGTTTAGTGGTTTGAAGAGTTCTCTCCAATGGAGTCTTAAATCTCTTTTGAGTTTTTTCCTTTTCAATATTTATTTTGGTATTATCTTTGAGTTTGAGGAATTGAATTAAATTTTTTGATATTTTTTTGGAGATGAAAAGATATCATCCAAGTTGAACCAGATCTCATTTTTGGTGATGTTGTTTTCTTTAAAAAAAATAACCAGAATCTGAGAATGTTTTTTTTTTAATAATTATTTTTATTAACCAAACCAAATATCCGTTGGAATGGATAATCAGAGATTTGGTGATTTTTTTAATAATTATTATTTTGATTAACTAAACCAAATCTTTTTTTTAAAAAAGAAGTAAAACCAAATCTCTCCATTGGAGATCTAGTGACTTTGCGAATTTTGGTTGTTTCTGTTTTTGGGTCTTTTTGCTGGTCTTTGCTAGGGGGTTTTCCATTGAGTGAAGTGGAATTTAGTTTTATTTTTGAGAGTTTTGGTTGTTGGTTTTGTCTTAAGTGGAGATTTAATCCAGTGATTGAGAAAATCATCATGTTTAACGGGTGATCTCAATTGGAGATCTGGAGTCTCGATGATGATCATGGAGATCTATTGATTTTTTTTATAAAAAAAATATTAGCAGAAGGGTATTTTGGTACTTTTAAGATAAAATTTTATATCACCGTTAGATTTAACGGTCAACGCCTAAGTCAAGGGTATGTTCTTGTATTTTTTGCAAAACTAGATTATGCCTCATATATGTGTTAAAGTCGGGGTATGTTTATAATTTTCCCAAACTTTTATATCACCGTTAGATTTAACGGTCAACCCCTAAGTCAAGGGTATGTTCTTGTATTTTTTGCAAAACTAGATTATGCCTCATATATGTGTTAAAGTCGGGGTATGTTTGTAATTTTCCCAAACTTTTATATCACCGTTAGATTTAACGGTCAACCCCTAAGTCAAGGGTATGTTCTTGTATTTTTTGCAAAACTGGATTATGCCTCATATATGTGTTAAAGTCGGGGTATTGTGAAATATGAATCCTACATAATTTCAAAGGTTCGTGGGGTGGAGGGAAACCCGAACCCGAACCCGTTTAATTTCACGGGTACGCGATTGGGTTTGAGTTTCAAAATGTTTCGCAGGTTCGGGTGTAGATTTATAAAAATACGTCCAAACTCGACCCTTTGTCATCTCTAACAAAGTACCAAAATAGAACAAGTTTACTCCAAATTACACCGAACCTACCTAATGCTTGGCTTTTTACGGTTGAAAACATTTTATTCAAAAACTCACATTGATCTCCCATTCCATTAATTTTGACTGTTAAAAGTGACTTTTGAACGTCTACGAATAGTAAAAAGATGAAAGTTTCTCTAGTTAGAAATCAAAAAATAAAAAACAAATTTTGAAACTTTAAGGGTGCTTTTGTTGCACAGGATGAGACTGGGATTAGACTATTTTTAGTCTAATCTCATGTTTGGCGAGTCCAAGTAGTTGAGATTATTTTTATCATAAATTCATTTTTATTCTACCAGAGCAGGATAAAATAAACCCCTCCAATTCGATGGGATTATTTTCTCCCATCTCTGATTCATCTCCTTCAACCACAAAAGAAACAAACAACATCATGTTCATCGATTCCAGATCTTCCACCTAACTTCTCACCCACTTCATTCAAAAAATTTCATCCAAAATACAAATCAAACCTAACACAACAAAATCCCACAATCATCATATTCATCAATTCAAAAAAAAAAATTACAAAAAATTAAAATTCTCTCAAACAACCTCGATCACATCACCCATCACCACCAACCTGGAAAGCTTCGCCGGTAACAGATCACCAAACCCCAACCATCAATGCCTCCGATCTATTTGTCGAAAATTGCAAATGAAAACCTATGAAAAACTTTGCATTTGCTATCTTGAGTCGACACGATCCAACATGATCCAAGTTGTGATGGCGCCACTGTTGTCCTCGCCAAAGTCTGCTCTACTTGTCAAACTAGCCCGTCTTTGATCTATTTGAAGTAAGCAAAGAAAGGAGAGAAAGAGATGAGAGGATAAATGAGTGGGCGTTATGCTTGCGACTATGTTTTCAGTCATGTTTCATACCTGTTTTGCTTATGGTGTTGTTCTGGTTGTTTCCTTTTGGTTGTGTTTTGGTTTGTTGCCCTGTTTTTGTTCTTTTTGTTAGTCGTTGTTCAGAATGCTTCTTGACTCTTTGTTTGTAGCCTTGGCTTGTGTGGTAAAAGAAAAGAAAGAGATGGAGGAGAGAGAATTGAAAGATTCTCATCTGCTTGGGTTTCCTATTTTATTTTTTAAAAACTTTTTATTTTATAATTTATAATTTCATTACTTTCTTCTTATCCCATTACATACCAAACACAATATAACAATATTTTTAGTCCAATCCCATGTTGCACCAAACATGGGAAACATTATAATTAATCCAATCCAATCCAATCTCATCTCTTACAAATAGTTCAATCCTATCCCGCGCACCAAACGCACCATAAATCACCACCATCCATTTTTGAGATGGAAATTCACTCATTTAAAAAAAAAATTGATATCCATCGTTCATCTTTAAGATGAACAATGGACATTTATTAAAAAAAATTGGATCTTCCCGATCCATCTTTGAAATGGACGGCAGAGATTTATTAAAAAAATTAAAAAAGAAAAATAAATGATCTCCACTTATCCAAATGGATCTCTATTGAATTGATTTTTAAAACTTGTACATGTTTATCTAAGAGCATCTCAAATACAAATATGCATTTGGAGAAAATGCAAATATGTATTTGGAGAAAATTGAGTATCATATAGGATAGATAGTTAAAAAGTTATAAAAACTCTCTCTAATGCAATTATCTAACTTCAATATAGAGATGACGTGACAAAAAAAAGTTAGAAAATATGGAGTTGGGTTTCTAATTCTAGAAACTCTCATAGAAATGTTGATTAGGATTTCTAATTCCTTCCACCAATAATATTAAAGGTCATTTAATTGTAAAATAAAAGATGAGAGAGAATGAAATATTTGTTTTATAATGATTAGTCATAAAATGGATGCATAATTGACTTTAGATAATTGCATTGGAGATGTGAATATGTATTTCTCTAAATTTTTTTACAAAAGTTGGTTCATAATGAATAGAAATGCTGATGTGACACTATTTAGAAACTAAAAAAAATGCATATTTGCATTGGAGATACTCTAAATTTATTAAGACATCTCCAATGCTATTATGCATTTGGAGAAAATTGAGTGTCATATAGGATAGTTAGCTAATAAGCTAAAAAAACCATCTCCAATGCAATTATCTAACTTGATTATTATGGAGGTGATATGACAAACTTTTATTTTTAGAGAATATGAGTTGAGTTTCTAACTTCATAAACTCTCCTAGAAATGCCGAATAGGATTTCTAACTTTTTCCCGCCAATAATATTACTTTTCATTTAATTGTAAAATAAAAGATGAGAGAGAATGAGATAAATGTTGTAAGATGATTGGTCAAAAATAAATACGTATTTGATTTAAAATGAGAGGAGAGAGAGCGAAATAAATGTTTTATGATGATTGGTCAAAAATGGATGCATATATGATTTTAGATAATTGCATTGAATATGAGAATATGGATTTCTTAAAAAAAATTGTTCAAAGTGGATTCATATTCAATATGTATGTTGATGCCCATTATTAACAAATCATCATAAAACATTTATTTCACAATCTCTCATATTTTATTTTACAATTAAATGGGGTGTAAGAGCATCTCTAATACAAATATGTATTTTTGAGTTTCTAACTAGTGACACATCAATTTTATGTTACTTTTCTTTGTGTTAACTTTCATCAAACGTTATAGGAAATGGGCTTTAATGAGTTTGATGCATATTTTTCAAAGTAAATCCCTCGATTGCTAGTCTTTCCTTTCCTGAGTGAAAGTGAAAGTTGGTTACAGTTCAGGTCTTGGGGTTTGATCAAATATTTTGGGCAAAAAATGTGTTCACATGAGGAGATTGCTAAGCTATGTGAGAGTATGAATTTGCTGGAAAAAGGAGGTCTAGTGCAACGTCTACACGAGGGGTTGAAAACGTCTGGGATGTGGAGGCTTGCGTTGAGCCTGGTGGGGAAGGTTCTGACGTATAAGATGGTGAAAGAGGATGTTTTCATGGGAGTTTTAGCTAAGATATGGAGAGTTAAGGAAGGAGTTGAGATTGAATCTGTGGCTCAGAATATTTTTACTTTTCAGTTCAAGAACATAGAAGACATGCAACAGATTTTGGCTGGGGGTCCGTGGACCTTTGATGGTGCATTGATTGTTTTTGGAGAAACCATCCGGTAAGGGTGATATCCAGGATTTGTCCTTCGATCGAGCTGAATTTTAGGTGCAAATTCATCGGGTGCATTTACTGTGCATGACAAAAGACATTGGACAATTCTTGGGTGGTATGGTGGGTGATGTCATTGACATGGATGTGGGCCATTCAGGGAAGTGCTCAGGAGAGTTTCTAAGGGTTAGGATTAATTTGGATGTTACAAAGCCTCTTCGGAGTTGCCTAAGAGTCGACGTTATGGGGGATGGGAATGAGACTATCATGTTGTTACAGTATGAGAGGTTACCGAACCATTGTTTTCAGTGTGGCCACCTAGGCCATTCTACTAGAGAATGCTCTGATGCAGCGGATAAAGGTCGGTCTATAGAGGTGGATAAGCTGTCGTTTGGGGCATGGTTTCGTTCAACGGCCCCATTAAAAACCTGGAATAGGATGAGTGGATCTTAGATAACATTTGGAAATGGTGGTAAACGAGGGGATAAAAGTGAGAGGGTGTTCTCAGGTGATAAGGAGTCTCGTTGGAGGATGTTTCCGACGAGGTCGGATGCTAACTGGCGTAATTATGACAATTATGGAGGTAACGGTTTTGAGAAGATTAATGATGGAAATAAAGAGGAGAGCATTTATGGGAATAATATGGAATTGGAGTGGGGGAGCCATTGGAGGAACGTTCTTAATGATGATAGATTAGTAACGGATGGAGTTGATGAGGTGAGAAATATTAGGCGAGATAGCAGCAAAAATATAAATACAGGGATTGCAAAAGATGGCTTTATCTTTAATAGCGAACAAGTCGATGAAGCTGATCAGGGTACGAAGAGAGTACAGACAAAAAAAATCTTATAATAAAGGAAAGGATAAAATTGCCATGGGGCCCGATGGGCAATCAAGTCAAATTGGCCCATATATGGGGCAATTTAATATGGGGAAATCTAAACATGGGCCCATTAGCCACTCTATTCAAATTGGGCTAAATAATGGGCATAGTAGTGAAGTAGCAAACTATGAAAAACTGGAGCTCTCTTGTGAGATTGGGCATGACCGGGTAATATCAAGCATGGGTGGAACTGATCGGGGCAAATTAAATAAGTTGACATTAGGCTCTCAACCGAGGGTATTGGCTGGTGAAAATTTAGGGAAAACTGATGGAGGAGCTAAGCGGTGGAAACGTCTTGCGTGTGGCGGTGTTCCGGAAGGTGTTCTGGTCGCGGCTTCAAGCTTGGGAAAAAGAACCATAGAGAGTGAAGTTGAGCTTGACAAAAGTGAAAGAGAAGAGAATGGTGCAAAGAAAAGCATGAGTATCAGCGAGGGTGTGGATTTCAACACTCGGATATCGGCGGCCAGGATCAGTCCGGCCGACCGGACGTAATGAAAAATACTAGCTTGAAATGCTCGGGGACTTGGTAGTTCTCGAGCCATCCGTGTCTTACAACGTTTGACACATGATGTGGATCCGATGCTTATGTATCTTATGGAGACGAAATGTGATACCAGGCGAATGGAATTTTTACGAATCAGATTAGGTTTTTCAAGTAAATTGGTGGTGGAATCTTTGGAAATAAGTGGAGGACTGTGCTTACTATGGAAGGATGAGGTTAGCGTTGATTTGTTGTCTTATTCGCAATTTCGTATTGATTTGAAGATTCAGTCGCATATGTCAATGGTTTGGCTGCTTACTGGATTCTATGGAAATTCAGAAACTGTTCAAAGATGTCATTCTTGGACGTTATTGAAACGGATACGTGGTATGTCCCAAATTTCTTGGCTCTATGTGGGTGACTTCAACGAAATCTTAGGAGATGAAGAAAAAAATGGGGGTCAGGTCAGGGAATAGAGACTGATTGAGGGATTTAGGGATGCGTTGGACTCATGTGGTTTACAGGATTTGGGATTTCGTGCCCTGACTTATACATGGTGCAATAAGCGGAGAAATGGAGATATGGTGCAAAAACAATTGGATTGTTGGGTGGGATACTTTAATTGGCAACAACACTTTTCGAATTCGATTGTGCGACATCTTGAGTACTGGAATTCGGACCATCGCCTAATTTCAGTAGAGGTTTTGTCAGCAATGGACTGTGCGGTTGATAATAAAATAAGATGCGTTCGGCGTTTCCATTTTGAGGCCTGTTGGATTGATCGTGATGGGTGCCGCGATTTGATAAAGCGTTTGTGGGTGCCTTCTGGGCAGAAGTTTCTAATGGGACGAGTTGTTTGCGATGTTCAGAGATGCACTAAACAACTTTCTGTATGGAATTGTAAGAATAGAGCTGCAATACGGGCAACAATAAATGAACATCAAGAGAAGCTCCGTAGAGCGACGAGTTTTATAAGGCTAGGAGCATGGTATGAGATAAGGAATATTGAAAATAAGTTAGACAGTTTATTGATGAAAGAGGAGGCTTACTGGAAACAAAGATCAATGATTGATTGGCTAAAGAGGGTGACCAAAATACTAAATATTTTCATAAAAAAACGATTGCGAGGAAGACAAAGAGCGAGATTCATGGATTATTTGATAGTATGGGCAATTGGTGTATTAGGCAAATGGATTTGGAAGGTGTGATTGTGGGATATTTCACGGATTTGTTTAAATCAGAGGAACCACCAGATGGTGATATGGCTGAAGTTTTGGGTTGTTTTCCAAATCGGTTGTCGCAGCGGTCTAGAGATTTTTTGGACAACTCTTTCACTGAAGAAGAGGTCCGTAAGGCAATTTTTGACTTCGCCTACTAAGGCACCAGGTCTTGATGGGCTTCCAGCAGTGTTCTATCAGAGATTTTGGGATATCGTTGGGAAGAGTGTGACATAGGTAAGCTTAAAGTGTTTGAATGAAGTGGCGTCGCTTAAAAGGGTGAATGATACACTAATATGTCTTATCCCTAAGGTTAAAATGGTGGAACGGGCAACTAATTTTCGTCCGATAAGTCTATGCAATGTTCTTTACAAAATCGTGGCAAAGTGCTTGGCTAACAAGTTAAGGTTGGTTCTTGGAGAGGTTGTCTCTGAAGCGCAAAGTGCTTTCATCCCCGGAAGACTTATCACAGATAACCCGATAATTGGTTTTGAATGTCTACATGCCTTACGAACCCGGAGAAGGAAAATGGGGTCCTTAGCTCTAAAGTTAGATATGTCTAGAGCATAAGATCGCGTGGAATGGGGATACTTAGCCAAGGTGATGGCTCATTTGGGTTTTTCAGCTTCTTAGATCAGAAAAATTATTGATTGTATCTCGCTGGTATCTTACTCCTTCCTTATAAATGGTAAAGTGTGTGGCTCTTTGATTCCTACTAAAGGGTTGCGGCAAGGGGACCCTTTATCTCCTTATTTGTATCTTTCAGTTGGAGAAGGTTTGTCAGACCTGTTAGATGCGGCCGTCCGTCAAAATGTGTATAAAGGGTTTAAAAGTAGTAAGACGGGACCGATGATTTCACATCTCCTTTTTACAGATGATTGTCTGTTGTTCTCAAAGGCAACTACTAGAGGTTGTTTGAGTATTCGACGGCTACTTGATGTGTATTCTATGGCTACAGGTCAACTTGTAACCTATGATAAGTCAGCAATGTGTGTCAATAGGGAAGTTTCTTAACATGAGGGGGATCGCTTGACAGCTATCATTGGGGTACGACGTGTCCATTGTCATGAGCGGTACCTAGGAATCTCGGGTTTTATTTTTGAAAATAAGCGTATTGTGTTTAACAATATTAAAGACAGAATATGGAATAAATTGAAAGGTTGGAATTCCAAATTGATGTCGATAGCTGGGAATGAAGTTTTGTTAAAGGTTTTGGTCCAATCCATTCCGACTTATTCGATGAACTTGTTTCGGCTGCCTAAAAGTCTTATTAAGGAAATTCATGTCTTGTGTTGCAAGTTTTGATGAGGAAGGAGTGGTGACAATCAGAAGCTTCATTGGGCCTCTTGGACGAACCTAAGCAAAGGTAAAGAGGCTGTGGGTTTAGGCTTTCGGGAATTGGAATTGTTCAATCGTGCTCTACTTGCTAGGCAAGCATGGAGTCTGATTTAGTAATCCAAATTCATTAGCGCCTATTTTCCAGACAAGTCTTTCGTGGAGGTGGAAAAGGCTGACAGAGGTTCCCACCTGTGGAAGAGTATTTATTGGGGTCACGGTCTGGTGGATTGTGGGTATAGATGGAGGATTGGTGGTGGTTCTTCAGTGTCAATTTATAAGGATAAATGGTTGCCACGTCCGGTGACGTTTAAGGTCATCTCTCCTTGTGTTCGTACAGACTTGAAGTTTGTTAGCCAGTTGAAATCAGCATCTGGGGCTTGGAATGATGTCCTGATAAGAGAAGTCTTTTTGGAGGATGATGTAACCTCTACTCTTTCAATTCCGACCAGCAGGTTTCAGAGGGAGGACACGATTTGTTGGCATTATACGACTGATGGTGAATATTCAGTTAAAACCGGCTACAAAGTAGCCCTCTCTTTGTTTAAAAAGTTGAGTACTTCTGGGTTGGGTGATTCAGAATCTTGGTGGAAAACAACTTGGCGAATAAAGGTGCCACCTAAAGTAAGAATATTTCTTTGGAGAGCATGCAAAAATTTCATTCATACTATGATTAATCTGGAACATATGAGAGTTCATGTGTCTATTTTATGCCCAATGTGTGGCAAGGTAGCGGAAACAACAATGCATGCGTTTTGGAATTGTTCTTATTTAAAGAATATTCGACGGAAATGTGGGTTTATGAAGGATCTGAAATGTGCAGACCAAGTTGGTTTCGTTGAATTTTTTAAATCGTGTGCTGAGCGTCTAAATAAGGAAGAAGTGGCACTTGTTTCCATTATTATGTGGCGAATATGGTTTCTCTGCAATCAAAGGCTTCACGGGATATAAGTGCAGTAGATGGATAAGATTTGTGCTTGGTCTACTGACTTTTTATCTGTTTATCTTGCAGCTAATTTGGATACAGAGGCACCGCAAAGGGGGGGTGGGGGTGGGTGATGGGAAGAGATACTAGGTGGAACCCACCAAGGGAGGGCATTTATAAGATTAACTGTGATGCTTCCGTTGATGCAAAGAATGAGTTGGTGGGGCTGGGTCTGGTCATTCGAAACCATTTAGGGGAGGTGATGGCTACGGGTGCGTATTGGCTAAAGGAGAATTTCAGTCCGAAAATTACGGAAGCAATAGCTGTTTTGTATGGAATTAATTTAGATGTTGATACAAGTTTGCATCCATTTATGGTTGAGACAGACGCGTTGGGTGGGGTTCACTTGGTGAATGAAGGGTCCCCTTCTTTGACGGATATTGGACTAGTTATTGGTGATATTCTCACTCGTCTCAAAGAGGTGGATCATGGCCGGTTGCTTTTGTCCCTAGGAATGCGAATTATGTCGCATATAACCTGTCTAAATTGGCCCTAAAGAATGAGGGGGATCTAATTTGGACACCCTCCATGTGTGGAGAGGTTTATTCTGGAAGATCGTCAAGATCTTTTTGTTTAGTTTTTCTTCTTCTCGGTAATAAAGTTCTCTCTTTTTCCAAAAAAAAAAAAAAACTAGTGACACATCAACATATATATTTAGAATAATGTTATGCTTCCCAAATTTTTTTCCAAATTGATGTGACACATGAGTTTTCAACATCACATCACTCACCACATAATCTTATGTGTTAAAAGGATGTTGACAACTCATGTGCCATATTAATTTGAGAAAGATTTAGTAAAAAAATTGGGAAGCCTAGGATTGTCAAAAATGTTAAGAAATATATATTCTTATCTCCAATGCAATTATCTAAAATCAAATATGTATCAATTTTTGATGAATCATCTTAAAACATTTATTTCACTCTCTTTCATATTATATTTTAAATCAAATATGTATCCATTTTGACCAATTATTTATCTCATTCTATAATATTTTATTTTACAATTGAATGAGGTGTAATATTATTGCCTTCTTAGTGGGAAATTGGTGAGATTCTTTATATCCGATTATCTACTTATCCTATACACAATAGCATTGGAAATACTCTAATTTATTTTCCTATTTTATACTAATCAAATAACACACGAATTAACTAATCAATAGTTAAAAATACTATAAAAGTGAAATATAATATCAGCGAGCTACTATAATTGTTAGAGCTCATTTTCATAAGTAACCATTAAATTATTAGAAAGATTAAATTTATCCATCCCAAATGATTTTGATAAAGAGTTTTATCATTTAAAATTGAAAAATGACAAAAAAATAGAGAAAAGTTATATGTTAAAGAGAAAATTGAAAGAGACAGAAATTTGGAAGTTAGATACGATATTTTGATGAAAAAAAAAGAATATACAGTACATACCATTTTTTTTAAGTAATATACAAAACAAATTCAAGAATATACATAACCAAAAAAAAAAGGATTGTACCAGTAACAAGATATTGAGAAAGCAATCAACGAAACAGAATGTACTAAACAAATAATAAAAAAAAACCAAAATAGAAACATAATTACTTTCTATTTATTTATTACTTTTAAGTGATGGTAAGGTTTGACTAAATTGCTATTAAAGGACAATATTATTGACTTAGTTATCAAAAAAGAATATTTTCTTTAATTAATCAATTATTTTTATTTCTTAAACATTTGAATCTTATAGATCTTGGCAGATGAGGAGAAACCTATCATATCTCTATCACGATGTTATATGTTTAAGTTCCAGCTCTTCCTAAAAAAAATCAAGATTTATGTAAAAATATAATATTTAAAATAAAAAAAATCCAATATCTAATTATAACCCCCTAAACAATCGTATCGTTACTGTATTTTAGATAAACCTAAACAGAAATTTGATTCTTATTATCCTTTTTAATAGAATAATACTAACCGATTAGTATCTAAATATTACACTTTTTGATATATGTTTACGAGGAATGGTTAACTCAATTTTCAAAAAAAATTAGTAGTAAATTCACCAAATCAGGATTTGAATTCCCATTGGGCATTCCCTTGAGAAGATCATTTATTATGAGTTAGTGCAAGTGTGTGCAGCTGAAAATCAAAAGTTTGATGTAAAAGAAGAATTTCACCGGTGAGAAGATGACAAAAACTGAAGTAACAACAAAAAAATATTCTCTCGTAGCGTACCAAATTCCAATCTTTTTCTCTCTAGACGCCTCTTTCTCCAGATGCTCCAAAAACCATCTAATCAACTGAACCAACACCACCACCACCACCCCAAATTCCCATTTTATCCCTCCGACCACCGCTCCAATCCACCGCCACCCATACCCCCGCTACCGCTACTCAATCTATGTATATCACCACCTCAATCCTAGGGTTTCTCTCTTCAGGTCTCACCCTCGGCGCTGGTTAAAGTTTCCAATTTTTTTTAAACCAGATGCTGGTCCCTGGAATTCTAGGGTTTCAAGGCCTCCTCATTATATCTCTGTTCGTTTTTTTCCTTGTAATCCGGCAGAAATGGAAGAATGCGGCGGCCAGGAAAGCCGAGATCGCTCAACTTCTCGCCGTCGCGGCCGAGGAGTCCTTCATGGCCGAGGTCGAATTCGCTAATCAATACATCCCTATGCCTAAGTTGTACCAGTGTGCTGTCTGTTTTTCTCCGACTACCACGCGTTGCTCTCGCTGCAAAGCTGTTCGTTACTGGTTAGTTTTTTTTTTCTTCAATTTCTTTTCCAATAAATGTGTCTGTTTAGTTCATTAGTTTTTCGAGGTTTTTGATCAATATTTAGTGTTATGGTAGAAAATAATGTGGATTTCCTTTGTTTCTGCTTGTGATTTTCTTATGTTAGTTGCCATCATAGATACTTTGCAGATTACAAATTTCGAGAAGATTTTTTTTTTCTGTGACAACCTGTAGATTTCAGAAACTTTGCAAGTATTGATCAGGAAAGAAAAGTGAAGTCAGGTTTATAGTTATTTTTATGGCAAAATCAGTTGGTGGGTTTAATTCAATCAATCGAGTGAGGCCTTCCCAAGTGTACACAAATGTAACATACTGAATTGACCTTTTCCGATTAAGCACCGGAATGGACTTAGTCGCTGATTTTGTGCTGTCGACTTCAAATTAGTTGGCATACTTAATTATGTATTGAGTGTGAAATGAACTAGTCATTTGGACAAGATAGTTTCAAGGCAATTAGGTAGAGATATGTGAGAAGAAACTTTGGGACTGATAATGCAAATTCTTGACCATAGCAAGGAACCCAATACTTTCTTTTCTACCAGTCAACGCATCTAATGTGTCCCGTTGTTGTTAAGTGAGAAGGTGTTTGTTTCATAATAAAGCCTGACAGCCTTAAAAACTAGTTAAATATATGATGTGGTTATCACTTTCCTTGATGCTGTTAGTTGTGCTGTGTGTTTATTGTTAAGATACATAATCTCAAAGATGCAGTGAAATTTGAGGACATTTTATGATGGTTGGATGATGTACCTTTGTGTACTGAAGCCAGCATATTTAAAATTTTGTCTATGTTTTGTTTTGTCAGTCTTTATTTATCACTTCATTGACCTTGCCATTGGTTGTGTTTGAATTCTCTATGCATGCGAAAATATCTTTGAATAAATTCATGTATTTTTGTTGTTGCATTTTATGGTAGAGTGCTGCTTGAGTGAGGTTTTCACAGGTTGAGGAAAGAGATCACCAGTTAATCCTTTAAAATGTCTTTTGCTTCTAGTCTCAATAATATTTCAGCAGTTGCATCTAATATATATATATATATTTATATATATCAGCAGTTGGTCTGATTCTGTTAGACCTGGTCAAGCCTTAGCATAGTTCTGAAATTTCTTAGCTACAGTTGACCTGCATGTCGTCGAAGTTTCTGTTGAGGAGTGTAACTGCATCATATGTAATAAATACATTTTTCCTTATCAGAAAATTTTGGCTGCATTTTTGGGATTTTGTTGACGTATTGCTGAACATGTGTAATGGTTCTTTTTCAATGTGAACTATTGCAGTCATTTTGTATCTTCCTGTGATATTTAATTTAATAACATCTCTACTTTTAGTTCTGGTAAGTGTCAAATTCTTCACTGGAGACAAGGTCACAAGGATGAATGTTGTCCTACTACCATGCTACCGAATGAGGGAAATGACATTATTGGGTTAGCAGCATCACCACAACAATTTAAGATTCCCGGTAATGATTCTGAGATTGCAGGCAAATTTGAGGCTCATTCTTATGCATCATCAGTGATGGATGAAGATGTTAATCCTGAGCCTTGTATTGAAGTTGAAGGAAAGCATACTGGTTTTGCATCATCTAATTATAGTATTTCATCCTTGCCTGGCTCCGGATCCAGCTCATCCAGAGGCGGAAGTGACTTATTGGTAGGTGTATCTTCTGCCAATGAAGGACTTGGGTCTAGCACTGTTATCAGACCTGGTGCCGCTGCTCCTGATCTTCCTGGAAAAAAGGTTAAAATTAAGAAGATTAACCAGACTACAGGACCATCTGTTGAGTCCACTAACTCGGTCATTCCTTTACAATGCACTTCTCGTGGAAGTAAATTAGACAAAATGAAATTAGGTCAAAAGAATGAAGAGGTTAACTGCAGATCGAAGCTTCCAAATGGCAAGACAGCCACAACTGATGATATCAAATCTTTAAAATTGGGCAGTAAGAAGTCTACAGGAGGAACTGCTTCGCCTGAATTATTAGTTAAAGATGCTTCTAAGTCCAGGGGATCATCATTCTTGAGCTGTTCAAGGTCAGATTATGTAACTAAAGATAATGAGGATGATTCAAAACTTCATAAGGGAAAAAAGGATAGGTCTCTGTCATCAAGTATGGTTCTCCCAGCTTCAGTCACTGGAGAGCATTCAGTAGGCAGTTCCAAGTCCGTGTTGCCTGTAAATGTTAGTAGTATCCCAAGCTTGCCTCAAAATGCTCGTCATGGGTTGAAAACATCAATGAGGAAGGCTGTGCAGCAGTTTTTAGTCTCCAAACCTTTGAAGTCTTATCTGTTAGGTTCTGAGAACGAGGTTGCTGAGAAATATGGTGACAAGGTCATTTGCATGTTACTGATTTTCCTTTCTAGAGAGCCTTGTAGTTTCTTTTGTTACACTATTCATTGATTCTGTTTTTGTTTTGACAGACAATATTTCCATATGATCTGTTCTTGAAACTCTACTCCTATGATGAGGTGGAACTATGCCCGTTTGGCCTTACAAATTGTGGAAACAGGTACAGTTAAATTCTTTAATCCCATGGTTGCATATCTATAGATATAATATGTAGCCCACAGCATCAGTTTCTATTTTCATGTGAATCTGTTTCAAGGTTTGTAAGATTTAGCCTATGCTGTTGTGTTGGTGATGCTTAATATTTTGTGAAACACAAGACTGCTGAAGTCACGCACTTATGGTTTCATAGGCCCCATGTAGTTGCTCTATAACATAAAATTCATATATAATTACTTCTACCCTTTGATGTTTGTTTTTGCAATTGAATTATTTAGTTTCTTGTTATCTGATAATGCAAAATTTCTTCAAATTTCTGCAGTTGTTATGCTAATGCTGTGCTCCAATGTTTGGCATTTACTCGGCCTCTGACTTCTTATCTTATCCAAGGGCTCCATTCCAGAAGATGCAAGTTCTTTCTGTGAATTGTTTTTGGGTTCAAACTTCACATCTAGTTTATTGTTGAGACTCTGTGCTAAGTGGTCCTCTCATTTTCAATGTTTATCTCCTTAGGTCAAAAGAAGGGTTGGTGTTTCATTTGTGAGTTTGAGCGCTTAATTCTGAAGGCAAAGGAGGGGAACTCCCCTTTGTCCCCGATTAGTATATTCTCCAAGATTCAAAAAATTGGAAGTCATCTTGGTCATGGGAGAGAAGAAGATGCTCATGAATTTTTGAGGTGAAACAGCTATTACCAATTACAGCCTATTTATATGTGATGCATTGATATTAAATTTTACGTCTTCGCAAATGTGAATTACGCCATTATTTTGTAAGATGGCAGGTGTGCTGTTGATACTATGCAATCTGTTTGCCTTAAGGAGGCTGGGGCAGCTGGACTATTGGCAGAACAAACAACTCTAGTAGGCTTGACTTTTGGAGGCTACCTTCGATCTAAGGTTGTTCATGATTTTGATGGTACTTCTATGATCATGTTATTGTTAGAGTTAAATATATCATACCCTAACTGAAGTAAGTCATCCCAATTTTGTTATTGAAATGTTATGACTGGGATTATCAGATAAAATGCTTGAAGTGCCATGGCAAATCTGAGCAGTATGAGCGGATGATGGATCTAACTGTTGAGATTGATGGGGACATTGGAACCCTTGAAGATGCTCTTGCACAATTCACAACTTCGGAAACCTTGGTTGGAGAGAACAAATATCATTGTAGCAGGTAGGTTAATTTGCTCATGTCACATGCTCAATTATTGTCTGGAACTCTAGGAATCAAGTTGTTCTCACATGTGACTTTTCTTTTCTCTTGCATGTTTATTTCCTTAACTTAATTGAGTTCATTCATCTTGGTTAATTTGTTGGACATATCATTTCTTTATAAATGAACTCTACTTTGCATAAAATTATCGTTTTAATTTTTTCTTTAACTTTGATAAGGAATTCGTTTATCACCCTACATTTGAGTAAAGTCTGTAAAGTAATGACTCAGTTCCTCTTTTATCATTCGTACATTTGCTTTTCTTGCTGCTGCTGTGTTTCCACTTACCTAGTTACCTGCTCACAATGCTGTTCCTAATTAATACAACCTGTGCTTCTGACTTTCTGCATTATTTGTCTGTTTATGGAGATGTGCTTATTGGTTGTAACATCTATCTACTATTGGCTTGTTCTTCTGTTTTAATTTTTTTTAATATTGATTTATTATCCCCGCTTTAGCCTCTTAAGGTTTTATCCAAAAGAGAGAAAAATGGTTGTTTGAGTTTTGGTGATGCCAAGTAAATTTTATGTCTTACTGTTTCAATCAGGTGCAAATCATATGAAAAAGCGAAAAAGAAGTTATCGATATTGGAGGAACCAAATATTCTTACTATCGTGCTAAAAAGATTTCAGGTAATGTTTTGATTGGAAGTTTTAGTTTTAACCTAAGCTCTTCTTGTGTTCTTGAATATTGATGTTCGCTCTACCACTGGTGCTTGCAGTCTGGAAATTTTGGGAAGTTGAATAAGTCAGTTCGGTTTCCTGAGGTTCTCAACATGGCCCCTTATATGAGTGGAAGTAATGATAAATCTGCTGTGTACAGTCTGTATGCAGTTGTTGTTCACTTGGATGTTATGGCTGCTGCATTTTCAGGTCATTATGTGTGTTACGTGAAGAATTCCCATGAGCAGTGGTTCAGAATTGATGACAGCACTGTATGTTCTCTTTCTCTATTTTTTTTTATCTCTTACTACATTTACATTCATTGTTATTTAGTTGAGGCTTTGTTTTGAATTCATTCCTCATTTAAAGGTAGTAGATTAAAAACCAAAGAAAAAAAAGCCCTTTCTTGCTTTGTTTTCTCTTATTTTCCATTTTGGACCAAGTCTGGTTTACTGGTAGTAAACTAAAACCGAAGAAAACTGATTTTTCTTTGTGCTTTTGTCCTCCCCGGCGGATATTAAATACTTGTAGTTGTGAACTGCCAAATTTTCTTAGTTTGTGAATGGATTGAATCATCCTGCATTCTTTAGAGCTTGAATGCATTTTATTGTTTTGATTTTTTTCATCTTCCATCTCTCAATGTTTTTGAATTTATTAAAGAGACTTGATTGAATCTTTAAGAAAGTAAGATAATGGAGTTACGTCAAGGGGTGGGTTACTGGTAAGACTCTTGGTCTGATCAAGAGGACAGGGACCAAATCTCATTAGTACTACCGACCTGTGATATTATATTCCATGAGTTTCCTGACTACCTAGTTGTAGTTGCAATGGTTGACAATAGTCGACAATCTACATCCGGGTGAACAAAATAGAGATCAGGAGTTCTGGGTCAAAAAATGGAAAAAAGAATAAAATAACTGGTGTTGGCCTGTAGAAGTAGAATTATTACTGGTGGGTTAAAATTCAGACTGTTCTGTTTTCATGAAAACTTTTGGATAATCTTCTTCATAATTATTAGCTTGAGATGTATTTTTGAATTAACAAACCTGCTGCTATGCGCGTAGGTATTGCCTGTGGAATTGGAGACTGTCTTATTAGAGGAGGCATATATGCTTCTGTATGCTAGGTACTCTTTCTGTGCAATCAGCTTGATATGAATTCCAAGTCTTTGTTTCATAGGATCATAAACAATTGTAGTTCTCTTATCCACAGGCATTCTCCACGTTTCCCAGCTTTAATAAGAAACAATTTCGTGTCTCATGGTACGAGGTCTAAGAAAAGGAATGTGGAAGCTGTTCCTTCCGGCCTTAATGCATCCAAGTTGAGATCTAACTCCAGTATTCCTAGTGTGTATTCAAAAGCACAGCGAAAGCTTGGTTCAACCAGCAATCAATTCTTTGATCAAGAGGAATGGAGATACCAATTGATACAACAGCGAATTCCAAGAGTGGATTCATCAAGTGAGAGTTCTTCCATTTTCAGCAGCTCTGATGCAAGTTCTTGCAGCACAGCAAGTACCAAAGGTTCTTCCAGAAGTGAAGACTTCTCCGATTTCATATTTGGTGACATGGGACCTAGTTGGTACAGTCGTTATGAGATTCCGTCAAACTCAGTCGCATCTTCCTCCTATCAACACTACGAGAATGAAAACGATGGTTGGGGGCACTGGTGGAGAGAGGATTTGGGACGGGATGGAAAGCCAGCAATTTTGTATAATACCAACTCCAGTAAACATTATAGAAACTTAAGCCAGCTGTTTGTTAGTAGTAGCAATAGGGAGATTGAGGGTGAGCAGGTAGTTTGGGGTAATAACCCTTATAATGTAAGATTAAGGAGAGCAAGTGGGGATATATCAGCTCAAACGTTTTATTGAGGTTTGGGTTGAGATTAAATTATGCTTCTTGCTATCTATTTTCTTCTCTCTTTTATGGTATATTTAAGAAAATCAATCTCTCCATCCAACTCTTCCTCTGCACTATGCTCCATCTTTATCTTTTCTGATATTCTCTTCTTTTCATATTTAATGACTTGAAAATCCATTTTGACCACCGCCTAATGTATTTTGGTGGTGACAGATATTCAGGTTTGAGTTGCAGTAATGATATATATATATATATATATATATATATATATATATATATATATATAAAAGGAGTTTTAATTTAAAGTGAGACTAATTGTTTATTTGGTTGGACTTTCTACTGTCTCGAAACATTTGTATGAATATAGTAAACATGGTGTCGGTTCGGTTCGAACTGACGAACCGAACCGGCAAAATTGGTACCGGAACTGAATTGGGAACTGATAACAGGACGGTTTCGGTTTTGGTTCCGGTTCCAATTTTTAAGGAACCGAGCGGTTCGAACCGGTTGTTTCAGTTTCGGTTGAAATATGCGGTCAAAACAATTTTTTTTTTAATTCGTGGAACCAAAGGTTTAGAACCAGAACTCTCATCTCTCTCTCTCTCTACCACAAACCCAGATCTCTCTCTTCAGGTTCTACCTCTCTCTCTTCCAAAATCCAAACTAGAATACTAGATTTCTCTCTAATCCAAACCAGTCAAGCTCAAGCAACCATAACCTACCACCATAAACCCAAAATCCACAATCACCTAAACAAAATCACACTGACCGGTGACCACCACGGCACCACCCCCAATCTCATCTCTCTCTCGATCGATTCAAGCAAGAAGACTGAAGACGAAGAACTGAAAAAGATGACACATGAAGAAGCTGAGGAAGACGAAGAAGAAAAAAAGAAGAAGAAAGAAGAAGAAGAAGAAAGAAGATGATGATGATCGATCCAACTGTCAGAGAGAGAGAGAGAGAGTGATGAAGATCTGGGTTGAGAGAGAGATAAAGATCTGTGTTTTATTGATTTGTGAGAGGAAAACATTGAGTGAGTCTGAGACTCTGAGTGGGTTTTTTTTAAAAAAAAAAAATTGAGAACTGAACTGCGGAACAGGAACCGGAACCAGAATCTTCTAAGGCCGGTTCCGGTTCCCCTTTCCCCAGATTTGGAACCGACGTCATGTCTAGAACATAGCAACAAACATGACAAAAAATTACATTAAATTAATTTTTAAATCAATTTAATTCAAAGAAAAATAATATTATTTTACATTAAATTTAGTTAAAAAAGTTATTATTTTAGGGAGATGAAGATCTGTGTTGTGTTGACTTGTGAGAGGAAAACACCGAGTGACTCTGAGACTTTGAGTGGGTTTTTTTTTTTTTTTTTTTGAGAACCGAACCGTCCGAACCGCCGGAACTGCCTAACCGGAACTGGAACCAGAATCTTCTAAGGCCGGTTTCGGTTCCCCTTTCCCCAGAACCGGAACTGCATGTTCCGAACCGGGACCAACATCATGTCTAGAATATAGCAATAAACATGACAGAAAATTACATTAAATTAATTTTTAAATCAATTTAATTCAAAGAAAAATAAAATTGTTTTAAATTAAATTTAGTAAAAAAAGTTATTTAAATTATTTTTTAGGGATATTATTGTCCCTCCCAAAATCCACCAAAATCCACAACTACTCAAACCCAAAATCTTCTAAGGCCGGTTTCGGTTCCCCTTTCCCCGGAACCGGAACTGCATGTTCTGAACTGGAACCAACATCATGTCTAGAATATAGCAATAAACATGACAGAAAATTACATTAAATTAATTTTTAAATCAATTTAATTCAAAGAAAAATAAAATTGTTTTAAATTAAATTTAGTAAAAAAAGTTATTTAAATTATTTTTTAGGGATATTATTGTCCCTCCCAAAATCCACCAAAATCCACAACTACTCAAACCCAAAATCCAAACCAGTCAAACACCATTCATCTCTCTCTCTCTCCAACCGAAACCAAACCCTCCAGACCCTCCACCTTCCAACACCAAAACCAAACCTAGAAATCAGTACCTATGCCATCAATCTCCCGAAATCAGTTACCACCCCCCCCCCCCCCCCCCCCCCCCCCCCCCCCCCCCCACACACACACACACACACATTCTCTCTCTCGTGAATCTATCTCTCGCGAATCCCTCTCTCTCTCTAAACCCTTTCACGAACTCCTCTCTCTTCAAACCTTTTCGGAAATCATTATCCACATACACACACACACACACACACACTCTCTCTCTCTCTCTCTCTCTCTCTCTTTCTCTCGTGAATCCCTCTCTCTCTCTCTCGCGAATCTCTCTCTTTTTAAACCCTCTCCCGAACCTCTCTCTCTTCAAACCTCTCCCGAAATCAGTATCCACACACACACACACACACACACACACACATTCTTTCTCTCTCTCTCTCTCTCTCTCTCTCTTTATCCATCACTCGCGAATCCCTCTTTCTCTCTCTCTTTAACAAACATTTGCGTTACTAAATCATAAAAGGACCAAATATTTAAGCATTTAGGCAACATTGTCTAGTAAAGGTAAAACTTATTTAAAAAGAATTAAGTAACAAATATGTAAGTAAAGACTAAGTAGTAAAATGAGTTTATAAACATATATAAATGTATATAATAAAATATTTTAGAACATTACAATATGATAAATAAATTTGGTTTCTAAGAAAACATTTGTGCAATTACATACTATGCAAAAAAAGAAATCTACTTACCTCTGATGATAGCAAGTTTAAGGTTTCACTAACGGTATTGGGAAATCACGAGAGGAACCTAAACATATAGAATATAATCCCTCAATTACACCAGCCAAATAAAAGAAATCTAACTCAACTTTGTAAGTACATTTTTTTATTCATTTTCATGAAGAGATTTCAGAAAAACAGTTTTTAGTGCTCAAACATTAGTAATTAGAAAATCTTAAGGGCCTCAAAAAATTACAAAACTTAGTCAATAAATCCAAAAATCAGATTACTAATTCTCCTCAAAATATCATAATTTTATCAAACACCGATAATTTTCCATCATATTCTAAACACACAAGGGTCAATCCTGACAGCATATATTTTGATCCTCCAATCAGACTTCTTATAAAATTATAACAATCCTACAGACCACAAAAAATTCTAAAACTTTATTTATAGACTAATATATCAGTAATCTATCTCGATACCAAAAATCAGAATTTTACCTATCTCCCTTTGAGAATTCAAATTCCTACAACACCAAGAGCTCACGACTGTCAGCCTAAATATCATGGCTTAAATATCAAATATACTCAAAGAATTAAAATACTTATATGACACTAAAATTCACGATAATTTATATCCTGATTCAATTATGCCTCTACAACCATAGTTCAGAAAATCAAACTTAAATACATCCCCAATTGTAATTTAAAATTACTCCAATACAATAAGGTCAGTTTGATGATTCAGAAAATCTGTATATGTAATCAATTTAGAATTAAAGTCTCCCTAATATGAAAACCACCAAAAATTCCGAAAGTTATAACACAAGTAGATATATATGTCTAATATTCTCATACCAAAATTTAGCATTAATCGCAACCTACAAATATAACTAAAATAAACAACACAGTAAGTGGCTTCACCAATATTAAAACAGATCACAATTTCAACATACACTAACACTCAAACTTGAACTCTTTAATGAACTCCAAAAATTCCAGCAATTAATTATAGAGCTTCATGTATAATTTTATTTTATTCACTCCAAAATCTATTCATTAAAACATCTCCATAAAATAAAGTTGAGCAATTGTTAGAGGCCTAAATTTTGTTGATGAGATGTTTTGTGTTAAAAGAAAACAAATAGTATAAAAATGAATACATCTTTAATCAAAATTAAAAATGAAACAAAGTTCAAGAACTTGTACCTTCAAAGAGTTTCAGAGTAAAGGTATAATGAAATTCATACTTTTTATTGATATTATTTTGCTATGATATTTTGGTAGGGAAACAAGTATAGAAAAGTGAGAGTTTTTGTATAAAAACATTTAGTTGATATTACTGTGTAAATATATATACACACATATGAATAATTATAAAAATAATAAAGATATACAATTCCACTGATTTTACTAAAATATTCAAATTTCTTTAAATATGGAATTGACTTATTTCAAATCACTCTAAATGTGGAAATTGACTTATTTCAAATCACTATAAATATATAAATTGATTTATTTCAAATCACTATAAATGTGGAAATTGACTTATTTCAAATCACTATAAATATAGAAATTGATTTATTTCAAATCACTATAAATATGGAAATTGATTTATTTCAAATTACTTTAAATGTGGAAATTAACTTATTTCAAATCACTTTAAATGTGGAAATTGACTTGTAATAATACTGGAGAATCAATCACTGATCTGATTTATTGCCAAAAATACGTTTCTATTTCTATTATTATTATTACTACTAATAAAGAAGGAAACAAAAATTAGGGTCTTATAGAACCCAGCTTCAATCAAACCCAGAACCATCCATCACCACATCCACTAGACCACCACCAGATTCAACCATAGATTTCGTGGAGGGGGTTTTGGGTATTGTTTCGATGGTGGGGGTTCTCTAATGGGAAGATGGTGGCCATAGTTCGACGGTGTACACGTGCGCCGGCAAACCAAGTCAGCGATGAGTTGTGGCAGTTTGGAGAGAACTCAGAGAAGAGAGAAGAGAGAAGAGAGAGGAGAGATGAAAGAAAAAATGGTTTTAATTTATATAGTTGTAATTTTTGGAAGATTTAAGGGTAAAAATGTCTTTTCCAGACTTGTCCCATTGCATGGGACAAGTCTGGCCGAGGGTCTGGGGTAGGACAATTTTTTATGGTTTTTATTCCATATTGTCCCGTCCCGTCTCAAGTTTATGGCGCGCCAAACGTGGGAAGTTGTCCCACATTTTCCCGTCCCGTCCCGCGTACCAAACGCACCCTAAGGGTGCTTTTGGTACGCTGGACAGGACATGACAACTTTTTGTTGTCCCACGTTTGGCGCGCCATATGCTTAGGATGGGACGGGACGGGACAAAGTGGGACAAAAACCATAAAAAATTGTCCCACCCCAGACCCTCAGCCAGACTTGTCCTATGCATGGGACAAGTCTGTAAAAGACATTTTTACCCTTAAATCTTCCAAAAATTACAACTATATAAATTAAAACCCTACTTTCTTTCCTCACTCCTCTCTCTTCTCTCTTCTCTCTTCTCTGGTTCTCTCCAATCCCGATCATCGTTTTTCTCTCCCAACCGCCACAACTCATCGCCGACTTGGTTTGCCGGCCCACGTGTACACCGCCGAACCATAGCCGTCATCTTCCCACCGAGGAACCCCCACCATCGAAACAATACCCAAAACCCATCCACGAAATCAATGGTTGAATCTGGTGGTGGATGTGGTGATGGATGGTTCTGGGTTTGATTGAAGCTGGGTTCGGTGCTGATGGTTGGGTTTGTTTAATCTGATGGTGGTTATGGTGGTGGATGGTACTAGGTTTGGTTGAGAACGGTGGTTTGGTGTTGACGATAGTGGGGTTTTTTGAAGATGGTGGTGTTGAAGATGATGAGGATATGTTGTTCTTAGTTGATGATGATGATTTTGATTTGGTTTTTTGGTTGAAGAAACTTTAGTTTTTGACAATTTTCTAGATTTTTTTTTGATTTGTTGACGATGATGATGATGTTTTGGACGATGATGATGATTTGATTTGGTCATGTTCAATTTTCCAGATTTTGGTCATGTTCAATTTTCCAAATTTTGTTGACGATTAATTCAATCATATTTGATATTTTTCAAATTTAATGAAATTTTTTCCAAATTTTGTTGACGATTAATTCAATAATATTTGATATTTTTCAAATTCAATGAAAAAAATCTAGAATTTGATTCCAATCTAGGAGTTTTTTTTTTCAAACTCAATAAAATTCTTATAAACATTTGAAAGGACAAGAGGGGCAGTTTGGTCATCTGAACCTCTTGTCCCCGTCTTGTTCCAGTCATACCAAACACATAAACAGTACAATTAACAGTTCTGTCCCAGGCATTCTAAACACAATATGAAACAGTTATCCTGTCCAGTCAAGTCCAGTCATGTTCCGTCCCGTCCAGTCCAGTCCAGTACACCCTAAAGAAGCGAACACTGAGAAACGACGTCGTTTCATGTTAAATATAGGCATATAATTGAAGGAAAGTGAGCCATTTAGAAGTAGCTTGTTAAAACCGAAATGTGCGTGGCAGCAACAATTCCTGGTTACCACCATTGTTGCCAGAGACTAAACCATCGGCTCCCTGCTTCGCTCCTCACACTCACCTTCACCAAAACACGAATGCTGACTTCAGGCACCAGCAGCAGCAACGCAGGCGCGTATACGACTGTCAAAGAGAGAGTAAGTTATGAGAAAGAAATTAAAAAGAGCAAATTCATCGCCATCGCTGGTCACATCTCCAACGAACAATCCGCCCAATCTTTCCTCTCTCAGGTTACATTTATTCATCACCTAGCTTATCTCTCTCCCCGTTTCATCTTCTGATTTTTCAGTCAATGTTTTTAGATAGGTCCGGGATCCACGTGCTACTCACAATTGCTGGGCTTATAAGGTATTTCTGTTCACGTAATTCTTCGTTTTGATTTTTGGAAAAAAAAATTGAAGTTTTATTTGATGCTGTTGTGATTTATAGGTTGGAGATCAATACCGGTCTAATGATGACGGTGAACCGTCCGGTACTGCTGGAAAACCTATTCATTCTGCAATTGCTTCTTCTGGTTTGGATAGAATCATGGTCGTTGTCATAAGGTAACCTTATTAAATCACTTTGGCTCTATTTATGGTATAATCATGGTAGTGACTAGTGAGTGTTTCTTCTATATTTATTTCACTGAATTGAAAAATTGCAGGTATTTTGGAGGTATAAAACTCGGTACTGGGGGACTTGTTAGGGCTTATGGTGGTGTGACGGCGGAATGCTTGCGAAATGCACCTACTGTTCTTGTGAAATCTAAAGTAATTAATTTCCTTCTCGGCTTTTATTTTCATTTGTCCAACTAATTATGTATGTTCCATGTTAGAGTGGATGTTTAATGTAATTTGATTTCTTGATCTTTGTTGTCTGTGTTCTTGGCTGAATTTTGTAGGTTCCAATGGGTTTGGAGGTTCCATTCGAACTTTTGGGAGTTTTATACCATCAGGTAAATTGCTGATTTGATCTATGTATGCCTATTAACTTTTCCTTTGGCATGATTGAGATTTTGTCATCCCCGTGTTTGGCATCTATAGAGGTTCATTTTTTGTGTTCTAAGCATGTGAAGTTGCAATGATGGAAGCATAGTTTGATTGCCCTTCTCATACTCAGTACCCCATTTCCTGCAACTTATTTGCTTAGTTTATTTTCTCAAATGACCATAAGTGTTGCAGAACTAAGATGTTGTCTAATGATCATTGGACTGACCTAAGTTATAGATATGGCCTATTTCTGTGATATACTTGAATTGTTTCCTTTTGTGGTCTTTTTCGGCTAGAAAATGTGACCTTGTATCTTCACATTGTAATTTCTATGTTTATTTTTCTCTTTGGTGTTCACAGCTACAATCTTTTCAAGTTGAGAACATAAATCAGGATTATGATACTGGTAAAGATGGAATCACTATGGTTACATTCACAGTTGATTTTGATAAGGTTGAGAATTTGGAGGATGCTATCAAAGCAAATTGTAGGCGAGATATCGTGTTCTATAAGCACTGAGACTGACTTAGGTAGATATCATACATGGGTATAGAAATTGTCTGATTCCATCATGATGGGACCAGTTTGGGATTGGTATGTACATCTCTTTCCCTGCTTTATGGAAAAATCTCATGCTGCATTTCAGACTGACTCTGCTATTAAGTTCACAGTTTGTTTTCAAAAAAAAAAAAAAAAGTTCACAGTTGACTAATACTTGTTTGGGGAAATTGGAAGTAAAATTATTATGAAACATTGAAACACTGGGTTTTGACCTGATATGTTATTGTTGTGTTACAGTTTTCAGTATAATATTACATCTACTAGCTTCTTGTAAAAAGTCTTTGTTACCAGTGTGGTTTTCTTAATGCAATGTTATTATTTATAGTGTTTAATATTACTTTGCCTTCTTGGATCATGCTGTCAAGTCCAAATTGATGTATTCTCTCCATAGATGCTTTTAGTAAACATGTAGTCTTCATCATTATACAACAAAGATAAAGAGAGAGAGGGTGAAAAAAAAATCAAATAAACAAACAAAAAAGTTGAGATATTTTTATGTCATGAAATGATACAAATAGCAATAATTACATTACTTGAAGGTAATATGGTGGATTGAGTAAACGCAGAAGTAGCACCTGTTCCTATGCCTACTACATGAATCCTATATATCATTTTCTTAGAACTAGTTCTTACTTTAAAACTTAAGACATCAAAATATCCATCTCTACTGGAAAGGATATGTCGTCTGTGATTTTTAGTTTTTGGGTTGACAGCAAAGAAAAGATGAATACATGCATACAGGCCAGTTTATTTTTGCTGCTTCAAAATATCCTTGAAACATGCAAATTGTGGAATATGAATGCTACAATAATATCTCCAAGATGTGATCACGGTCATATTATAAAGACAAGTACACAATAGTAAATGCTACATAGATTATTATAATTATGATCTGAAGGGGGGCATTGAAAAGAGATGGTTCTCTCTCTGGATGAGAGAGAAACCCATAATTCATTAGACAGGTACTATATATGGACTAGCTCAAGAAGACCAAAAATCGATAATCATGACAGGTTCCACAATATCTAATGCAAGTAAAACCCTTACAAAACACACTTAATGTTGGAATAGTAAAAACCCTTAACATGTATCTCAATGGCTGGAAGTTCATTTTGATGGAGGTGGGGGGAGGGATGGAATGGTTTGTACTGTTGTGTGGGCAAAGCAGGGATGTTAGCACTATGATAAAAGAAAGAACCGGGCAATGCCATGTTTCGATACAAGTATGACTTATGCTGGTATCAAGAGTTAAAGAGTTTGGTTGGGGGAAGTTGGTTAGTTGACCTCACTAACCTGATTGCCTGCACTTTCAAATTGCACAATTGCGTAGAAGCTGACTAAACAGTATGTCTTAGAACACGCACAATGCAAGTCATCGAGTTTTCTGGTTATGATTGAACTAACTTTATACCAAGAAAGGTATGATGGAGCCCACATATTTTTGAATTTCTGAATTGATATATTTGGTTTGGTTTAATTTGATCAACGTGTGGGCTGGGATTAAATTTGGTGTTTTCCCATTAAGTAGAGAGTTGTTATAGATTTCATAGGTTATCAAGTCCAGAAATTGGTAAACCAACAATGGAGAACAAGTCTGGGATGTTAAACCAGTAAGCTGCTTATGTTATTGTTAATTGTCATCGAGTCATAACCACTTGGACTTGCTGTACTTTTTTCATTTTTTAGATTATTGAATCTATTGCCATTCTTATTCAATGGAAATTTTTTGAGGCTCTATAATTAGTCTTAATTGGATTTCAATGTGTGACCTCAGTTCTATTTTGGTATATGAGGTTGCTGGTTTACGATAAACATTTGCAGGCTAGCTGTGCTAGGATTAGTTGCTTTAATCATAACATAAAAGAAAAGAGTACTGCTAGATAGACAGGGAAAGCATGTAATATTCTTCAAAGCTAAAGATCTGATGCAAATTCTTATTGAGAGGACCAGAAGCAAGAAATGAATTAAAAAAGTATATATTATATTCACTAACAAAAGGAGGCAGCTGACATACACCACAATCTAAGAAAGAGTCAGAGAATGACTCCACAATGAAAAAATAAACAACAGAATCCCTTAAACAAACAAATACATGAACCAATATAAAAATAAAAATAAAAATACATGAACCACTCAAGCTGAGTAATGACAACCAATATTAAGACCAATACATGTTCATGATATCCCAAATAGCAGAACATTTAAGAAACGCTTCTAGTAAGCCAGAACCGTCTACTGAAGGCTGCGAGTAATTTAATCGTGGTATGTTAAGAGTGCTGTGGTTCAGTTTGATGGGGGTGGGGAAAGGGAAGGAATCGGAATCGTTGGAATCGAAGGGATTGTCGTGGGGATAGTTGGTAGTGGCATAGCAGGCAATGGAGGCAGTGTTACTTTTGGGGCTGTAGGCAAGGTAGGATTTGGCAGAGATGGAATTTGGGTGGTTGGCAAAGGAGGCAATGTAGGTTTTGGAAGAGTGGGTTGTGTTGGCAAAGTTGGCAAAGTTGGCAATGGAGTGGAGGGCAATGGTGGCAGCGTAGCTTTAGGAAGATTTGGTTGTGTTGGCAGAGTCGGCAATGGAGTGGAAGGCAGTGGTGGCAGTGTGGCTTTAGGCAGAGTTGGCAATGGAGTAGAGGGCAGTGGTGGCAGCGTGGCTTTAGGCAGGGTAGGTTGTGTTGGCAGTGACGGTAATGGAGGCAATGTAGCCTTAGGCAGAGGTGGAATTGTAGGCACTGTTAATGCTGGCGGCGGAGATGCTGGTGTGTCCAAAAGGTGGCGAGCTGCTTGGCTCATGTCGAAGCTCGACAAAGACAATGCCACAATTAGAAGTGGTACAAACCAATGCTTGGGAAAAGCCATGGTTGCTAGAATAAAAACTTTCAAATGGCTAGCTTGATTAGATTCAAATATTGGCAAATTGTATAAGTGTCTCTGTGCTTCTGATGAAAAGCCCTTGTCGATGAGGTTTTATAGAGAAGAAGTGTTGAAGGATTACGTGTATTTAGAGGCATAAACATAAGTCTGATGAGTTGTGGTTGGAAAAAGTGTGAAGAAACATTGGTTAGTTCACCTTCCTAAATTGACTATTGCCAATTACAAAGATCAGTTGAGCTATAATGTCTAAACAGGGAATTTTCATAACTAGACCGACATTAGACAACATAATTTACAAACAGTTGGTGAGAATTTATACACAATCTAGGGATATGATTTTATATTATTTTTTAAATATGTTTGGTTAAAGTATTTGTTCTTTGGATAAAATAAAGCAAGTCAAAATTGGAAAGCAACAGAAAATCATTTTGTGGGTTTTTAAATTTGAAAACAGTAATTGTTACTATATCAAATATGTTCTGAGAATGTAACTTAAAATTTGGGATCACATTCAAATTCATTGCCTTAAGGTCTAAACAACTAATTTATTGAGTAAATTATTATAAAGAAAACAAATCTAAGGCAATGAAAATATTTTTTGATGCCAAAATTTCATGAGTGTATGCATAAGACTGCCACTTACGAGATATTGTCCATTTTGACTCATTTTGTTGTTGGAAATTGGTTTGTATTCTTATATAATTCAAACGAAATTCAACTGGAACGGAAATGGTCCAGACGGGGTCCACTTGGTATGGTTGAGATGTGAATGACACGTGAAACTATCAGCAGAAGGCACGTGAGAGCATGTATGCCTTGTTTTTCTTGCTAGAAAAGTCTTGGAATTGCTTTGGTGGTTTTCTTGCTAGAAAAGTACTGGAATTACTTTGGTAGTTTTATTGTTAGTAATAATTCTGATAGTAAAAGTATTAAAATCCCCCTAATTTAATTTGTCCTCCTTCACTGTTCAAACGATCAAAGTATCAAACCCGCTAGAGAGAAGCTGATTGTTCATTCTACAGAGAGAAAGGTAGATTTTTTTTTTTCGTTTTTAGAGAGAGAAGACGCTAGGGTCATTGGAAAAAGTGAAAAACAATGTTAGGGACTTAGGGTCTTGTTAAGTCATTGGAATAAAATAAATTAATGTTACCTGAAATATTGGGGAAAAAAACCTTTGTTACGTGAAATCATAGGCAACCTAGTCCCTTAGTTACATGTTTGTAGTGTGAAATCTTATACATTTGTTACGTGAAATTTTCTCAAATTTTGCATTTTCTCCAATTCGTTGCTTGCTATTTTGCAATGCAGATGATTGAAAACAAGGTTGAGCTAACGTACAAGTAACAAGTACCCTATTACTGAGTGGTTTGAGACACATGCATGTGATATTGTGATGTTGCATTGTAGGGTCATTTTAGTTTATGAACACTATATATTCCAGACTCATTGGCTAGAGTTAGGAGGTTTGAACGCTTCCTGCAGACGATGATTTAAAGATTAATTTTTTTTTAACATTAATTAATGTTGTATGGATCATTCATTCACTGAGTTTGTCATTTTTAAAAGTGAATGTTATTTGAATTATGCCAAGGCAAATGGTATTTACTGCAGTGAAGCATCCTCTGTCACTCCCTTGATGATCTAAAGATTACATGTATATATTTTTTTGGTGAAGCCAAATTCAAAAACACAAGCCCTGGTCGCAAAATTGGCCATTCTTAAATCTGATCAAAGATGGATGCTTATAAATTGTGTTTTAAGTTTTAATTTTAATTAATATAGGTGAACAATATGGAAATCTGTACTTGCTAAATTGCTCACGAAATAATCAATAATATTCATCAATACAATAACACAAAGGAGTGAAAATACACAAACAAACTATAAGACCACACCCAAAGCAAAAACTGAAACAGAACTAAAATACATATCTGGGATACAATACAAACTAAAGTACACAAGACTCGCATGTATAATCCTATAACCACATCCAGAAATAACAATATTGATAGAAGCATATCCCCAAAAAAGAGACTAATAGAACTGTGGCATCTCAGGCGTGCGTTGCTTATTAAATGATCAGTTTGATGGGGGTGGTGAAAGGGATGGAATGGTTGGAATAGAAGGGATCGTAGTTGGAATGGTTGGAATCGAAGGGATCGTAGTTGGAATGGTAGGAAGTGGAATTGAGGGCAATGGAGGCAGTGTCACTTTTGGGGCTGTAGGCAAGGTAGGGAGTGTAGGATTTGGAAGAGTAGGTTGTGTTGGCAGAGTTGGCATTGGAATGGAGGGCAATGGTGGCAGCGTTGGTAGTGTTGGCAGTGTCGGCAATGGAGTAGATGGCAGTGGTGGTAAGGTGGATTTAGGAAGAGAAGGCATAGAGGGTAATGGAGGCAAAGTGGCCGTTGGAAGAGTTGGAATTGTAGGCAGAGATAATGCGGGTGGTGGAGCTGCTGGTGTGTCCAACAGTTGGCGAGCTGCCTCGCTCATTTCAAAACCTTGCAAACATAATGCTACTAGTAAAGGTAACAGGAAGCAATGCTTACAAGGAACCGCCATAGTTTTACAAAGAAATAACAAACACAAAGCTATAACTTTTGAAGATTATAATTGTATAATGTATATGGAAAAATTGTGTTTGAGTTTGAGTTATGAGACATAAGTTGTTGATAGCTATTTATAGACAAGGATACATTGAGTTTGATGAAATGTTGGTGACCAAGTGTTGAGAATAATTGGTTATTAGTTTACCTTCTCACCAGGACTCTTTTCTTAATATTTTTGTTTTTTCAAAGAAACCCTTGCAAGTTTTAAGAGGACACGCCATCAGTGAACCATGATCCATCCAACCATTTTTGCCTTCTCATTATAGTTTACAGGTCTGTTTTATTAATGGATTTTTATAAACTAGGATTAGATTGGCTCTCAAGTTGTTTCCAACTAGCTACTGTTGCAAACTGTGCAAAGTCCATCCAATAACAAGTCTCGTTTCGTTGTTGAATTTGATTACCATCCTCACCTATCAATGCATTGTAAAATAGAAAAAACACGCAACAAATTCTTTTGTTCAATGTACTTTAACAGTTTATTAATTAATGTTGCATTTCATAAGGTAAAAATATTGACAGCTTAGTGAAGATCAAAGTTATGAAATACAACTATTTCTAATTAACTTTGTGTCAATTGCATTAGACAAAAATTGCAGCATTATCGCAATACATCATCCTACGGTCGTAACCATAAATATTTTAATTTTTTTTTACACAAGGCTAAATTTATTAATTTTTAAAAAAACTTGGATGATAAATAGTGTAAAATTACATTAGCTAAAATTATTTATTTATTTTATTTATAAAAAAAAGTTATTTAAAAACAAAAATTGCAAATAAACCATACCTTTTGATAAAATGACAAATTAACCCAAATGTTTAAAAATTAAAAAGGGAGAATTGTACCCACACCCCCTGAGGTTTGGCGTTATTGTAGCCAGATAGTAAAAGATGGTTAATCTACACTCACACCCCCTTGACTTAACAGATACCCATCAACAACTAACATTGTAAGGGTTAGGAATGGCAATCGGTTGAGTTCGGGCGGGTTCGAGAAAAACCGCTAAAGAAAATGACTTCTAGACCTGCCCAATAACCCATGAAATGAGGTCCACTAGCTGCATGTAAAGATGTGGTTATCAAACGATGAGTTGTATCCACATCTTTACATGCAGCTAGTGGACCTGGAAATATATTCTAATTTATTCTGATATCACAAAATGACAAGCTGAATTGCAAAATTCTATTGAATGCATTTGCACATGCAGCCATTCCAACATAGACCCACCATTATTCTTAGAGATCTCTACATTCCAGCTTTTTATATGAATCATTTCTGGATTCTCAACACAATGTCCCAACAAATAGACATTTCATCCATATCACACTATCATAGTACTCAAAGAGTTTCACACCACACAGAGCAAATCCAAATTCCAAAATCAACTTATTTTTTATTTAAATAATAATAATAATAATTAAAGCTAGATCCACAAATGTGTAATATTCTCTACAACCAATAAGACAGTGGCATATTTGAGTTCCATTCCATGTGTCAAAGACACTCAATAATTTAGTCTTAACGCATGCATATATATATCTCTTCTACAATGACCAGATCAGAATCGCTAATCCAGCAGGATTATCTGGATATAAGATCCACAACGGTTCAGACCTTACATAATAATCAATACAATACTTTATACTTGCCAAAAAACACAGTCATAAATCTAATACAATCATCAACTTGTTAATAGATTAGCAATTCAGATTAAACTCTTAACTAAATTCACCAAAAAAAGCCAAAAATATTAAATACCCAGATGATATATTTGAGTGTAAAGACTAAAGAGAGATTGTGTTCAATGTGAGATGAGATTAAGTTTATATAAAACAACAAACCCAGAAACAAAATCAAACGAAAATAAGTTTAAGACCCAGATAAAACCTCTTAATTAATTAACACAAATAAAGATAAGAACTAACCTGGAATTAAGACATCAAGTACTGGGTATTGAAGCTGAAATCAAAATAATGAGTGATGATACAGCTGAAATCAGGTGCTGAGTGTGTGGTCGACGACGGAGTAGGGAGGATGCCCGGCGGGAAGTTGACTTTGGGGTGGCAAAGGTTGTGGGTTCTGGTCGGAGGAGAGAGAGAGAGAGAGAGAGAGAGAGTGAGTGAGAGATGAGACAGTGGAGAGAGCGATGTCTTCAATTTTGTGGTCCAGTGATGTAAAGTCTCTTTTTCCTAAAACTAGGTTTTTAGAACCGGTTTTTTTTGCGGGTCTGATCTGGACCGTACCCTTACCCTTAACCTACCTATATATAACATTGGGTCTTAAAATTAGGATAAAATATGGGTTTAAGAAATTGCGGTTCGGGTATAGAACCGAACCTTATTGGTGCGGGTAAGGTCGGGTCCAGTAGACTCGGCCCATTTTGCCATTCCTAGTTGAGAATAATTGGTTAGTTTACTTTCTCACCAGGACTCTTTACTTATATATTCATTTTTTTTTTCATGATTTCAGATGTTCTATTAATCTATTAATGGATTCTTGTAAACTAGGACGGGATTGGCTATCAAGTTGTTTCTAACTAGCCACTGTTGCAAACTGCATTAAGGTCCATCCAAAACAAGTCTTGTTTCGTTGTTGAATTTGATTACCATCCCCACCTATCAATGCCTTTGGCTTTGACCAAGAATATATATGAAATTTATTTTTAATCACAAACTAAATTTTGATTGCTAGTAACCACGTTGTAATTAAGAATTTATTTTACACCATACCCACCAAATTACCAAAATACATCCATTCACTTTCATCATCCTTCTTCCTTCTTTTTTGCATTATCTTCTTCCTCTCTTCATTTCATCTTCAATTCTTTCTCTACACTCACTCATCCTTCAGTTAAACTCTCTTATTATCTTGCACAAACAAACACTAAACATATCATTTTCATAGGCTTTGATTGGTGTCATCTATTGTATATATATATATATAAAAAACATTCATAATTCATTAGTATTCCAAATGGTTTCATGTTTTTGACGTGCTCCATGTTAGGGGGTTTAAATACTATTGTTGGGTCTTTTCCTATCAGTTTAAGTTTTTAGGTCTGTTGGTTACTACCATGGTTTCCAAATCAATTTTGCAATTTGACACCGATAATTATCGAATTAATGATTAAAAACTATTTGTAATTAAATATATAAAATGTAAGAAGTCTCGAAGAGAAAAAAGAAACAAGATTTTGACACGATTAAGTTAAAGTTCCACGTTTTAACCGATTAATTTTAATTAAAATCTGTAATTAAATATATAAAATGTAAGAAGTTTCGTAGAGAAAAAAAATGGGTATTATCACTAAAGTCCCTACTTTTTCATGAATTGTCGTCTTTTTAAACGTCTTTACCATATTAGTCACTTTAGTTCCTTGTTTTTTCAAAATACATCACTTTAGTCCATTTGACCAAAAATTAACGGTCAACTATAACAGAATATATAAAAATACAATTTTACCCTTATTATTATTTTTAAACATTTTTCTTTTAGTCCCTCTAATTTCAATAATAGCTGGTCAACCCTTAAAAAAAATTAAAATGACTCCATCAAGGTTTAAACCAAGGTTGAAATTTGAAAAACACAAACTCTAACCAGCTAGGTTACACTAGCTTATTGTTAAAGATTTGTTGATTTAAATGTATATATATATATATATATAATTATATAATTTAAAATAAACGCATATATAATTTAAAATATACTCATATTTCATAATAATATATAAAAACATATTTATGAAAATGAAAAAGGAAACCTAGAAAATCCAAAAAATCAAAGCCCGTAATTTTTTTCTTTTTTCCTTTTTTTGGATTTTTTTCCTTTTCAAAAAATATATTATTTCGATTTGATAAAAAAAAACCCAGAAAATTAAAGCCCATAAATTGAAAAGGGAAAAAAATCAACAACAAAAATAGAATAAAAATAATAATAAACTCATATTTATATAATTTAAAATAAACTCATATATGATAATAATATATAAAAAACATTTATGAAAATAAAAAAGAAAATAACAAAACAAAAGGGAATAAAGGAAAAAAAAGTAAATTTTTTTTCCTATTTTTGTTGTTGATTTTTTTCCCTTTTCAATTTATGAGCTTTAATTTTCTGGGTTTTTTTTTATCAAATTAAAATAATATATGTTTTGAAAAGGAAAAAAGAAAAAAATTTACGGGCGTTGATTTTTTGGATTTTCTAGGTTTCCTTTTATTTTGTTATTTTATTTTTCATTTTTATAAATATGTTTTTATATATTATTATGAAATATGAGTATATTTTAAATTATATATATGAGTTTATAATAAATTATATAAATAGATTTAAATTAGTTTAAACAAATTATATAACTATATAAATATATATATATGTATACATTTAAATCAACAAATCTTTAACAATGAGCTAATGTAGCTTAGTTAGTGTTTTTCAAGTTTCAACCTTGATGGAGTCATTTTAATTTTTTTCAAGGGTTGACCAGCTATTATTGAAACTAGAGGGATTAAAAGCAAAAAGTTAAAAAATAATAATAAGGGTAAAATTGTATTTTTATATATTCTGTTATAGTTGACCGTTAGTTTTTGGTCAAATGGACTAAAGTGATGTATTTTGAAAAAACAAGGGACTAAAGTGACAAATATAGTAAAGACGTTTAAAAAAGTGACAATTCATGAAAAAATAGGGACTTTAGTGATAATACCCAAAAAAAAAAAAAACGAAAAATAAGGTGGTGGTTCCAATTAGCTCAACCCACAGTGTTGGCTACCAGATGGCACCGGCCTTCAAGCCCAATTCCCAACGCGGACACAATGGACCGGTTATTTGCCAACCGTGGTCCAGTCTCGATGGACCGAACCCAGTCCCACCAACCTCGTAGCCACCACTCGAGTTACAAGCTTGCGTGAACAAGCTCAGCAGCCGGATTAATGCTTAGTGCTACTTATAAGGGTTTAAAAATGTTTTTTCTTGCCAACAGGGGAGTAGCTCAGCTGGTAGATGAACGAGCTTTGGACTTGGGCAAATGACTTGCAGGTCAACGGTTCGAATCCTGCTAATGACGAAAGCTTTTAATAAAATACCTGAATTAATAAATATGTTGTCTAAAAAAAATGCTTCATTCTTTGGCGATGTGGGACCCAGCCATTTATCATTTAAGTCTTGATTTTTGATGTTCTTTAACCCGTTTACTGGAAAACTTCTTTCTAAATAATTGAATGCAATTTTTGTTTAACTTCAATGTCATAAGCGAATCTCTTAGCTTGATGAAACATAAAAATTAATTGTGTCTTGTAAATCTAAATAAATTTTTAAATTGATTATCAAGGAATTATTTTGTTATACGGTTGATGCATGAATATACCACTTAATTGATCAAAATTTAAGTGTATTGATGGTTGTGTATTTTTTTGGATTTATGTTTGGATTTATGGGTTCAACTCATATCCTGGGTTCAACCCCTCCACGTGATTGTATTTGAATTTGTTTGGATTTATGATTGGTCTTGGGCTATTGGTCTTGCACGAGAATTCTGTAGGTTACTAACACTCCAAACTTGAAACCATTGTACCAACTACCAAACATGTTTTATAAGATTATTCTCAAGGTGTCTCATTCAATGGAATATTCTTAAAGACGTGATATTCTATTCTGCAAGACAATGTTTATATATGCAATCAAAGTATGTCACATGCCCTTTGTGGAACTTCATGATAAATGCAAAGAAAAACAATATAAATTATATTGAACGAATTTTATTTAGCATTTGAAACAATGGAAAGAAGTTGCTTCCTTTGCATTTAACTGAAAAAAAAGAAGAAGTTTCTTTGCATCCGTCATCATTTGCCATGTTAACATCGTTGAGTCATTTTCTTATATGTGCATTGCCCTTGTGTTTCAGGACATTAAAAGATAATTTGTCCAAGGTAACTCCATTCTAATTTACAGGTTATATCGAAATCGGTGGTATCATTGCAATAGAGCATCCTCTGGCAGTCTCTTGAATAAAAAACACAGGTGGCATTGGCAATCTCAAATTTGTTATTCTTCAATCTGATTAACAGTGAATGCATATAAATTGTTTTTGTTAGTTTCCATGTTAAATTAATATGTCATTCCTTGATTAGAGAAAACTTAAGAGTTGTTTATGTTCTAGATGGTGATCAACATGAAATTGTATATACATTGTTAATCTTTATGAATCGAAAACAATGCATGCAAGAAAGGAGTCGAAGACCAAAAGTAGCCAAAGAAATAATCATATATATATATATATTCAACATTACAATACAATAACACAGGTGAAACCACACAATAAGACAATAAGAGTACCACACCGTACCCCAAGAAAAAACTAAAACATACGGTGTAAAGAATGAGTCTAAAATAAAATAACTGATTGAAACATCACATATCCAAACTAATCTTCACAAGCGTTGCTCAATCCTATAAGCACATTATAAGACGTGACATTGCTGATTAAATCAGTTTGATGGGGGTGGTGAAAGGGAAGGAATGGTTGGAATCGAAGGGATTGTAGTTGGAATGGTAGAAAGTGGAGTTGAGGGCAATGGAGGCAGTGTCACTTTTGGGGCTGTAGGCAAGGTTGGCAGTGTCGGAATTGGCAAAGATGGAATTTGGGTGGTTGGCAAAGGAGGCAATGTAGCCTTTGGAAGAGTTGGCAATGGAGTGGATGGCAATGGTGGCAGAGTGGCTTTAGGCAGAGTTGGTTGAACTGGCAGTGTTGGCAATGGAGTGGAGGGTAATAGTGGCAGCGTAGCTTTAGGCAGATTCGGTTGTGTTGGCAGTGTTGGCAATGGTGGCAGAGTTAGTTGTATTGGCAGAGTCGGCAATGAAGTAGAGGGCAACGGTGGTAAGGTGGGTTTAGGCAGAGAAGGCACAGAGGGCAATGGAGGCAAAGTGGCCGTTGGCAGAGGTGGAATTGTAGGCAGATTTAACGCCGGGGGTGGTGCAGCAGCTGGTGTGTCCAAAAGCTAGCGAGCTGCCTCGCTCATTTCAAAACTTTGCAAACATAATGTAACAAGAAAAGATAACATAAAACAATGCTTAAAAGGAACCGCCATAGTTTCCAAGGAAATAAATAAGAGAAAGCTATAGCTTTTCAGGATTATCAAACTTGTGTTTTGAGTTTGAGTTGGGAGATAGCAGTTCTTGAGAGATATTTATAGAGAGAAAGGATCATGGAGTTTGATGAAATGTAGGTGGCCAAGTGTTGAGAATAATTGGTTAGCTTACCTTCTCACCAGGACTCTTTTCTTATTATACCCTTTCTTTTTTGTTTCCAAAGAAAAACATGCGAGTTTTAAGAGGACACGCGATCCATGATCCAACCATTTTTGCCTTCACAAGTTGTATTAATGGATTTCTATAAACTAGGATTGGGTTGGCTCTCAAGTTGTTTCCAACTAGTGTTGCAAACTTCAAAGCCATAGACCTTAAGGTCCATCCAAAAAGAAGTATTGTTTTGTTGTTGAATTTGATTACCATCTTCACATATCAATGCATTGTCTTTGACCAAAAAATAGAATAGGCAAGCAACAACTTCTTTTATCCAATTTACTTTATTAATATTTACATTTTATATAGTAATCATATTGAGAATTGAGATATCCCTTGTGATATTTCTATGACCCCATATAAGTATACATTCATTATATGACTTAAGACTAGGTTACCATACGCCACAACCATGGCTTGTACAGTATCATGGAACTTCCATGACTTCACATATAATCACTGATAAAAACGAAATTTCTTAATTTTGGCTGACAAAACATACCTATTTATGACTAAATTCAAAACCCTTTTAAGCACCACCATTCCTTCATTTCCTTTCAGACCTTGAACCCACAACACACACTTGGTCCTCCCACCCACAGTCACCATCTCTGCCTTAACCACCCTCCCTTTCACAGACTTCACTGCTCTTGATAAATCTGACATTAGTCCTGGGTTATCCTCGCAACTCAACGCTGCTTTTAACAACCCCGTATTATCATCGCTATAGCACAAATTCAGCTGGTTCGCCTCACTGGGGAATGCATATACATCGTGACCCTGACAGCGTTTTTTCAGTTCTTTCACCGATTTCTGCAGCTCTCTCACACTCTTAATCGTTTCTGCCAGAACAGATGCTTTGTCCATCTTTAGTTTTTCAAAGCAAGAAGTGTGTTAAAATAACTGTAACAATGTTATAGCTCCTAAATATATACAATCTTCATTTATGTAATAGATGATATGTCACTTACTTTGACTAAGTTCGGCAAAGTGGTCCGCAGAGTTGAATACTGGTCATTGATACGCAGTCTACGCCTCCTCTCAGCATCGCTATGTTTCTTGGCAGCAAGTTCTTTGGTCTCAGCCTTAGATATTTGTTTCGAGAGTATAGTTCTGTAGTTAACCGAATTATTGGAAATGATTCCTCCTCGAAGGTGGCTAATCTGTTTTGAGAACCTCAGTGAATTGCAGTAATTTTGAAAGGGTTTAACACCTTGTTCTAACTACATGTACAAAGTCAAGAAATGACACAGAATTCTATAAGAAAATATAGTAGGAAAGAAAATAATAATGAAAAGAATGAGAGGAAGAAAGAAGAAATGCTCTACCTTTTGCAGTGAAACCATGTCTGGAGATCAATTTGGCCTCCACAGTAATTGTCCCTTGTAAAAAGAAAGATGTTGTAATCTCTGTAATCTCTAGTGATGTTGAGCAAATAAATAAGATTGACTGCATTGGGAATGTTTTGCATTCAAGTGAGGTGGATTGTGACTTAATAAACCTAATAAATATCAATTTATATATCAAACATGAGCTGATTTCATCATTTAACATTATAATCTTGTAATATGAAATTCTTGATATGATCTGATGGGAAAATCTTTGAATTTAATTGCTTTTATTATCATGTCTCAGTAGCAATTGAAACAAAAACAAGAGTAAAATGAAATCAATTGACTGCATCAAATGTAGAAGATACATGTTTTCCTCTTTAAATGCTGAAATGATTGGTATTTGTATAATCTATGAGAACTAAATTTCCAATATATATGTCATTTAACTCTTATTAATAAGAAAATAAAATGGAAATTGATGTAGATAATTATTCCCTGATACTCTGAGCTTAGGTTAATTTTTTTCTATTAAAAGCATGACTGCTAGAACTACTGTCAAGAAACATATATTTCAACAATGCAATTAACCCCTGCTCCAATAGAAACCAAAAAAGCAATCAAATGGTACTATAAAACTAAAGGAAAGCACAAAATCAAGAAATATAACATAAAATTTTCCATTACTTTTCAACTTCAAGATAACAACTAAATTGTCAACACAAAAAAGGAAAAAAAAAACTACTGTTACTGTTCAACTTAATTTCATCTGTGACATCAAAAGCATTTTGTCAAGAACTATTACCTTTCATTTCTCTATCCTTTTTCAACTATAGGACAACCAATTACTCATCAATTGTTAGGACCAAATCTACTAGCAAAAAGAAAACTTCCATTGGCATACCCAAAAAAAGCTACAGCCTCCAAATTCACTCATCAAACTTAAGACCAACAAAGACATCACCATCTTTCTTAAAGAACTCCAAATCAGCGTTGTCAAAACACCCATCTCCAGTTCCACTCCCTATCTCCATTTCATGAGCATCCCCATTAGACTCTTGTCCAAACTTCATATTCAGATCCAACCCTTTTACTTCTGGTTCATTCATGGACTCCATTCTCTTACTCTTCACATCTCTCCTCCTGATCACCTTAGATTTTCTACCCACTGATTTCACATGCATCCTCCTCTTCCCTCCATTTATCTCCTCTGTTTTTCCACTCCCCTGCATCACACCTAAACACCCTTTTTCACCACATTTCAAATTTTCCTCTTCTTTTGCCTTAGTAACTCTCACATCCACTTTCCTGCCAACGTTGTTCACACTAATGGCTTCACCATCACCATTATCATCATCACTATCAGAAATCACAACTACATCATTCGTATTATAAACACGAGCATTACTACCATCCCAAGAATACTTGAGTGGAAAAAGCCCTAACCCACAATAGTAGTGATCTCCACCTTCCACCAAAATGTCGTTTTTGGGTTCCGGCACGGCCACACCATGAAAAGCCCTCCTGCAGTTGTGGTTCTGACACCTCAAGCAACACTCTTCATACCATTTCTCATACTCATACATGTAGTAACAGAACGGACACACTGTCCAAAAAGTCTTCTTTTTATCCTTGTTTGTGTTTTCACCACTCTCTTCTTGCCTTTCTTTTTCATTGTTTTTCAAAACACTGTCTTTTTCATCAAAATGGGTTTTTTTCTTTTGCTCATTTTCAGTAAAAACATCCAATTGCTCTTCTTCTTCCTTGTTGTTTTGTTCAATTTCAAAAAAGCTAATATCTTTTCCGTCCTGGGTTTTCTTTTCTATGTTAGACAACACGGACCAAGCATCACAAACCACCTTGAACGCTTCTTCAGTGAAAACGAGCTTGTTCCTGTCAGGGTCTAAGATGAGCATGAGGGTCTTCAAACGGCCCATGAATTCGGGTCCGGGCCGGGTCCGTAGGATGGAATAGCGGTCCAGGTTGTTGACGGCGGAAGCGACGGAAAGGATTTGGTTGGTGTCGGATTGGTTGGGGTTAACCAAGACTGGGAGGCTGAAATGGCCGTCGGGTTTTGTTTTGCTAAAGGTTTCTTGCTCCATTTCCATTTTTTTTGGTTTTTTCAACTGAGATTTTGAGGAACAAAGTTTGAAGAGTGAAGAGTGAAGTGAAGAGAGAGAAAGAGAAGGGAATGATGATTTTGTGTTGTTGTTGTATCTTGTATGCCAAGGAATTTCTGAAATGGCAGAAACGGGGCATAAGGTTTTTGGCAATAGCAGGTTTTTATTTTTGCTTGTGGTGGAATCTGAGCGGTAGATGGGAGACACAGGACGACATGGTGATTTGTGAGGATAGTAGAGTGAGTGACACTCGTGTGAGGGTGGAGTATAATTTGGTTATTTTCACAAATGGGGAATATTTATATATGAGTAGTAATCAGTGAACCGTTGGGATGACTGGTTCACCCACGGATGATCCGTTGCAGGATGCCTACTTCCGAAGAGCAAGCATGAATTTTGCAGTTTATTTTTGCTAAACAAACTTATGGGTTTGGGTTACTGATTCTATAATCATAATACGCAGTGGAAATACGTTTCGGTGAATAACAAAAATTTTACCATTATTGACTATGCCTTGAAAACTCTAGTGTAACATTAATTCAATAAACAAAATATAAGAGGATAGAATATACCCATAAAGATTGGTGATGAAACAATTTTCATGGAACCACAATCTTCCAAGCCTAACCTACAACATTGATGAACAAGAAGAGTGTGTAAAAAATTGACTTTTTGTTATTCTATTTGATATGTATTCAAATTGTATTCTATTTATTTTTATTTAATTAAAACAATTTTAATTAAAATAAGATTGAATATTTTTTTGAATCAAAATCTCTTTGAAAAACAAATCTTCTCCATTCTATAAGGAGAAAATACGTATTTAAATAGTATCCATTTTTATTTAATTAAAATCCCAATCATAGCAAGATTTGAAAAACAAATCCTCTCCCTTCCATAAGGAGAAAATACATATTTAAATAGTATCCATTTTGTTTAATTAAAATCTCAATTATATCGAGATTTGAAAAAACAAATCTGCTCCCTTTCATAAGGAGAAAATACATATTTAAATAGTATCCATTTTACTTAATTAAAATCCTAATCATATCAAGATTTGAAAAAACAAATCTTCTACCTTGATTTTGTTTTATTTAAAACGTAATAGTCTAAACTATCCTTAAATAAATAAAATTCTAAATATCTTGTAAATATTTAAATTAAATAATATCATTATCTAATTTATTTATTTAATTAATTAATTATAAATTAATTAACATATTTAGTCATGACAAAACTTGTCGTAATATGTAACATACAAAAAGACATTCTTTTAAATTGTCACATATAGAATAGAAAATTAATTAGTTCCAAATTAATTATAAAAATAATAAATATGTTCATCACAGTGCTTTAAGAAGTAGACTTGGCCACTTGGGGACCTATGGACTTATAATTTTAAGCTCCAATAATCTAGTTAATTAATTAAACTCATAATTAATTAATCTAAATTATTAATTCTAGATTTACTCTACTAATAAACTATTATTGAACTCTCGAATTTATAAGATAAATTACCCAGAGAAATATATGTGAATAACCCATTGATATAATCATTTCATATAGATTACTCATTCATTCATAGTTCATAATCAGAGCTAGGTTCAAAATCCGTCAACCTCTCGAATTACATTTTTCTCCTTGAGTACCTAAGATTCTCTAATGAACAATTAATTCATAATCGTTTTATGAATTGAGCGATCAATTTTTCAACACCAGAATCGCTAAACAAGAGAACTATTTTATAACTTCCGATAGGAAGGAATGGATTCCACATTTATAATTAATATTCTCAGCTATCTATTATATTGTGTGTCCAAGATATAAGGTTTACGATCTAACATAAAGACATTACCGGGTAAATCAAGAAACACAATATAATAAGTAGGAGTCTATTAATTACTCAGGATTAAGATCATTCTATATATGATCATCTGAATAATGAATTTAATTCTCTTAGTATAACAGAGATTATAAGAGAATTTAATTCATCTCGGTCCAGTCCTATATAATCTTATTATATAAAGTACCTCCATCTTGATGTTACTACATCTACAATCCAGATAAGATTGTTCTATTCTAAATGGTCATGGACCGTACTAGTAATTTTAACTAAATTAAATATTCCAACTTTAATTATTAATTAAGGAAAATTTATATTATTATTCTTAACTTAATCCTCGTGTATATAACTATTATATACTAAGTTTAAGGTGACACAAATAATCATGGAATTTTCATAATATTTATTTAACATATTACAAACTAATATATGCAAGCAAATGTATTTATTTAATAAATTTAGCAAATAATTACATCATTAAATGCTTCTAGGGCTCTAATCCTAACAATCTTCTACTAGCCTTGAAGCAAATGAAATATGTCACACAATCCCAAAACTTTTACATGACCCTGAAAACTCTTGGCAGGCAATGTCTTAGCGAACGGGTCAACTATGTTGTTCTCCGATGCAATCTTCAAAACTGATACATCTCCTCGATGTACAATTTCTCTTATCAAATGATATTTGTATTCTATATGTTTTCCCCTCTTGTGGCTTCTTGGTTCTTTCAAATTTGCCATTGCACCATTATTATCACAATAAAGTGTGAGTGGTTTATCTATATTTGGAATGACTTCCAAATCTGTGAAGAACTTCAGAAGCCATACACATTCCTTTACAGCTTCGCAAGCAGCAACATACTCGGCTTCCATAGTGGAGTCAGCAATGCGACCCTGTTTAATGCTTCTCCATAATATGGCTCCACCACAAAGAGTAAACATTGATCCAGAAGTGGATTTATGAGTGTCTTTATCTGATTGAAAATCAGAATCTGTATATCCAATAGGGATCAAATCTCTACCAGAATATACCAACATATAGTCTTTCATTCTCTTAAGATAATTGAGAATGTGCTTGATTGCAACCCAATGATCAAATCCTGGGTTGGACTGATACCGACTGACTATGCCCACTGTATAACAGATGTTAGGCATAGTACACAACATGGCGTACATCAGACTACCTATTGCAGATGCATAAGGTACCTGTCTCATATCCTCTTCCTCTTGAGGTGTCTTGGGACACTGTTTTTTAGAAAGACTAACTTCATGCCGAGAAGTTAAATTACCTTTATTGGAGTTTTGCATCCCAAAACTGATCAACACTTTGTCAATACATTATGCCTGAGACAGAGCTTACTGCTTGTTCTTACGATCGCGTGTAATATGGATTCCAAGAACATAGCTTGCTTCTCCCAAATCTTTCATTTTGAATTTGTTAGCTAGTCATATCTTTACATCTAACAACGATTCTACATTATTCCCAATAAGTAGAATATCATCAACGTAAATAATTAAGAAGACCACATTCTTGTCTTTTATGTGCTTATAAACACAAGGCTCATCAACATTTTGATCAAAACCGTAAGACTTGATAGCCTTATCAAATCTTATGTTCCATGATCTTAAAGCTTGCTTAAGTCTATATAGGGATCTTTGCAACTTGCAAACTTTTTGCTCATGTCCTTTAGTAACGAACCTTTCTGGTTGCACCATATAGATTCTCTCATGAAGATGACCATTCAGAAATGCCGTCCTTACCATCTGCCATATCTCATAATCGAGACATGCATCAATAAACAAAAGAATACTAATGGACTTAAGCATAGCTACATGCGAGACAGTCTCTTCATAATCGACTCCCTCATTTTGGGTATAACCCTTAGCCACTAGCCTAGTTTTGAAAGTCTCTACTTTCCTATCAGCTCATCTCTTTCTCTTGTAGATCCATTTGTAGCCTATATTTCTTACCTCTTCGGGCTTATCTATAAGATCCCAGATAGAGTTAGAGTACATGGACTCCATCTTTAGATTCATAGCTTTAAGCCATTGGTCTTTATCAGAATCTTCCATTGCATCTTTAAATGTCAATGAGTCATCTTTACCATCATCAGATATAGCAACATGTGCTTCTTCAATTTCTCTATAACCAGCTAGCAATCTAATTACCCTCCCACTACGATGATATGTTAAAAGATCATGATCTTGTGATGTGGTCTCCTCATTTTGTTGTTGTTCGACAACTGTTGTCAGTTGTGGTCTGATTTGATCAGATAGTTACTCCTCTAGCACAACTTTTATTCAAGGTTTGAAATATGTCATATAATCATGTTCAAGGAAAATAGGGTTTGTCGATACAAACACCTTTTTCTCTTGAAGATTATAAAACAAACCTCATCTTGTTTCTTTAGGATATCCTACAAACAGGCACAACTCAGAGCGTGATTCCAACTTCCCAGTATTTCCTTTCAGTACATGTGCTGGACACCCTCATATGCAGAAGTAACATAAACTAGGTTTATGACCATTCTACAGCTCTAAGGGCGTCGTAGAAACATACTTAGATGGAAGTACGTTCAGAATGTACATTGTTGTTTGCAACGCATATCCCCAAAATGAAATAGGTAATGATGAGTAGCTCAACGTGGATCTTACCATTTCAAGCAATGTTCTATTTCTCCTTTCTGCAACACCATTTTGTTATGGCGTTCCAGGTGCTGTGAGTTGGGACAACATCCCATGCTCAAGCAAGTAATCCTTATATTCACTATCAAGGTATTCACCTTCTCGATCTGATCGAAAAGTCCTAACTGACTTATCAAATTGCTTTTCGGCTTCCGTTAGGAATTCTTGAAACTTTTCAAAAGTTTCCAATTTCTTTTGCATTAGGTACATGTAACCATACCTGAATAATCGTCAATAAATGTGACGAAGTATTCATAACCTCATCTAGATTATACACTTATTAGTCTGTAAACATCTGAGTATATAAGCTCAAGAGGTTCCTTGGCTCTAGCACCTTTTGCCGAGAAAGGTCTTTTTCCAGACAAGAGTCACAAAATTGGAAGAGTGCCAACTTTTAGCTCTCTTAACGGACCATCATTTGCCAGTCTTTCAATCTTGTTTAGGTTTATATGACTCAATCTAAGATGCCAAATGTAGGTTTCATCGTCTTGAGAAATCTTTTGCCTTTTGGACTTTGGTTGTTTAACTTTAAACATTTCAGTATTCAACAGCGAGTTGATTTTTAGTTTTAACATATAAGGCTCATTTTCTAAAAATGTAGAACAAATATTCTAACAATTTCTAGAAATAACAACTGAATTATTATTAAAAGAAACTTTAAATAATTGTTCAAATAATCTCGAAACAGAAATTAAATTTCAACGAAAACTAGGAATAAAATAAACATTGTTCAAAACTAAGAATTTATTATCAAAACGAAGTCGAACTTCTCCCACTACTTTAGCTGACACTAGAGCTCCCATGCCCACTCTCACTGTGAAGTCCCCATCAGCGAGTTCCACCAGTGAAATAATTATCTGTAAAGAAGAACAAACATGGTTAGTCGCTCCTAAATCAACTATACAAGGTGACAAATCATTTTCTATAAGGCAATCTTCTAAAACAAGTAAATTTGATTTACCTTTCTTAGCCTTTTTGAGCTCCTCGAGAAATTTTTTACAGTTTCTCTTCCAGTGCCCATCTATGCCACAATGGAAACATTTCACTTTCTGGGCGGTTTCCTTCTTGCCTTTATATTCTTCTTCTTCTTTGCTCCATGAGGCTTTCCCTTCCCCTTAGCTGACATCCTCATCTTTTTACTTGTGGAGGGTCGAGCTTCAACAACATTTGCTTCACTTTGTTACTTCCCTTCCAAAAGGGACTCATAAACGGTAAGCTTATTCAGCAATTGGGTCAAGTTATAAGTCAACTTATTCATAAAATAGTTGCTCTTGAATTGAAGGAAATTTGGGGAAAGAGTTTCCAAAATCATTCCCACTTGTGTAGCCTCATCAATATGATCAATATGTGCCCCATTGATTTCGGCCTTATTACTATGGCTTATCATCTTCAGCACATGATGACGAACTGAAGTTCCCGCCTTCATCTTCGCATTCATGATAGCCTTTATAGCTTCATGTTGTGATTGCTCTGAAGGATGCCCAAACATAAGCTTAAGATACTCCATTATCTCATAAGTTGTCTTCATGCTCGCATGTTTGGTTCTGATCACATCAGACATACCTGCTTACAGGTAGCAACGGGCCTTGTTGTTAGCTTTGATCCATTTGTCATACGTATCTCGTATAATACGAGTTGTGTTGGTGGCAGGAGCAGGAGGACATTCCTCCATTGGGATAAATTTGTAATTTTTGCAAACGAGTACGATGTTCATGTTACTTTTCTACTTATCAAAATTGTTGCCGGTTAACTTTTCATTTCCGAGAATTGCAATAATAGGATTAGACATTTTTGCTGAAAATAAATAAATAACTAACATTCAATTTTTGCGAGCAATAAATATTTTAAATTCAGTTTAGTAAATATGATGCATGAAATGCAAATATATTAGAATACAAAAGTATATAATAAATACTAAACCACGATTATTCAATTTCCTAGATATAATATGCCACCGCCGTCGGGAAGGTCATAGCATCGCTAATTGAACAAGACTATCTCAATTAATAAATGCATATAAAATATCTCATATTTATTACATTTATTTATAACCGTTATAGTTTTTGGTCAAAAATATAATTAACAATTAATTATACTTTAATGTGTGTAACCCAACATATCAGATATCTAGACTTAACTCAAATAAAAACCTTCGTAGGGAAATTCTATATGAAATACATCTTGGTATCTGATGTGTAAAATCGTGTTATAAAAACTAAATTCGCAAGTGTAAGAATCGTGAGATAAGTATAGCGGCAAGTAAAGATCGTTTAAAAGAGAAAAAATGATTTATTTATTAAAACCAATTCTAATTCTAATTAAACCAAAAGCAACCGAAAGATTGTTGATTGATTGATTAAACTAAAACTAAATTAAATTAAATTAAAGAAAGCAATTGAGTGAAAGTTGGTTTGTGATCAATGGAGAGAAAGCAATAGGTCATCAATGATCCCCAATTGTAAACACTCAATGTATGGAATTAAGTGATAAACAAAATCAAATTAATTCAAGGGTTCATTCTTTATCTTAATTATGACTGTTACCGTATGATCGCAGGATGAATCGTGTATTCCCAATTATCATTCACCCTTGGTCTATGGTGTGAACAATGACTGGAAGCCAGTTAAACACAAAAAAAGAACCAAATTCTATACTTTACTTGGTCTATGCTAAAGATAAAATTTATTCATTCAAGTGAGCATTAATCAATATTAGGTTTAGTCTATACTCTAACCCCAATTTTCAGATAATCTTAACCCTAAATTCATGCCAAATAATTATCCACCCTTAGTCTATGGTGTGAATAAAAATTAAAACTAATATGGAATTAAGCAGTTAAGCGTAATGACTGAATCGAGAATTGAATTGATAAAATAATAATTAATCCATACACGAGCATTCACAAAAAGGTTCACATTGATTCCCTAGTTATGAGATTAGTTATACATGATCAAAATAATAAGAGAAAAGAAAGAAAAGATAAAACCAATTGATGTCTTCAATGAATTCTTCAAGTCTTCATTATTGAATTCTTCAAGTATTCTAATCTTCTATGTGTAATGATAATGAGAGAGAGTTGTGTGAGGTGCTTGTGAAAGTAGGTTTTATGATTGAGAGTTGTAGGGTGGTGTCTCCTTGAAATAGAATATGAAGTATTTATATGTTTCCACATAATAGAGTTTCAAGATTTCTTGAGAAAACAAGGATTTTGCACTACCGATGCCTGTACCGCGGCACAGACACTTGCATGTGTCGCGGTCTTATTGAACGGTGTCTCTTTTGGAATGTTGCGCGGTATGGATTGCGGTTGAAGCTGCGGTAAAGAACTGATAGTCTTTTGGAGTGAACCGCTAGATATGCCGCGGTTGGTGTTCTTGCATGGGAAGCAACCTATGTCGCGTTATTTGACATTTTTGCCCATTTCTTCCTGTTTTTGCTCCTTTTTCTCAATAAAAGCTTCCAAGCACCTATTCTGAAAATAATAACTTGCACAACTCACAAAACCTTTTAAAACACCTAAAATACTCGAGAAACAAGCTTTATTACATAGGAACTAGAGGTGAAAACATAAATAGAAATAGACCGATCAATATCCTATCCTTTTAGGAAGGTAACTTGATTACTAGTTTCAATGGACACCCTTCGCAAGGAGGACCCTCCGTACTCTAACTTTCACACTTATGCTCTAATGGTGGAGACCATAGGCTAATTTGTCAAATTACCCACTCCCGCTCAATATTCTTACTAAAAGTATTTTATAAACTAAATCATCTAATGTTTCACTAATCTAGTAATTTAGATAAAAAAACCATTATACTAGGTTATTAGAATCTAATTCTAGAAAAATAATAAATTATCGGATTTTCTCAAAATTTAGATTTATTATGAATTTCTAAACTACCCAAAATTAAACTCTTTAATAATAAACTTAGAAATTAAAAGGTGAGTTTACCGAATTTAACTATTTAAACTGATTCACATTATACTAGCATTTATCCAAATAAAATTGCTACACCCCTTGATCAGTCTAATCTAATTAAATTGAGTGCATAAAAATTATAACTAAAACAATTTATTTTTAACACTACAATAAAATACACATGTATTCATGTCATTCTAAAACAATTAGGATATGCACTTTCTAATCTTAGATGACATTTTATATGTATGGAAATATTTAATGTCATCAAAATATAAAATTAAAATTATAGGTATTTGACAGAGTTCCTTTGTAAAAAAAATAAATTAAAAATTATATTAATTTATTTATTGGGACATACCCCAATTCTTCAAGGTAGGGCTTTTGGCTGTCAATGGGCTTCGTCATAGTTTCGCCGAAATTTACAAAAATTAATACAAAAATAAAAATTGAAATAAAATACACAAACCCTATACCGCTTTACGGGTTTACAAAAATTTCAATCTAAATAAATCCAAAGGAATTATACAATTAAAGATCAAATACCAAACCATCCACAAACAAGATTATAAATATACATCTCATGCATACGTGCCTATCCCACATACATACGTCAATAATGGAAAAAAAAAACTTTTATTAAAACTAATATTGCAATAGATAGGCTCTGATACCGATTGCTAATTCTATAATCAGAATACGCAGCGGAAATACGTCTAGGTGAATCACAAAAATTTCACAATCATTGACTATACCTTGAAAACTCTATTGCAATATTAATTCAATAAACAAAATATGAGAGGATAGAACATACCTATGAAGATTGACGAAGGAACAATTTTCCTAGAACCACAATCATCCAAACCTAGCCTCCAACATTGATGAACAAGAGAAGTGTGCCTCTTATTCTTTACTCTAGGTTTTCAGTGAAAACCCTAATAAAAAAATCTGACATCTTTTTTTTTTCTATTCTATTTGATACGTATTTAAATAGTATCCATTTTTATTTAATTAAAACAATTTTAATTAAAATAAAGTTGAATATTTATTTAAATCAAAATCTCAATCATATCAAGATTTGAAAAACAAATTTCCCTTCCATAAGGAGAAAGTGCGTATTTAAATAGTATCTTTTTTTGTTTAATTAAAACCTCAATCATATCAAGATTTGAAAACAAATATTCTCCCTTCCATAGGGAGAAAATACATACTTAAATAGTATCTCTTTTGTTTAATTAAAATCTCAATCATATCAAGATTTGAAAAAACAAATCATCTCCCTTCCATTAGGAGAAAATATATATTTAAAAGGTATTCCTTTTATTTAATTAAAATCCCTATCATATCAAAATTTGGAAAAACAAATCTTCTATCCTGATTTTATTTTATTTAAAACGTAATAGTCTAAACTATCCTTAACTAAATAAAATCTGATAAAACAAAATATCTTTTAAATATTCAAATTAGATAATCTCATTAACTAATTTATTTAATTAATTAATTAACATATTTAGGGGTCGTTTTTTTACCACTTAAAATTTAATGGGTCTGAATTATAATTATTAAGTTGTTTTGTTTATTTTTTTAAGTGGTCAAACAACTTAAAAATATTAAAAAAAACCTTAAAATAAAAAGTAAAAAATCCCGACTTTTCACTTAATTGCAAATCACTGAATTGCATTAAATGCAATTCAAAATCTTTTATTCCGATACTATCCCCTATATATAACATATTTCCAATTTCATCATAACTATATATGGTATAGAAATATTTATTTTGATATATTGCTTATTTTAAATAGCTTTAAAAATAAAAAAGAACTCTAATTACTTCTCATATTGGTGCTTAATATCAATATTATATTACGATATTAGAGTGATTTATTTATATATTATTTTTTTTAGTGTTTTGTGTGAGTTTTCCTACTATCTCTTTTATTTTTTGAAATTGTTTTTTATTTTCTTAGTAAAAATGAAGTTTATTTGTAATCGAAGAAGAAGATTATGATCATATGTGTTCATATATAATTATTATTTTTGAATTGTTTTTGTTCTATATTATATGTATAATTGTTTAACATGGGTATAAATGTAAAATTACTTAGTTTCAGACAATTTTGCTTTTAAAAAACAAACGTGTTGACAATACATTCAAATGTGAGGAAAAAAAAACATGTCATTCAGGTTCAGATTTCAGTCCCTATTCAGTCTTTAGAAAAATTCAGAACTGTTCAATTTTCAGACAGAAAAACAAACAACCCCTTAGTCATGACAACACTTGTCATAATATGTGACATACAAAAGGACATTCTTTTAAATTGTCACATATAGAATAGAAAAATAATTAATTCCAAATTAATTATCAAAATTATATATATAAATATATAGAAAAATTGTATATCAGTCTTTTTACTGTCAGTTCGTCCTGATATATCTTGATATAAAATATATCATGACGAAGAGTGTGGACCACAGATCATGGAGAAGTTTTGACAAGTGCAAAATATGTAAATCTAATGGTCTACATTCTTCGTCCTGATATATTTTATATCAAGACGAACTGACAATAGAAAAATTATATATATATATATATATGTTCATTGTAGTTAGTGGTGTAAATATGGGCCGGGCCTGGAGTGCCCGGCACGGCCAGCCTGCCAAGGATGGCAGGCCGTGCTTGGCACGGCCCCCATTCTTGGCACGTGCCGGGTCAGTGTTCCAGGCACGGTGTGCCGGCCCGGCACGGCGTGCCAGGCCCAACGGTCGGCAGGCGTGCCGACGGTTGGGCCCGCGGAATTTTTTTTTTTTTTTTTATAAATATAAGTATATAACGGTTGTTTTTTTAAAAAAAATAACCGTTGGCTGACGTCAGCCAACGGTTATGTTTTTAAAAAAATTATAAAAATTACAATTTGCCCCCTCAACTCTTGTCTTTTATATTTTTACCCATTTTTCTAATTTTTCTATAAATACTCCCACACATTTCACTTTTCATTCACTTTCTCTAATTCTCTCAATCTCTCCATTCTCAAACTCTCTATACAATTTCAATTATTCTTAATTTCATTCATACTCTCTCTCTACTATTCTACACTACTAATATACTATTATAATATTTTATTAGTAATTTACTATTATATAACTATTATTCTCTAATCTCTCCACCAAGACACCAAAGTTCAAACTTCAAAGGTACATTTTTATTTAAGTGTTATATTTTAAATTTAATATGTTTGTTTAGTTAGTAAATTTATCATTTTATGTTTATATCAGTTATTAATTTTATTTATTTAGTAAATTTATCATTTTTATGTGTAGGGGTTAATTTTTATTTTTGTTTTTAGTAAATTAAACAATTTATTTTTAGTAGTTAATTTTAATATATTTTGTTAGTAAAATAATCATTTTATGTGTAGGAGTTAATTTTAATATATTGTTTTAGTAAAAAAAATCATTTTATGTGTAGGAGTTAATTTTAATATATTGTTTTAGTAAAATAATCATTTTATGTGTAGGAGTTAATTTTAATATATTTTTTTAGTAAAAAAATCATTTTATTTTTAGTAGTTAATTTTAATATATTTTGTTAGCCAAATGTAAGTTATGTGTAGGAGTTAATTTTAATATATTGTTTTAGTAAAAAAAATCATTTTTATGTGTAGGAGTTAATTTTAATATATTTTTTTAGTAAAATAATCATTTTATGTGTAGGAGTTAATTTTAATATATTGTTTTAGTAAAATAATCATTTTATGTGTAGGAGTTAATTTTAATATATTTTTTTAGTAAAAAAATCATTTTATATGTAGGAGTTAATTTTAATATATATTTTTAGTAAAATAATCATTTTTATGTATAGGAGTTAATTTTAATATATATTTTTAGTAAAATAATCATTTTATGTGTAGGAGTTAATTTTAATATATTGTTTTAGTAAAATAATCATTTTATGTGTAGGAGTTAATTTTAATATATTGTTTTAGTTAAATAATCATTTTATGTGTAGGAGTTAATTTTAATATATATTTTTAGTAAAATAATCATTGTATGTGTATGAGTTAATTTTAATGACCTGAACTTTTTTTTTAGGAAATGGATCCTACCCATCCTTATTTTCCAAACGGTCTAAACATGCTGAACGATGATTTAGATCTCTCCGGACCGGCAGAAACCGTAGCGGGACCTTCTGGTTCCGGCGCCACACCGACATCACGTACCAAATCTAAGAGGTTAACATCAGACATATGGCAGTGTTTTGACGTAGTAGAAATGACACTTCCAGACGGTACGGTCGGCCCCAAAGCCAAATGTAAGTTTTGTCCTAAGAACTATACCACTACACTACTACTAGGGGTGGAACCGGTCATTTGAGAAGGCATATGCTAAAATGCATGCCCAAACACGTACATGTACCCAATACAACCCAGACACAACTGCAACGGCACCCAGACGGGTCGGTTACGACGTGGCATTACGACGCCGCGCATGCTAGAGAATGTTTGGCACGGTACATTGCACAAACTGATCAACCTATTAATTTCGGTGACTGTGTTTTTTTTCAAGAATTTATCACATCTGCATTTTGCCCCCAAATGCAAATTGTTTCTAGAACCACCACTAGGAACGATTTGATAAAAATGTTTAAAACCCAACGAGATGACTTGACGGCTGAATTACAGCATCTAACTGTCTCAATTGCATTAACTTCCGATATTTGGAACGCATGTTCCAAACAGGACTATTTATGTGTCACAGGACACTATTTAGACTCTGAATGTAGGATACAAAAAAAAAATTCTTGGTTTTCGTCCTATGGATTTTGCACATACCGTAGACAATATTTTTGCTGTCATTCTTTCTGTTTTAGAAACTTATGACATAACTCATCGCATCCTCTCTATCACATTAGATAATGCATCGGCAAATACTAAGTCTATTGCATTGTTTACTGAAAGAAACATCCCGCAAGCTGGGGGTTATTTCTTCTACCAGCGTTGTGCATGTCATATCATAAATTTAGTTGTACAGTCTGGTTTGAAGGAAGTAAGCAATCGTATAGAACGCATCAGAGATGCCATTTCTTGGATCAGTAGCTCTAATCCAAGATTTCAAGAATTTGGCAGACACTGTACATTAAACGGTCTACAACCCCGACGATTCCAAACTGATATGCCGGTAAGGTGGAACTCTACTTACTTAATGCTGAATTTTTTTTTGGAATATGATACAACTATTTCAGGTTTTTATAACATGAAATTGGCAAAAAGTGGCTGTCCACCTGCTCAATCACTGACACCAGACGATTGGTATGTGGCAAAGATTTTTGTTGAATTTTTACAGGTTTTTTACAATGCCACTGTAACTCTTTCTGGGGTCTACTACCCCACATCTTCCCAGGTAATCCATCAGATTGTGGAAATGTCTGACATGTTAAACACTTGTAGGGAAGATGATTTGCTTGGCGATGCAGTTGTTGCCATGGAGACCAAGTTTAAAAAATACTGGTCTGAAATGCCTTTCCTTTATGCCTTAGCTGTTATAGTAGATCCTAGAATTAAATTAGCTGGTTTAGAATATTTGCTTGAGTTTACTGGTAATAAATTGTCAATAGATTATTCCGACCAGATTACTGACATTCGAAACAAGTTGTTCGAAGTTTTTAGTATTTATGAGCGCAGGTTTGGCGGCGTTCACACGGAACCATCACCAGAACCGGACAAACAACCGTTGCCGACAAGTTGGAGCATTCTCAAATGCCGGAAAAAAGACAAATCAGCAAGTTCTTCTTCTTCAACTACACGATCTGCTGCATCTTCTAGTGCCGAACTGAATTGGTTCCTTGAAGCACAGTTTGATGCCGACGAAAACACGGAGAATTTTGATCTGTTGTTATGGTGGAAGACCTATAGCTACAGGTATCCGGTCTTGTCACACTTAGCACGTGACATACTGGTTATCCCCGTGTCCACTGTGTCTTCAGAACAGGCATTCAGCACGAGTGGACGAATTATTGAACCAAGAAGAAATTGTTTGACTCCAGAGATGGTGGAGGTATTAATATGCGTTCGGGATTGGGAGCATGCTCGAAAGAGGATGCAAAATGAAATGGTAGACGAACAATTTATTCAAAATTTCTACAATTTATATGTCGATGAGGGTTCCGGCAGTAACCAGGTCCAGAACTAGGTTGTACATGTACATTTACTTGTAATACGATTGCACTCTTTTTCCCTTACCAAGTTTTTATCTCACTGAGTTTTCTTGGTAAGGTTTTTAATGAGGCAATCATGTAAATATGTAATACTGAAAGTCCGAAATAAATAAAGAATTTTTCATTTCATATTTTTATATACTTTTTTTTTCTTTCATGTTTTATCTTTATTTATTCTTTGAATTAATTCATTAAATGAAATAAAAAATGTATCTATAATCTATTATTAATTTATTATAAACATTTTTGTTTTATTATACTAAAATAATAATATGTAAAAAAAATTTTAAAAAAAATATATGGACCGGCCCATTTGGCCTACGTGCAGGCACGGCACGGCACGCGGCACTGCACGACATGGAAGAGCCGTGTCAGGCCCCCATTTAGGAAAACGGGCCGGGGGGCCGTGCTGATGTGGGCCGGGACGGCCCCCTTTTACAACACTAATTGTAGTGCTTTAATGAGTAGACTTGAGGACCTATGGACTTATAATTTCAAGCTCCAATAATCTAGATAATTAATTAAACTCTTAATTAATTAATCCAAATTATCAATTCTAGATTTACTCCACTAAAAAACTAGAATTGAACTCTTAAATTTATTAAATAAATTACCCAAAGAAATAGGTAAAGAAATAATCGTATTCAGCATTAGTCATTACAATGGCAAAAGTGACACTTTTAGGGTGCGTTTGGTACGTGGTACAGGACAGGACAACATGTCCCACGTTTGGCACGACAATAACATGGGAGTCTCACCTCAGACCATGGGACTACTTGTCCCATGGCATGGGACTACTTGTCCCATGGCATGGGACAAGTGTCAGAAAGACCAATTTACCCTTTATATATTTAAAAATTACAATCATATCCAATATTATATATATATATATACATATATATTTCACTAATTTATATATATATATATATTATAATTACATATATAATATAATATAATATAATATTATATATATTATAATTACATATATAATATAATATTATATATATTGTATAATAATATATTATTATATATATAATAATATTTAATATTTAATATAATTGATATATATAATATATATGTATATATATTATTTTAATATATAATATATATTATACATTATATAATATATATATATATATATTATTTAATAATATTAAATATATCATATATATATATTAATAATGTTTGATATATCATATAAATATAAATATAAATATATATATATATATATTATTTATTAATATATATATCATAAAAATAAATATATATATATATATAAAATATATATGTAATATAAATATAATATATATATATATATATAAAATATATAATATATAATATATTATTATTATATAATAATATATAAAATATAAAATATTATTATCTATATAATATTATTATTACCTATACAATAATATTTAATATTATATATATATATTTATCTTATATATATAATAATATATAATATATAATATATATTATATTATTATATATCTTATATATATTATATATATAATAATATTTAATATATCATATATATTATATTATATTATTATATATAGGATATATATATATAATATAATATATATTATTAATATATATTACAATATAATATATATATATATTATACATTATATAATATATATATATATATTATATTTTTTATATGTAATAATATTTAATATTATATATATCTATATATCTTGTTATTATATATATATATAATATTATTGTATATTAAATAATAATATATATATAATAAAATAATATGTTACATTTTAATATTATTATATATTAATATATAATATTGTAATATATATTATTATATATAATGAGGGCACTCCGGTCATTTGAACCTCTTGTCCAGTCATGTCCCAGCCATACCAAACGCATAACAGTATAGTCCACAGTTCTGTCACAGGCATTTCAAACATAATACGGAACAATTGTCCAGTCCAGTCCGGTCCCACGTTGTCCTGTCTCGTCCCCGTACCAAACGCACCCTTACAAAACAATACATTTCAAGCAAACAGATCAACGAGTAAAGAATTAAAATAAAGTACATTGACAAATGAAAATCTCAGACATACAAAAAGGGACAGGGCATAAAAACAAAAAGGATTACAATAAAATACATTGACAAAATAAAATATACAACGAGAAGTAAAACTATATTAAACAGGTACATGGTATAAAAATAAAAAGGGAATTATGTTGTTGATTTTGTTTGAATTTTGTTATAATATGAGTTTTATTATTGGTTTTATAGGTAGGAAAAATAAAAAAAATTAAAAAAAATAAAGCCGTCTAGGTGTCAGGCGCTGGTCTACCGCCGACTAGCGCCTAGCGTTAACTAAACACTGATCCCATGAGGCCTTGAAGTTAACAGCCGGATAAACCTCTGTGGCCTCAGGAGAAACGTGGCTGCTAGAGATCGAACCCAAGACATTCGAGTTTACGTCTCGCCCCAGTTACCAGCAGCACCAGTGACACTTTAACAAAACAATACATTTCAAGCAAACAGATCAACGAGTAAAGAATTACAATAAAATACATTGACAAAATTCAAAAGAAAATCTCAGACAGAAAAACTAATATACATAAAACTGGCTCAATCCTGTAAGCACACCCGGATACAACTATGACAATAAATAATAGACCTGAGAGAGAGAGAGAGAGCAATTGAATTAAGTTTAAGTTCCACGTTTTAGCCGATTAATTTTAATTAAAATTCACTGGATCCAAATGATAAATTGATAATACATATACAAAACGTAATCAACTCTGCAATTTGACACCGATAATTATCGAATTAATGATTAAAAAAAATCTGTAATTAAATATATAAAATATAAGAAGTTTCATAGAGAAAACAAAAAAAACAAAAAACAAAAATAAGGTGGTGGTTTCAAGTTAGAGCTCAACCCACAGAGACATGTTGGCTACCAGATGGCACCGGCCTTTTAGCCCAATTCCCAGCGCGGACACAAGGGACCGGTTATTTGCCAACCATGTCCAGTCGTCCAGACTCGATGGACCGAACCCAGTCCCACCAACCTCGTAGGCCTCACTCGAGTCACAAGCTTGCGTGACCAAGCTCGACAAACAAATTAGCGCTCAGTGCTACTTATAAGGGTTTAAAAATGCTTCTTCTTTAGCGATGTGGGACCCAGTCATTTATCATTTAAGTCTTGATTTTTGATCTTCTTTAACCCGTTTACCGGAAAACGTCTTTCTAAATAATTGAAAGCAATTTTTGTTTAACTTCTCCTAATTGAGCGAATCTCTTGTTTGATGAAACAACATAAAAATTAACTGTGTCATGTAAATCTAAATAATTTTTTTAAATGGATTAACAAAGTATTATTATGTTATACGGTGGATGCATGAATATATCACTTAATTGATCAAAATATGTGTATTGATGGTTGTGTATTTTTGTTGGATTTATGTGTTCAACTCATGTCCTAGGTTCAATTCCCGAATGTAATTACATTTGAATTTGTTTGAATATATGTTTGGATTTGGGTTATTGGTCTTGCACACGAGGTTTGTTTGTTATTAACACTCCAAACTTGAAACCATTGTACCAACTACTAAACATGAAACCGTCTTTTTGTTTTGATACAGACGTGAAACCATTGTTGGGCCTAAGTGTAATTGCAAATCTAACATGGTTATTTACAATCAAATTTCTTTTGTGATTAAAACAAATTTCCAATGTTTTATTCTCAAGGAGTCAAAGTGTCTCATTGAACAGAACATTCTATTATGCAAGACAATGTTTATATATGCAATCAAAGTATGTCACATGCCTTTTGTGCAACTTCAAGATAAATGCACTGAAATACAATATAAATTACATTGAACAAATTTCATTTAGCATTTGAAACAATAAAAATGGAAAGAATTTGCTTCCTTTGCAATTTCTGAAAAAAAGTAGTTACTTTGCATCCCTCATCATTTGCCATGTTAACATTGTTGAGTCATTTTCTTATATGTGCATTGCCCTTGTGTTTCAGGACATTAGAAGAGAATTTGTCCAAGGTAACTCAATTTCTGATTTAGAGGTTATATCGAAATCGTTGGTATCATTGCAATAGAGCATCCCCTGGCAATCTCTTGAATAAAAAACACAAGTGGCATTGGCAATCTCAAATTTGTTATTCTTCAATCTGATTAACAGTACTGAATGCATATACCTTGTTTTTGTTAGTTTCCATGTTAAATTAATATGCATCATTCCTTGATTAGAGAAAACTTAGAGTTGTTTATGTTCCATATGGTGATCAACATGAAATTGTATACAAGAAAGGAGCTGATGACCAAAAGTAGCCAAAGAAATAATCATATTACAATATGATAACACAAGTAGATCAACACAATAAGACAATAAGAGTACCACACTGTACCCCAAGCAAAAACTGAAACATACAGTGTAAAGAATGACTTTAAAATACAATAACCGATTGAAATATCACATATCCAAACTAATCTTCACAAGCATCGCTCAATCCTATAAGCGCATTATAAGATGTGACATTGCTGATTAAATCAGTTTGATGGGGGTGGTGAAAGGGAAGGAATGGTTGGAATAGAAGGGATCGTAGTTGGAATGACAGGAAGTGGAGTTGAGGGCAATGGAGGCAGTGTCACTTTTGGGGCTGTAGGCAAGGTTAGCAGTGTAGGAATTGGCAAAGATGGAATTTGGGTGGTTGGCAAAGGAGGCAATGTAGCCTTTGGAAGGCTTGGCAGAGTTGGCAATGTTGGCAATGGAGTCGAGGGCAATGGTGGTAAGGTGGGTTTAGGAAGAGAAGGCATAGAGGGCAAAAGAGGCAAAGTGGCTGCTGGAAGAGTTGGAATTGTAGGCAGAGATAATGCCGGGGGTGGTGCAGCTGCTGGTGTGTCCAACAGATTGCGAGTTGCCTTGCTCATTTCAAAACTTTGCAAACATAATGCTACAAGAAAAAATAGCATGAAGCAATGCTTAAAAGGAACCGCCATAGTTTACAAGGAAATTAATAACAAAGACCAAGCTATAACTTTTCAGGATTATAATTGTGTATATCAAACTTGAGTTTGAGTTTGAGTTGGGAAATAGCAGTTCTTGTTAGCTATTTATAGAGAAGAATAAATTGAGTTTGATGAAATGTTGGTGGCCAAGTGTTGAGAATAATGGGTTAGCTTACCTTCTCACCAGGACACATGATGCAAGTTTTAAGAGAACACGCCATACATGATCCAATCATTTTTGCCTTCTAATGGCTTAAACTAGGATTGGATTAATCGATTTTTATAAACTAGCCTACTAGGATTGGACTGGCCTAGGCAACTAGTACTGTTGCAAACTGCAATAAGGTCCATCCAAAAAGAAGTCTTATTTCGTTATTACCATCCTCACCTATCAATGCATTCTTTGACCAAAAAATAGAGAAGGTACGCAACAAGTTCTTTTATCCAATCTACTTAATTAATATTTGCATTTTATATAGTAATTACATTGAGAATTGAGACAATCCTTGTGACATTTCTATGACCCCATATAGGTATACAATCTATAACTTGTTTAAGTTACCATATGTCACCACCATGGCTTGTACAGTTTCATGGAAATTCCATGACTACTCCCAACATATAATCACTGGTAAAATCGAAATTTCTTACTTTTAGCTGACAAAACAGACCTATTTATGACTAAATTCAAAGCCCTTTTAAGCACCACCATTCCTTCATTTCCTTTCAGACCTTGAACCCACAACACACACTTGGTCCTCCCACCCACAGTCACCATCTCTGCCTTAACCACCCTCCCTTTAACAGACTTCACTGCCCTTGTTAAATCTGACGTTAGTCCTGGCTTATCCTCTCAACTCAACGAGGATTTTAACAACCCCGTATTATCATCGCTATAGCACAAATTCAGCTGGTTCGCCTCACTGGGGAATGCATATACATTGCGACCCTAACAACGTTTTTTCAGTTCTTTTACCGATTTCTGCATCTCTCTTACACTCTTAATCCTCTCTGCCAGAACAGATGCCTTGTCCATCTTTAGTTTTTCAAAGCAAGAAGTGTGTCAAAATAACTGTAACACTGTTATAGCTCCTAAATATATACAATCTTCATTTATGTAATAGATGATATGTCACTTACTTTGACTAAGTTCGGCAAAGTGGTCCGCAGAGTTGAATACTGGTCATTGATACGCAGTCTACGCCTCCTCTCAGTATCGCTGTGTTTCTTGGCAGCAAGTTCTTTGGTTTCAGCCTTCGATATTTGTTTCGAGAGTATAGTTCTGTAGTTAACCGAATTATTGGAAGTGATTCCTCCTCGAGGGAGGCTAATCTGTTTTGAGAACCTCAGTGAATTGCAGTAAATTTGAAAGGGTTTTACACCTTGTTCTAACTACATGTATAAAATCAAGAAATGACACAGAATTCTATAAGAAAATATAGCAGGAAAGAAATAATATTGAAAAGAATGAGAGGAAGAAAGAAGAAATGCTCTACCTTTCGCAGTGAAACCATGTCTAGAGGTCAATTTGGCCTCCACAGTAATTGCTCCTTGTAAAGAGAAAAATGGTGTAATCTCTGTAATCTCCAGTGATGTTGAGCAAATAAATAAGATTTACTGTATTGGGAATGTTTTGCATTCAGGTGAGGTGGATTGTGACTTAATGAACCTAATAAATATCAGTTTATATATCAAACATGAGCTGATTGCTGATTTCATCATTTAACTTTATGATCTTGTAATATGAAATTCTTGATATGATTTGATGGGAAAATCTTTGAATTTAATAATTGCTTTCATGATCATGTCTCAGTAAAGCAACTGAAACAAAAACAATAGTAAAATGAAATCTATTGACTGTATAATATGTAGAAGATGCATGTTTTCCTCTTCAAATGCTGAAATGATTGGTATTTGTATAATCTATAAGAACTAAATTTCCAATATATGTCATTTAACTCTTCTTAATAGGAAAATAAAATGGAAATTGATGTAGATAATTATTCCCTGACACTTTGAGCTTAGGTTAATTTTTTCTATTAAAAGCATGACTGCTAGCACTACTGTCAAGAAACATATATTTCAACAATGCAATTAACCCTGCTCCAATAGAAACCAACAAAGCAATTAAATGGTACTAGAAAACTAGAGGAAAGCACACAATCAAGAAAAAAAACATAAAATTTTCCATACTTTTCAACATTAAGATGACAACTAAATTGTCAAAAAAGAAGACTATGTTACTGTTCAACTTAATTTCATCTGTGACATCAAAAGCATTTTGTTTAGAACTATAGTACTATACCTTTCATTTCTCTATCCATTTTCCAACTATAGGGCAACTGATTACTCATCAATTGTTAGGACCAAATCTACAGCCTCCATAATCACTCATCAAACTTAATACCGTAAAAACATCACCATCTTTCTCAAAGAACTTCAAATCAGTGTCCTCAGAGCACCCATCTGCAGTTCCACTCCCTGTTATCTCCATTTCATGAGCATCCCCATTAAACTCTTTTCCAAACTTCACATTCAGATCCAACCCTTTTACTCCTGGTTCATTATGAGTAAAAAGTTACACCCTCAAGTGATACTCAGACTTAGCTAAAGACTTAGCTAGAATGGCAAAATGGTCCTAAATTCTAGCTATCACAAACAAACCCCAAACATGCCATAACTTCAAATTATATACAATAAACATGAAGATTTGCTATCCTAAACAATAAATGACATGTCTTGATAAACTAGAACAATAAATGAGCACGGATGTTAGTTTTACTTACCAAGTAAATACATTAATGAAGACACATGCTTAAATGATGCTAGAAATGCAAGATGAAGATGGGTTTTGGGGTTTAGAGAGTCAAAGAACAAAGTTTGAAGCTTTCTCTCTCTAGAGGAGCTATTTCTCTCACTATATTCTGGTTTTTGAGCTCTTGGGACAAAGTGAGGAAGAAAGAAACATATATAAAGAAGCCATAAATGAAACTACGTCGTTTTGGCAAATTAGGCACAAAACAGGCTCAGTGCACGGGTAACTGCATGGGTAAGGGACCTGTACACTACCCGTGCAGTTGCAACAACCTGAAGCACTCATCATTAGTGCACGGTGAAAATACTCTAAAAGTGATTAAACTAACCTAGAGGGGGGTGAATAGGTTTTAATCAAATTAATTTCCATCTTTTCGGTTAATCAAAATTAATCATAACAACCCATAACAAACAATCATTGTAGCAAAGTGCGAAAAATAACAATACGGACACAATGATTTTTTTTACGTGAGAAAACCCCGAGAAGGGTAAAAACTCAAGGGCATAAAGCCAATCGAACCCTCAAATCCACTATTTACAAAAACGATTACAACCTATGTTAACCACATCACACCTAATCGGTTACTAATCCGTTCTTGCTACCCATAGACCTTTAATAGTGATTTTAAGCTCTTGTTTGTACACTACCCACAGCACATACAAGACTTAACTCTTAAGTGAAGAGATACACAACCTAAAATGAATATGAAAATATTCTAAGTGCATAAATGCTAGGTCAACACATATTATGCTTATCTAGTCATGTATGAATGCTTCAAACAATCCTACATATCATGTTGCTATATGACATACATTTAACTTAGCTATATGAAATTAGTACTGTTAATAGGGTTTTTTGGTAGGGGTCCAAAGAAGAATTTTCCACCAAGTAACCATCTGGTAGGGACCATTCCCAGCTCCCAGCTCCCAGCTCCCAGGTACCCAGCAGGCTCGATACCGCGACCTTGGAAGAACCGATACCTGGTAAGGCCAGAACCTCCACTGCCTGTTTACCTAAATGAGGCATCAGAAATACGAACCATGAAGAGCAGGTACATCTACCCCGACACCTGGTGAAGCTGGTACCGTGATACCATGCACCTAGTACCTCGCATATACCCGGTGCCTCCTACCTGGCACCTAGGTACCGCGACATGTATCCAGTACCCTAGGGTACCTCAACATCAACCCGGAATCCACCATAGACATGTATCCTACTGACCGAGCATGAAGAATGTCGCCACGAAGCCACTAGCATGCTAGAACAAGCGCCACACCAGCGAGAAGGAGCGGGTACACCAGAGTACCTCGCCTAAAGGGAAGAAGCATGTAACACCATCTACCTCGTTAATGGCCATTCATAACTTCATTAATGAAGAAAGCAATCAGCTCCATTAATGACCATTCATAACGCCATTAATGAGGGAATCAATCAACTCTATTAACGGGGATAATCAACCACATTAATGAGAAGATCAGTCAACTCTTTAATGGTCATTTCCAACGCCATTAATAAGAGAATATTCAACTCCATTAATGCCAGATCAACGTTTTGATTGCAAATTAATTAGTGGAGTGGGCAACAAGAATCAGAACATATAAATATGACCAAGTTCTCTCCAAGAAGGGGGTTCGAACAATAAACACAGTTCACCAGCTCTGGTTCTGACTTCGCCACCAGCTCTCTCGAATTTCTCCATCTCAGGGACTCCAACATTCTCCAATGGCTCTCCAACATCTGCACGTCTCCAAGATGTCTCCAATCCCAGATTTCGTCCATTTCTCCACTAGAAATACAGTTCGATATCTTCTACCATTGTATCGACTATTATGCACATTAATTTTCTTTAGAAATGTATCGGTACCAAGTGGTACCCCTCCAACTATGACCTATAAGGTCTTAGTTTGTACTAATGTAAGCTCTCCGGAGCACCTCTCGAGATATATAAATATATATAAGGGTCTTTCTCCTTCCTATGGATACTGCCTGAGGGGTTTTCAGCATGTGATCAATCGTGACGCTTTTTCCCCCTAGGTCAGTCCACCACTAATAAAAGAGTTGTCATTCTCCCATCTATCTCCTTGTTATGAATGCATGTATGCATGCTAGGTACCGACCATGCTGGTCCTAGTTCTCATGTACCTCTCATGGCTCATTATCTAGGTTGGGGGAATATTGAAGGCACCTAGAAAGGTGACTAGGTACTAGGATCAGATACCAGGACAAGATACTAGCCTACTGCACCAGATGGGAGGGAATATTGTTCTCCTACCATGCCGTCTGAGAACGTCGATCGATCAGATATCTCTCCTTACTCTTACCAGAATCACAGTACGAAGTACCTACCCCCCGCTGCGACCTCCGGGGTAGTGGGTCGAGGGTGTTGATTGAGATTTTCACCCCGAGTGAATTTTTTCGTTAACAAATACAAACCTAGATGCAATAGTTATCACAGTACAAAACCCAAGAAACATATAAAAATTTCATCTTGAAGGTAAAAGGCTTAAACTTGATGCAAATAAGTCATAAAATAGCCATCTTGGACAACTAGAACATAAGAAAGAATGAAGATGGTGTTTTACTTACCAAGTTATGTACTTTGATGCAAACCCATGTAAAAAAACATCCTAGATGAAGCTAGATGATGTTTGTGTCATGAATGCGAGATGGGTATTTGGGTTTTGGTTAAGAAAAATGCAATCTTGCTAACTTTTCTTGCAAGACACTCTTGAGCTCTTTAAAAATGAAGAAAAAAATGGATTTGGAAGCTCTAGAGACGAAATGGAAGAGAGGGAATATATGAGAGGGAATATGTATATAGCAGGTCAAACTAAAATTGCACAGCTTTGGGAAAAACAAGGTACGACCGTTGTACGTACCGCTGTGGACAGTCACAGGGTCACACACTGTATTACCCACTGTGGGAGTTATCACAGCGGTCACACACTGTGTTGCCTACCGTTGTGATAATTCAAAGTGGTCTCACAACGGTCACACAGAGGTCACACAGAGGTCACATACTGTGTTGCCTACCGCTATGATAATTCACAGCTGTCCCACAGCGTACATGACAGCGGTCAACAGTAAAAAAATGCACAACTTCTAACCTCAACAAATCAACTTAGATACAAAAGATATGAGCATACATGAAGAGATATATAGAAGTGAAAGTGCACAAACATGAAACACACAACAATTATATGAGATATGATAATGCATGAGTTATGAGTGTGTGCAACTAGTTCTCTTCAATGAGTTAAGTACTTGTTATACCTTCGTGAAGTGCCCTAGAGTTTGATGATGCCACTAAAGCTTGATCACGAACAATGAAACCTAATCTATCCTTACAAGTAAATCCCTGTTGTAGTTTGTCAACGAAATGAGCCAATCACAATATGAGGAACTTACACACAGGTAACTGCACGGGTAAGGACCCGTGCACAACCCGTGCAACAGAGAGGCCCGAGATACTAGGGGCTCAAAACATGACCAAATGACTTCCACACCTTTCGAATAATATACCGTTGGAAAGGTATGGAAGTCTACTTTCTACTCCAATTTACAAAACAAGGTTTTGATGTCTATAAAAAGAGTTATGGTCATTTGAGTGACCAAAGGTCAAAAACAGACAGCAACAGAGCTGTCCAATTTTGGTGGTCACTTTGGAGATTTCAAAACTAATCCAAACGATCATGAAATATTATGAATAATATAGGGTTGGAAAGGTATGGGTGTCTAGTTTGTACAGAATTTTTTAAAACTCATTTTGAAGCTTTGTATAAAACGTTATGGTCACAAGACCATACAAAGGTCAGTTTTAAAAAACATTTAAATCATTAAAATCCACTCTTTTGAAACTAGACACTTTACTCCAAACAACCAAACCAAAACAAGAGAATAAAAAGGACCTTCTCAAATGGTCACTTAACGCACTAAAACAAGCACACCATCGTGCAAACGCGGACACAATACACAACCACACTTAAATCTAGAAATGAAGTGCAAGTGTGAAGTGTGAAACGTGAAACGGATGCACACATATACACAATAAAAAACAAAAATGTAAGATGAGAAAAGCATGCATGAAGTGTGTGTGCGCACCTAAACTCTTCAAGAGACAAAGTCAAGTGAGTATACCTTTTGCTCTTGAAGTCATGGAAATGCTTGGAAGCTTACCGACAAGGACCTAAGCTACCCATTACACAATCATCCCTAATATGGTGTGGTTTGTCATGAGATAAGCTAATCATAAAATCAAGGTCCTTACACTCTCTCTTTTTCTGACACAGTTGGCGATGGAGCTCTCGTACTAGTCGATAAGTGGATATTCCTCTGTAAACGGTGGTCAAAAACCTCTCACAATTTCTGGATCTTTTCTCTCGTCCTCAATAGCCGTATTTATGGACTCCCAACCCTCACTCATTTCTGAGAATCAGATCCCTTTATTAAGAATGATTGGAGTCCTTTTTTAGGCATTGAATGACGTTGATTAGGGCTAAAGGTGCGGGATTTGATCCCTCTAATTAATTTTGTATTTGAATTCTGATATGGTTGACGTCTTGGTCTCATTTATGGCGCTTTAAGTGGTGAAGAAGTCAACTCCTCTTTTCTGTCTTTTTGGGGCAAAAAGTTGGCTTCGTTTATTCAGTCGAGGTGTCGTCCCTGGATCCCTAGTGTACCGGTCAAATTATTATGGGATCTAGGATGTATCGGTCCATTTCTGTTAGGGCGGTTTCCTCCTTAGCGCACTGGAGCCGTTTTGCAATCGCACTCTATGCAGATAGGTGGAATATGCTTATTGTATCGGTCCATGACAGGTATCGCGGTACCGGGTACCAAGTAACGGGTGTCGCGGTACCGATACTTTGCAGTACCAAGAAGAAAGGTATGTGACAGTATCGTGGTTCTCCAGATCGCGACATTAGTGATTCTCGATACCTGGGAACTAGGATGATCTCGGTTTAGGTCCTGCCATGAGTAAACCTGATGAAAAATTCTTCTTTGGACCCTTGCCAAAAAAGGCTGTTAACATGTTGATTTTCCCTAAATAGTGAACCCTATAACATTCTTGTGATATTGGTTGATGATTAGGTTGATAGATTAATGTTTATTTATCTATTCAAGCTTTATTGAATGTTCATGTGGATTTAATTGACAGTTAGAAACTCTAATTGAGACCTCATGTATGGACTATAGGCATTGTTTGATAACTATGTTGTTAAATTGCATTATAACATCTAGTTAAACATTTTATTTGTGGTCTTACATTTGTTTTAAAAAAAATGTTTATAACTAGTATTTGGTCCAGCCCCACATAATAGAAAACGCTGGATTCGCCCATAATTCTGTCTATATGTGGTTCATCTGAAACGAAGATCAGACTGCTGAGATACAGAGTGTCACAGTTGACGCAACTGACACGCACATGATATGTGCTGGTGCGAGCGGGTGCACCACCAGCGGGTGGGCCGAGAAGCTCTCAAGCATGCTGGTGAAGCTGCTGGTGCATCACCAAACCGTGTGAGTTCATTTTAGTTAGTGTGAACCTGCCACACAGAATCATCTCATCCGCCAACTGACTTTCGTTGATAAAATAAGCGAGCAGCAGCTTAGTGTGAACTGCACCACACACAATCATCGTCTCATGCATCTATATGTTGAAAATTGCCGATTCTTTCCCTGTATATTTGACCAAAATTAAAATATAGACTGAGAGAGCTTTTGAGTTTTCGGTTTGGATTTGGATCCCTTCCTCACCTAAATCAATGGTCTTGATTAATTTATCTTTTGGTAAAGTAAAGACGTAAAAATTAATATAAATAATTTAGACCATTGATTTGTTATATTATACATGTGGTAATAGTTTATGGAGGTGAGGAAAATGTGAGGGTAATTAAGGTGAGGAGATGATCCAAACCTTTAGGGTTTTTTTTTTCTTTCAACCTAGCCTTTATGAGTTTCAAAGACTTTCTAAACATTTCTAAACCCTAGATTATATTCAAGTATTGGAGTCTTTATTTTCATGATTTTACTAAAATCATATCCACCCCATGAATTTGTTGATTGATTAAAGTTTTGTTTAGATTGATATTGTCTCTTGATTAGACTAGATTTATTTGATGTTTGTACTTTATGTGTTCATCTAATCTCCTATGATGCTTTGATCAATCATTTTATTTATTGTTTCATGCATATGAACAATTAAATCAATTTGTGCATTGATTGTGATTAAGTCTTGCTATGTCATTGTGTTGGCTTGAGTGAGCATATGGAAGGAATCAACTTCACTAGTAAAAGGTTTGAGGTTAGGTGAGATACGATAGGACCTAAGATATGTCATAGGTGTGATTGTGTTTATCAACTATATCTATTTTACCAACTAGTAGATTGTGTGATTGTCGTGGTTAAGAGTGACCCGTGGATTGTGTGATTCTCTTTGGAGGTAACCATTGTGTTCATTCTCACTATCTGTAACTCTTTAATTTGTGATTAATGTTGTTGAAATCTTTTGTTGTTGGTGTTACTGTGTTAGTGATCAGGCTTTCTATTTGTGATTCTCTATTTGGAGATAGTATTGTGTTTAAGCTTTAAATTATTAGTTGAGTTTTATCTGGTGAGTTGATTATTAATTTTACCTTATTTCAAATGTCAAAATTGGTAATCAACCTAGTCACCCTCTCTACGTTGTCCATAGCTTGGAAAATCAGTTATTTTCACTAATTTTCCTTGAAAACCGGTGCAGAGAGCCAATGACTATGCCAAGTCAGCTCAGATAGTACTGACTTCTGTTACATGCTGAAGTGCACCTATGTTTGTTACAAATTAACTACAATGCATGGATGAGACTTGATTTATAAAGAGGTTGCAACTTCTTTTCTAGAATTGCTACAGTATCCTGTATTGCACATGATTACCTCTTGATCTTGAACATAATTGTGTGAGCTTGACTGACTTCAGTAGATGTGCTAGGAGCCTAGGATGAGCTTATAAAGTTGATTTCTTACTTGAGCTAGTAATATATCTAGCTATGTCAACAAGATGACATTTTCTCTTTGTTCATTCGATTTGGCAATACGGATCAGTATAATACACAACCATGTTTATCTATAGTTACTGAGTCCAAAAGTCCTCACAACATTATTTTATTCATATATTATAACAAATGTAAGTACAAACACACCCCAAACATGACACTTTAACATGTCCAAACACGACCAATATGCTTAATCTTAATCCAAATTACAACACATTATTATCTTTAATACATTAGAAAATTCAAGCTGAATAATGATCGATCATCATTTGCGTTGCAGGACAGTATATAAATGAATTCTTTCCCTATAACATGATGTCAACTTGTCATTAATCACTTCAAGCCTTTCTACTAACTCCTTGAACATTGCATCAGTAATCTCACTTGGAAAATGTTTGTTCAACATCCCCTCCTTTGCAGCCCTTATGTGCTTTATATATTCTCCTATATCAATCCGGTCTTCCACCCATGGCGACGGGTTTGTCAATCCAATCACCTCGATACTGAAATTTCCATTTTTTTCTACCACTGCTGAAAATTCTCCGGGAGGGCAAAAATATAATGGTAAGTTGAAGGCATCAACTTGAGCTTCACTAATCAATCCCTGAAATAAAACGTCATTTGGTTATTATTATTACTTTTTTAATATAGCACTTGCAGTGGCGGCCATTTGAGCCTAGGACATTGTTAGACTGAATGAATACTCCTACAAATGAGCCACATTGGGTAATTATAGAAAAAATTTCATCCCTCGGGACTTTAATTACCTCTTTGGCCATATTGTAGAGGATGGCAGCCATACAATCATACACGAAAGCATTTGCGGTTTCAGAATAAGGCATTCCATCTGGGATACTTGGTTTAGTAACTATAAGCAATCCTCCTTTCACCATTTCTTTAGCTCTAGCAATTAAGAACCTGTCTAGGTCTTTAGCGAACTGACTTGCATAAGCATTCACTACTTCTACGGGGCCGAAAGGGTATAAGATTCTTCCTTTGTTGTACGCAGGAGAATTCTTGTCCACCAGTTCGTCTGGCACCTTAGAGAGCCAATGAAGCGCATAAGACGAGTGAACAACGTGGAGAAATGACTCGGGAAACATTTGTTGGTGAAATGAACCGGGAACTCCGGCTGCAAAGTATTGTCTGTCTTGTGGGAGAGAGGTAAAGAGGGTGTTGTAGTCATTGGAGGGTTGATCAGCGAAGAATACTTGGAATTCAAGCAATGTTTGAGAAGTAGACAAGCATTGAGATTGGTATATATGATTAATGGTTTCTATAAGATCTTGCATAGCATAAAAGGTGTTTGGTCCAATAGCGCAACCACAATCTGCAATGCGAATTGTGTTTGAAAAAGTGGAAGATAATAAGGCATTCACGTCTAGTTTCCTTGTAATTGCATCGTCAACTTCTTTTTTTGAGACATTTATGGCCGATCTCTGTAACATATAATACATATAGGTTATAACATGTTAAAGCTATCACCATATATTGGTGACTCAATCGTGTAATCAGAAAAGGTTAGGAAATTATGACAATATCTTTGTATTTGAAAGGTTTTGTATGATGATCAATTTCTTTTATTCTTCTCCAATTAAACCTACTACGAAGTTATAAGCAATATGATTAAAACATAAAACATATATAAAATGTAGGGCAACAATTATAAATAGCATTTAAATTAATTGACCGTTCAAAAGTGTCCAATCTCAATAAGTTATTTTTTTTATCTAAAAGAAATGTTTTTGGACAAAACTGCCCTTAATGCTTATCTGACGTGTCGGGGAGAGCATGTTTTGAGTTGTTTAATGTTTGAAACTGAAAAAAGGAAACGACAGAAAAATGAGAGAGAAAGTAGATCTTGAGATAAAGAGAGAAAAGTAGATAAAAGAGAGGAAGTTGGAAGTTAATGGGAGAAATTGTATTTGTCATAAACCTTACACGAAAATATGACAAGACAACCTTACACGATAATATAACACAACAACCATACAAGATGAAACCTCAACCCTACAAGAAAAGATTACACAACAACCTTAAATGATGGAAAACTTACACGATGGAACTTCAACCTTACACGACAAGATAGCACAACAACTTTAAAAGATAGAACTTCAACTGTTCATGAAAAGATAACACAACAACTTTACACAATGGAACTTCAACCTTACACGATGGAACCTTATAGTTTCGCCGTGTAAGGTCTTTGGAAAACAGGATCCGTCTAGAAATGTGCGTTCAAGTATTTCAAATAGAGGGACAGAATAAAGTTGTTGAAAAGAGAGAAGTCTCTCTTCACATGTTTGTATTTCTCTCTTTAACAAAAAAAATCAAAATATTAGAATATGTAAACACATCCCCACACATTACAAATATGTCCTTTCTTATAATTTTTGAATAACAATATTAATTTAATAAGTTATAAATTAATTAAGAAAACAAAATGAAAACCAAAATATGGAAGATCCACCTCTTCCCAGATCAGGGATGGATTGATTTTTATTTATTCATAACAGTTACTTAAGAATTGGAAATCGTATTTCAATAATTAAAAAAAATGGAAATCTCTAGGTTCGGCAACCTTTTGAGTCCCCACTCTTTTTTTACATTTCGATTTTTTTATTAATTTAGTTTAGTTTTTTTTATTATATTCAATGGTTTTCTATTCCTAATTTTTTTATAATTTTAAATAACCATTAAAGTTTAGTTAACAAATAATTAATATTTTAATATTATAATATCTTTTATAATTTTTATTTCTTAACTACTTATAATTTTTGTTAAAATGTTTTGAATATTAATATTGTATTAATAATATTTATGAGGTATTTATTTTTAACATTTTAATAGTTTTACTTAAGGGTAATGTTGAAATTTTTGAAAACAAAATTATTTGAGGTGCACGTATAATTTTAAAGGGGTTATAAATATTGTCACTCTTTAAAAAACCCATTTGGTTTTATTATAATAAAACTGTATGGTTTGGTCTGGCTTATGGTCCAAATCTAGCAAACCCTGACTAAATACCTTTAAGACACATATTTTATCCCTTTATTTTACTACATGTCACAACCAATACTTTTCTATAAAGTAGTAATTATCAAACCTTATATTTTTATTTATAAAGAATCAAACATTTAATATAAATTTTAAATTGTATAATCATAAATACAAAAGCCAAAATGAGTTTGGACAAATGACTCTCAAGTCAGCGGTTCTAATCCTACCAATAGCATAAAGCTTTAAAATACAAAAGCCCAATCAAATTTAGAATCGTTGGACCGAACTAGACCGAACCGGACCAATATAATTTGGTTTTGTCTGGTCTAGAAAATGGATTGGTCCAATACTAGTCCTATTTTTCAAAAGATCAAAATGTTTGGTTTGGTCGGGTGCTAGTCAAAACTAGACCAAACCGGGTCATGCCCAGCCCTAAACACCACCAAAATTATAATAGTGACGATAATGTCACTCCTTACAAACTGTATGTACACCTATTTCGTAATTACACCTATTAAATTTTTTAAAAATTTTATAGTTTGTAAATAAACCTCACTTAATATCAAAAATATCATCTCTTTTTTTAACTTATACTGTATTATATTTTTGTAAGTATACACCACTTACACCTATTAATATGTTATTTAATTAACTTTATTAATATTTAAAATTTTATTATTATCTTTAATTCTATCACTGTTCTTTCTCTTCCCTCGTTTTTTCTCTTCTATATTTTCCTTTCACAAGACTATATATATATATATATATATATATATATATATTATCTTTCCCCTCATGTCAAGCAACTATCTCCATTTTTCATTGATTGTTTTCTGTCTACAAAATCACTACAATTTGAGGTTTTTCCATTTGGAGATCCATTTTCTGTTTGTGAAAGTTGTAGGGATTCAAGGTGTGTGCCACATCCCAATTGATTGGGAAGTGGAAAAGTTTTTGAGGAAATTGAAGAACAACTAATATTGATATATAACAAAAACAAAGTCCAAAGAGATTTTGATTTTGAAACTAATAATAATTAATTTAAAACTGACTTTTTCATAACAAATTTTGAATGATTTTGATTCATTCAGTTTGTATTTCCTTAAAAGAAATTGAAAATATATTTTAAGTTAATATCTAATTATTAATACGAAACTTTTTTTTTACAAAAGATTAAGATAGGAAACTAATTAATAATTATTAGTGGGTGTATTTGGAAACTATTTAGTCTTCTTGGTAATTTTATTCAAAGGTATTATTGGATTTTCAAAAGAGAACTTCTCCTCACAATTCATAAGTTATCTGTATACACTCTATTTTAATTTTGTTTGTTAATGACAATTTTAACCTGAATTAAAATTACGAAAAAATACAAAATAATTCTAAAGACACTCTAAATTAATTTTTTATTTTTAGAAAACATCGAATTTTTTCTTCATTTGTGTTTTTTTTCGTCTTTACCGTTTTATAAAAGAATGAAAATTCCTATACAAGTGCAAAAGTGAAAAAGGATGAAAATAATAAGAGAAAAAATGTATTTAATTTGAGGCCGGCTATCTTGTTGTTTCCAATTATAATGATGTGCTAATACTCAGATATGAACAGCAATGTCTTACTTTCCTCTCACTCAGATCAATACGCATCTAATTTTTAAACAATTATTCAAATATGCAAAATAAAAATGAGTCTATCATATGAGTTATGTCATTGTTGTCTATGTGGACTAAAGATATTAAATTCGAATTATTAGTTTTTTATTTTGGGTTTTACTATATATTAAAATTAAAATTCAAAAATAATAATGAGTATTATTTAAATAGGATGTCTTTAAGATAGGAGTGTCAAAAGATAAAAAAGATAATTTTAGAACAAAAGAAAATGTCTTTAGAATTTGTTTAAATTAAATTTTTTTAGAATGAAGTGTCTCTAGAAATAAATTGTAAAAAGACAAAAATAAATCGTAAAAAGAAGCTCTCTTTTTAAAAACATACTAACTTGTAGTGTAAATATCATTTTTGAGTAATACAAATATCATCAAGCGAATTATAGTTGTCCAATTAAAAACTTATACTGCTTGGTAGACTTTTGTTGGCCCAATAGGAATAAGGCCTTTCCGGCTCGGACACAGTGGCGCTATGCTTTTCCATGCAGCGGTAATTAATATCAATTATGTATTGACATGTAATTAATTAATTTGTAAATTTTTTGATCGTTTAACTACAATCGATTACAGTATGTATTCACGGGTTAATTAATTAATTTGTAAATTTCATGATCATTTAATTAAATCGATTATGTATTTGTGTATTTCTCTTAATATCTGTTTAATTAATATCCTTTTTTCGGTGCCAGTGTTATCAGCACTTTGTCACTCAGAGCGGTGCATGAGGTTCACTTATTCCTCATCGTACATCACTGATCCAATTTTTTTTTTTTTTACATTAACATGTACAAGAAAAAACCAAAAAAAAAAAAAACCTCGAGAGATGGAACCGATGAAATGAAATTTGAGAATTCATAATGAAGGAAAAGTAAGTGATAAACACACACATATATATATATATATATAGAGAGAGAGAGAGAGAGAGAGAGAGAGAGAGAGAGAGAGAGAGAGAGAGAGAGAGAGAGAGAGAGAGAGAGAGAGAGAGAGAGAGAGAGAGAGAGAGATGAGAAGAAAAAAATGTATTAATAGGGTTAGGGTTTTGATAGAAGATAAAATTTGAAATAAATTAGATTAGTGAGGATAGTTTTGAAAGTAAAAATTTGTTCTAAATTTGGGTGTTATTTTGTCAAGTGAAAAGTGAAAATTTTTCACTTTTATAAATAAATGATTTTAGGGGTACTTTAAGTCATTACATCACTTAAAAAATCAAACAAAATAACTTAATGGCGTACATTAAATGTCATTAAGTATTAAGTTGAAAAATCTAACAGGGCTTTAGGGGTCGTTTGTTTTTTTGTCTAAAGACTGAACAGTCCTTAATTTTTCTGAAGACTGAATAGTGACTGAAATCTGAATTTGAATGATATGTTTGTTTTTTTTTTCCTCACATCTGAATATATTGTCAACCTATTTGTTTTTTAAAAGTAAAATTGTTTGAAACTAAGTAATTTTACATTTATACTCATGTTAAAGAATATAATATGGAATAAAAACAATCCAAAAATAATAATTATATATGAACACATATGATCATGATCTTCTTCTTCGATTACAAATAAACTTCATTTTTACTAATAAAAGAAAGGTTTTTTTTTTCAAAAAAGAAAAAATAAAAGAGGCAGCAGGAAAACTCACACAAAACACTCTAAAAAAATAATATATAAATACATCACCCTAATATTATAATGAAGCATTGATATTAAACACCAATACGAGAAGTGATTAGGGTTCTTTTTATTTTTAAAGCCATTTAAATTAAGCAATGTATTAAAATAAAGATTTATATACAATATATAATTATGATGAAATTGGAAATATGTTATATGTGGGGATAGTATCGGAAGAAAAGATTTTGGATTGCATTTAATACAATTCAGTGATTTGCAATTAAGTGAAAAGTCAAGATTTATTACTTTTTATTTTAAGTTGTTTTTTGGTATTTTTGAGTTGTTTGACCACTTATAAAAACAAATAAAATAACTTAATAATTATGATTCAGACCCATTAAGTTTTAACTAGAAAAAACAAACGACCTCTTAGTCTTCTATATATATATATATATATATATATATATATATATACATGCATAAATTTTCAAGTCAATACACATTGATATAACTTCATCAGCACGTTGAATGTGTACCATTAGATTTACATACTTTGACTCAAAATGTATGCATTTATTAAAATTTCTCCATAATCAGTGGTCCACATCCAACACACTGATATAAGTTATATCAGTATGTACTTAGGAGAAAAGATATATATATATATATATATATAATCCTTTTGTTTTTGTTCTCAAGTTTTTCCAACTCAAATTACACTTCACATTAAAGAAAAGTTGTGTAACACTGTAACATATTAAAGTAGTTCAAAAACATTTTCACTAACGATGTATGACTTTTTGTCGAGGAGGACAAAGCTAATACACACAAAATTATTCTAACATGTGAAGCCAAAATGATACATAAATATATAAGAATTAGAATGTGCATCAGATGATTTATATATATATATATATATTCGTATGCACATATTTATAGAGACACATATTGTAATTAGGTAAAATGAAGAAGCAGACCGTATAAAAGGAGTTGTTGTAATAACTGTAGGTGCCATCTCCACCGACCACCGTGCCTGGCGATTCCGGGAAAGCTTTTGAATCAACCAAAGGCTTCTGGGAGATTTTCTCGGAAACCAGAGTTGTGGCCATCTCTGCCTGATTGTTGTTCGTCTATAATTGTAGTGTATGCCTTGTAACAGTTTTCTGCAATTTATGTAATTTATAGACTATGAGGCACAAGACTGAAAAGGTACAATGATTAATATATCACTAATCCAAAACCAATGTTTTGAAAATTATTATGTGTTAAATCATGGATCCAAAGCTGACTGCAGAAGAAAGAGACTTTAGGCGTTTCATATTTGCGTGCCATGTCATTACCTTTATTTTATATCATATTGATCGAAATTGATCGACATCAATGTTTTATTAAATTAAAACAACTAGCTATAGTCTAGTCTATGACTAGCTTTGGGACCGACAACTCATAGTAATATGCCTCGGTGTAGAAGAAACCTAATTGTGAGCTTTTGCCCCATAATTTATTTTATGCTCTAGCCACGAAATAGAATTAGCTACAGAGCATCAAACAGCTAGCAATATAGGGTAATATAATTACTTTCTCTCTCTCAAAAGACAAAGTAATCACATTATATATATATTAGAGCTTAATACTATTATTTGCCTCTATATGTAATTTTTTTATAGTTTATTGGTTACTAATGTGATGTAAAACTTGATCTCTATATGTAATTTTATAGTTTTGAGTTTAATTATAGCCTACTGATCATGTGATATGAAACTTGATCAAGGCAGGGGGTTTCAGCAGACCTCTAACATTTGGTGTATTTCAAAAAAAAAAAAAAAACAGCGTAAGACTTAAGTTTTATAAACATTGCATATATGCTTGGGGTTTGATATCTCTTACCAGTAATTGTATTTTGGATCTATTCCGCATTTAACTGTGTATGTATGGCAAGCCCTTGTGTGCAACGTTGCATGGTGCAATCTAAAAAATTTTAACTGTGATCATGTCTTTTTTGGTATGATCACATCAACTAATAAGTGATCATATTCCCTAACATGCGACTGCAATAACTTAATTGTATAATATATCTCATATAATTCATATGCGATAACATTATATATATATATATATATATATATATATATTGAACAATCTATGAAACACCGGTGTACCTGTAAACAGTGTAAAAAATACTGTGATCGAATGTTGGATCACACTTTTTCAAATTACGATCATAATATTTTCTATATGGGTACACCGGTGTTCTATAGCATGACTAAATATATATATAAATATATATATATATATATATAGGGGTGAATTCATAAATAGTCAAAAATTTTATCAGTTTATTGTTTTTAGCCATAAATTTATTTTTTATTGTTTTCATCACTTTTTACAACTTTTGGACATAAAAGCCCATAAATTTGAAATTTGAAAAAAAATAAAAATAAATAGGTATTAAACAGAGATCTCACTTTTTACCACTCTTGTTAGGGTTACAGTAATATGAAGTAAAAAACAAGAAAGAGAGAGAAAAGAAGAGAAGAGATAACCGTCGCTGCCAGTCGCCGTCGCTCGCACCTCCCTCGCCGTCGCTGCCGCTAGCCGTCGCTGCCGCTAGCCGTCTCTCTCGCCGTCGCTGTAGAAAGAGAGAGAAAGGAAGAGAAGAGAAGAGATCGCTGCACCTGCTCGCCGTCGGTGGCACCTCTCTTGCCGTCGATCACCGTCGAAGTCGCTGCTCTTTGTCAACGCCGTCGGTCACACCTCTGGCAGTCGCACACCTCTGGCCGTCACGCAGCTCTCGCTGTCGATATTTTTCGTAATGATTTCCTCTGTGTTTTTTCTGCATTTCCTTTCAAGTTAAATTGGTAATCAAGGTTGGAGTTTAATTTTACCTGATTTATATATATTTTAGTTTGGTGTGTTGAAAAACTGTCTTTGTCGTGTTATTGCGCTAAGCATTTGTGTGAGTATTAAGTGTTCAATTAAGGCCAGTCACTACAAATAGCATTTCTATTTTTGTTATATCGATATGTTTAAGTATTGTTGTCAGGTTCGTGACAAAGAAAGGGCGTTATCTTTTCTTGTAAAAGTCATTTGCTTCCTTTTATTTGATATGTTCATGAATGAGCACAGTGCTCAAACAAGGTTTCCATCATCTAAAACATTTTCAGCTTGAAACAATATAAATAAATAAACATTGCTTTTTGTTTCATTTTTCTAGTTAATTATTACAATGATGATGATGTTATTTTGTCATTTTCGTCTAGCCATAGTTGAGTGCATTACTATACTTGTGTGCTAACTTTGCAGACTAAATAATTTGTGATATATCATTCTAAGCAAGTTTTGTTAACTGCAGTGGGTGGAAGGAGTTGGTGGATGAATGGGTCAATGCTACAAAGGTTATTGCCGGTAGGAACATTCTTTCCAGTCTTTTCTTATTAATTAAATATGTTTTAGAATGTTCTCTTAATTGAAACTGTGTTTCTAAAATTCATTTTATAGGCGGATTTGTTGGTACAGAAGGTACCCCTAATTCTGTGAACCCATCTGTTGTTGATGATGAAGAAGAAGGACTTCCTAACTCTGTGTTACATGCGTCACCACCTATGTTTATATACTCTCATTATAATTGCCATTTCAAATTGGTATCACCATAATTAGCATATCCTATTGAACCAAATAAAATCTAAGATATACTGATTTCATGCGTTTGATTTTGATATCAGATTTTGGGTTCGTGCTAGTTTTTTTTTAAGCATTGATGGGTTTGTGGTAGTTTCGATAGATAATTCCGGGGGTTTTAAATGCTGGATTTTAGAGTTTAGGGCTTGGGCTTCAATTATTTTAGGATTTTAGGCTGAGTTTTGGGAAGATAATGAATTGAATCTATTCAGGAGAGCAGTGGATGAAATTTGTTTGTACTGGCATGTAACTTGTTTGTACTGGCATACAACTTGTTTATACTGGCATGTAATTTTTTTTATACTGGCATATAACTTGTTTGTACTAGCATGTAACTTGTTTATACTTGCATTCTATAGGAGTCCGGATATTTTCAGGAAAAAGGCATACCACTCAATGGGACAATGTTTGGTGTTCAACAATCAATTTCAAAGAAGTTACCGGTACAACTGGACAACGATAGTTGTGGTGTTTACATATGTCGATACGCAGACATGTTGATGCGTCATAAATGTTTTTGGGGATGGGGAACCAAAAATGTGTTTGGTTTCAATGAAATTGTATAGTTATTTTTGTTTTTAGAATGAATGTTACTTGCAATTCATTTGGCAGGGAAATTGTAATGATTGTCATGTAACTTGAAATTGCACTAGCATGTGACTTCTATCAATGTAACATTACTGGAAATTGTTTTCAGTTCAAGTGTCTTTCAACTTTGACTAACTGGCATGTAACTTGAAATTGCACTGGCAAGTAACTTGAAATTGCACTGGCATGTAACTTCTATCATGTAACATTACTGGAATTTGTTTTCAGTACAAGTCTCTTTCAACTTTGACTAACTGGCATGTAACTTCTAATTGCACTGACATATAACATGAAATTGCACTAGCATGTAACTTCTATCATGTAACATTACTGGAATTTGTTTTCAGTATAAGTCTTTTTCAACTTTGATTAACTGGCATGTAACTTGAATTTCCACTGGCATGTAACTTCTATCATGTAACATTACTGGAATTTGTTTTCAGTATAAGTCTTTTTCAACTTTGACTAACTGGCATGTAACTTGAATTTGCACTGGCATGTAACTTGATATTGCACTAGCATGTAACTTCTATCATGTAACATTACTGGAATTTGTTTTCAGTATAAGTCTTTTTCAACTTTAACTAACTGACATGTAACTTGAATTTGCACTGACATGTAACTTGAAATTGCACTAGCATGTAACTTATAGCATGTAACATTACTGGAATTTGTTTTCAGTATAAATCTCTTTCAACTTTGACTAACTGGCTTGTAACTTCTAATTGCACTAGCATGTAACTTGAAATTGCACTAGCATGTAACTTCTATCATGTAAGATTACTAGAATTTGTTTTCAGTATAAGTCTTTTTCAACTTTAGCTAACTGGCATGTAACTTGAATTTACACTGGCATGTAACTTGAAATTGCACTGGCATGTAACTTCTATCATGTAACATTACTGGAATTTGTTTTCAGTATAAATCTCTTTCAACTTTAACCAACTGGCATGTAACTTCTAATTGCACTAGCATGTAACTTCTAGCATGTAACAATACTAGAATGTCTTTCAACTATGAAAATGAATTTTAATTGGCATGTAACTTCAAATTGCACTAGCATGTAACTTCAAAATGCACTAACATGTAACTTCTAGCATGTAACAATACTGGAATGTCTTTCAACTATGAAAATGAATTGTAACTGGCATGCAACTTCAAATTGCATTGACATGTAACTTCAAATTGCACTAACATGTAACTTCTAGCATGTAACAATACTGGAATGTCTTTCAACTGTGAAAATGAATTTTAATTGGCATGTAACTTCAAATTGCACTAGCATGTAACTTCAAAATGCACTAACATATAACTTCTAGCATGTAACAATACTAGAATGTCTTTCAACTGTGAAAATGAATTTTAATTGGCATGTAACTTCAAATTGCACTAGCATGTAACTTCAAAATGCACTAACATGTAACTTCTAGCATGTAACAATACTGGAATGTCTTTCAATTGTGAAAATGAATTGTAACAGGCATGCAACTTCAAATTGCATTGGCATGTAACTTCAAATTGCATTGGCATGTAACTTCAAATTGCACTAACATATAACTTTTAGCATGTAACAATACTGGAATGTCTTTCAACTGTGAAAATGAATTTTAATTGGCATGTAACTTCAAATTGCACTAGCATGTAACTTCAAAATGCACTAACATGTAACTTTTAGCATGTAACAATACTGGAATGTCTTTCAACTGTGAAAATGAATTTTAATTGGCATGTAACTTCAAATTGCACTAGTATGTAACTTCAAAATGCACTAACATGTAACTTTTAGCATGTAACAATACTAGAATGTCTTTCAACTGTGAAAATGAATTTTAATTGGCATGTAACTTCAAATTGCACTGGCATGTAATTTCAAATTGCACTAACTTCTAACATGTAACAATACTAGAATGTCTTTCAACTGTGAAAATGAATTTTAATTGGCATGTAACTTCAAATTGCACTAGCATGTAACTTCAAAATGCACAAACATGTAACTTCAAAATTGCACTGGCATGTAATTTCAAATTGCACTAACTTCTAGCATGTAACAATACTAGAATGTCTTTCAACTGTGAAAATGAATTTTAATTGGCATGTAACTTCAAATTGCACTAGCATGTAACTTCAAAATGCACTAACATGTAACTTCTAGCATGTAACAATACTGGAATGTCTTTCAATTGTGAAAATGAATTGTAACTGGCATGCAACTTCAAATTGCATTGGCATGTAACTTCAAATTGCACTAACATGTAACTTTTAGCATGTAACAATACTGGAATGTCTTTCAACTGTGAAAATGAATTTTAATTGGCATGTAACTTCAAATTGCACTAGCATGTAACTTCAAAATGCACTAACATGTAACTTTTAGCATGTAACAATACTAGAATGTCTTTCAACTGTGAAAATGAATTTTAATTGGCATGTAACTTCAAATTGCACTGGCATGTAATTTCAAATTGCACTGACATGTAACTTCAAAATGCACTAACATGTAACTTCTAGCATGTAACAATACTGTAATTTGTTTTCAGTACAAGTGTCTTTCAATAGTGACTAACTGGCATGTAACTTCACATTTCACTGGCATGTAACTTGAAATTGCACTAGCATGTAACTTCACATTTCACTGGCATGTAACTTGAAATTGCATTAGAATGTAACTTATGGCATGTAACTTATGGCATGTAACTTATAGCATGTAAAAATACTGGAACTCAACTTAAACTGGCATGTAACTTACAAATACACTATCATGTAATTTTAACATAAACTGGCACGGTGGTTGTCTTTTTCACGGTGGTTGTCTTCTTCACGGTGGTTGTCTTTTTCACGGCGGTTTTCTTCTTCTTCACAGCAGAAAATTCCAGCTCTCACCGTCGATTTCTTGTCCAGAAATTTCAGCCTGTTGCCCATAAAATTTCAGCTTCTTGCCCAGAATATTTCAGCTCTCACCATCGACTTCTTGCCTAGAAAATTTCAGCTTTTCCCTTGTTGCCCAGAAAATTTCAGCTGTCTTCAGCTTCCCCAGAAACTTTCAGCTCTCAACAGAAATTTCGTTGCCCAGAAATTTCGTTGTTACTTCGTCTTGCCCAGATTTAAGATTTCGTGAGACCAAGGTGAGACCGAGATTGAAGATTTCGACACTCAAAAATGTCGTGAGAGAGAGAGAAAGAGAAAATTTCGTGTGAGAGAGAGAGAGAAAATTTCGTGAGAGAGAGAATATTGTAAATGAAAACAAAATGGAGGGATTTGGAAATAAGAGAGCAAAATTTTGGGGGGAAATATTGGGGGGGAGTAATGACAAAAGAAGGGTATATTTGGAAGTTCAAGGCTAAAAATGATAAGTATAATCAAAGATATATATTTGGCTAAAAACAATAAACTCATAAATTTTTTGATCAGTTCTTGCAATTTCCTCTATATATATATATATATATATATATATATATATATATATATACACATATACACGGTCCTTTTCTTATCAATGCGCACTGATATAACTTATATTAGTGTGGTGCATGTAGACCACTGATTATGGAGAAATTTTGACAAATGCATACACTTTAAGTCAAAGTATGTAAATCTAATGATACACATCCAACGTACAGATAAAGTTATATCAGTACGGACTAACTTAAAATTTTCTCTCTCTCTCTCTCTCTATATATATATATAATGTGATATCCTTTCATGAGTCATGACTCATGACACAAAAGCTTCAACTACAGTCTAAGGACACAAACAATCGTCTTAATTAAACTGTAATACACCTCTTCACATATGAGATTAATAACAAGCTTTTATATATAAATATATATATATATATATATATATATATGAGTAATTTTTCAATAAGGACTTTTTACGATGCACACTTTAAGAACCTTTGATGAAATTTAATGAAATGTATTAAATCTTGATTCGATTTTTTGTATGGATGGTGAAAACATTGAAATGCATTTATGGAAAAAAAAATTAAAAAATATTCGGGTCCAAGAACTATTTTTTTCCAATCTTTTTGAAGATAAAACATATAAAAATAGGGAAATATAATAAAAAATAGTTCACAAATACAAAAAATTTCCAAATTTTACCAAATTTGTATTTTAATTTTCTTAGGATGTATAAAAAAAATCTCATCGAAAAACATTCGATTACATACAATTTCATCGAATGTACTTAAAGTGTACATTTTAAAAGTCCTTATTAGAAAATTTCTATATATATAGGAACCTTTTCCTATTAACTCCACTTTTTTTTAATACAATAAGCACCTTTGATGAAATTACATGCAATTTTATCAAATGTACTTAAACTGTACATTTTAAAAGTCCTCATTAGAAAATTTCTATATATATAGGAACCTTTTTCCTACTAACTCCACTTATTTTAATACAATGAGCACCTTTGATGAAATTTCAAGTAATTGAATGCTTTTGGTTGAGATTTTTTGCATACATCCTAAGAAAATTAAAATACACATTTGGTAAAAATTTGGATATTTTTGGATTTGAGAAATATTATTTCTTATATTCCCTATTTTTAAATGTTTTATATTCAAAAAAGTCGTAAAAATTAGTTCTTGTACCTGAAAATTTTTCAATTTGTTTTCAAAAATGTATTTCGATGTTTTTATCATCCATTCAAAAAATTACATCAAGATTCAATATATTCCATAAAATTTCATCAAATGTGATAAATTGTGCATTGTTAAAAATCCTCATTGGAATATATATATATATATATATATATATATATATATATATATATATATATCCCTTTCGTGAGTCATGACACAAAAGCTTCAACTACCTTATAAAGACCGAAACAATCTTAATAATTAAACTCTAATACACCTACAAGATTATTAACCAGCTTGAATATAAATGTGGATATATATATATATATATATATAAAAGGTCATTCTACGATATAACGTTGCACAGTACAACGGTATGCGATCACATCTGATTTTATGTGATCATATATTTCAATCACGTACAGGAAATACTAGAAATTATACTGCGAGAAGGTTCCCTACAGGGTCATTCCGGGAATCTATTGAGACATATCTTGTGGATGAATCTTTGAACGTGAACCATCAAACTCTCTCGGCATATCCGAAACCATATGGTTGACTTCATGTTTTTATGTAACCTTATCAGCCCCTAACCGATCACTCTTTGCCAGACACTTGTATAGTGCTTGTAACTTATGATATGTTAGGGAGAAATAATCTTTCTTGTATGCGATTTGATTTTATGATATGTGCATAAGACAAGAAGGCCATGCATACAGACCTGATCATGTGAAGTGATGAGAGACCAAGTCATAAGTGGTTGTTAGTTTTGAATTAAGCAGTGGGTCGTCAGTTTAGTACCACTTTTCATATATATATATATATATATATATATATATATATATGCGGTGGTTAAAGCTTTTGTGTCATGACTCACGAAAGAGATTAAGGGAAGATATCATAATAAAATTAAAAAAATATATTTCTTTAGGGTTCTAAGTTTTTAGGAGATATTATGCAATTAATTTTGAGACAAAGAATATGATCACATAAAATCCAGGGCCGGCCCTCCTTATTTGCTAGAGGGGTAGCCGCCCCGGGACCCCTTTTTTAAGGGGTTCTTGTGTACATGATTTTAATACCGGTTTAGGATCCATTTTTTATTTTATATCAAATTATATTGGCCCAGATATTTATTATCGATATTAGTAAAAGACTTATATTTAAAAAAATTTAAAAGTTAAAATAAACAAAACAAAATTGGGTCAGAAGGTCCAAGATAAAAAAGTTCTAAATAAAATATTTAATTATGTTTTTTTATCTTCAAACATATCAGTACTAAAGTCTATTTATTGTCTAAATTTCCAGCCTCCAAATCCAACATCTCTCTCAACTCTCTTATCAAAAAAAATATATATATATCTCAACTCTCTCAAGTCTCAGCTCTCATTATCTCAACAAGGGGTCCCATCTTAGATTTTCTCCCCGAGCCTCAAAATAGTCAGGGCCGGCCCTGATAAATCATAAGTAATCATATATCGTTCTATCATGCAACGTTGACATATATATGTATATATATATATATATATATATATATATATATATGTGTGTGTGTGGTAGTTGAAGCTTTTGTTTCATGACTCATGAAAGAGATTATGGGAAGATATAATAATATAATTAAAAAAAAAATCTTTAGGGTTTTAAGTTTTTAGGAGATTTTATACAATTTAATTTGAGACAATGGATAGTCATTATCCATATTAAATATAAGAGAAGAAAAGGACTTTGTAAGAAATATGATTGTTAAGCTTGAAATAGATTTGAAATTAAATAACCTTGATGATTGATTTGTGATAAGGAGGGAGATAGATCTAGAAAGGGTATATACTTGGAAGTATATATTGACAACAGCTTAATGTTCTGGTAAAGATTTTTGTAATAACTAATAAGGACCACAATGATATTTCGAAAAATAATAATAATAAGGACCACAACACATGCATTGATTGAAAATAACACTACTATGTCCTACTCAACTTGCCCAATTTTTATTTATTAGTTATCAATTATTTCTTAATTCTTCCTTTTAAACACAGAAGATATATACACTAACCACACTTTTTTTTTTATAATCAACACAATTTTTCCCCGGATGTTGCGGTTTAATGGTTAAAGCAAGGGACCTTTGGTATAATCAACCCAATTAAATAACTTAATAATATTATGTATTAACTGATCAGCATGAGTACCTACCTAGTTGTTGATTGAAAATGGATTAATTTTTTTTTGAGAAAAAAAATGGAGTAATTAAAAGCAACAAAATGATAATAATCATATTGAAATGTACATATTTAATTCTTTGTGAAATACACCGCTAGCAGTAACTGCATATACATCCATGATCCATACACGTGCAACACATTTAATTTTCTTCACTTAACATGTATGTAATTATATATACATAATAAGTTCTAAAATTACAACTAAAATTGATAGATAAATGCAATTTCTTTCCTTCTTATGAACTTGGTTCGCTTAATACATGGAAGCAATTTAAAAGTGCTTCTGCCAAATCTAGCAATTAAAGACAAAAACAAAAAAAAAGAAGCAAAAAGAAGAAAAGTGATTCTGTCAACTGAAACCTATGATAGAAGCAAACACACTTCAAACGATTAATGAATAAGGTGGGTTCAAAGGTTTTGATAAGATGATATGGTGGGTTACCGAATATAAGAAAGGCGAAAATTCATTCATTACTTTCAAGTCGTTATGGAGAGGAACTGCAACTTACACACTAACTTCAAGCATTACAGTTGGGAAGCGTTCTTGAGAACAAACTCACGCCAATTATGGAAAACTTGAACATAATTTAGTTTTTTATGACATTTTTCATTTTGTAATATCGTAATAAAATCGTATGATGTTTTTTTCGCTATTTGAGCATCCAAGATGTCTCTTTAATTTGTTGTTTAAATTACAAAATGTCACCAATTTGACTGAAGCTTGTTATTTTGCAGTTTGCCGTTTAAATTACATAATGTTAAATTCTGCACACACATACAAAAAAAAAAAAAAAAATTAAGGGTAAAGTGGCAACAATTGATACTTTCTTTCTATGAAATGGCTAATTGGAACTATTTTGAAAAATTAATAGTCATTTAGGGACACAGCCTCACCAAATCAGTGGCTTTAGAAATCACTGACCTGAAAATAAATACAGATAATTTGGAAAAGAAATCAATTGAAAGTGTTTTTGAAGTTGGGGCATTATTAGATCAATCTATTCTCACGGAGTAGATGCGGTTAAATTTAACCAAGTTGGTTTTGACTAAATAGAAAACTGCACATGTATAATTGTAGATTTATGCTAGTTTTGCTATTTAGATTCAATGATAGTGTCCTTTTGCAGTAAAAATTAGGAAAGGTAGTATAATAATTAATAATTAATAATTAATATGATGTACTATTGCTGCTTTATATATATATATATATATATATATATGTGGATATTGACATCTATAAATATGATAAGCACACTCATATTTATAAATTCATCCATGTCTAAAATTAAAAATTAAATTATTACTATAAGCAACCATTTTAATGCCAATAGTACCCTTATTTAAATGACTATTCATTTTAATACAATTTATCTATAAACCCTCTTAAGTTATTAACACATTCAATTTCACAAACGATATGTACTGCTAACTCTTTTTTTTTTGAATTACTTCTCACTTTTTGTTTATTAATAGAGTTCATAACAAAAAATAAATAAATAAATAAATACGCACATTTGTATGATCAAAGTTCTCTGAAAATTCTTTTTCCATTACTTTATTTTTCATCGTTTCTATTTTGACTGAATAAAGAGAACCATAGTTCAAAACTCTCAAGTTCACCGGTGAAGGAAAATCACGTTAATACAAATGCAAAGTTACAAATAAGACACTTTAACAATATAGATACATAAGCATTGATGTCAATTACTAAATATTTAATATTGTAACTGTTAATATGAGTTGTGATTCTAATCTTATGTTGTTTGAATTGGTACAAATTTTCAACCTCCATTATAGTGCTACGAGCATCCTCAATTTATGGGCCTTCCTGGCTCACCTCCTCCAACTCAGCCAGATTCCCTTTCAGGTCAGCTAGTGCAGCCTCGGGACGCTTCCGGCAATCAGGAATCATCATCCTTGACTCAGCCAGCACATTTTCCTGCTGTTTGAGGTCATAAGGATCAACTCCTTTGTCCTTCATATCAACAGTTTTAGCAGCTTCTTTCTCGTAGGAATGCAGTTCCTTTACCATGCGTTTGCATGTACTTATCTTGATTTTCAGGTTCCTAACTGTTGCCATCCTAGCCTAGACTGCCTAGTTATTTGATGAAGACATGGGGAGAAAATGTTGATATAAATTTGCAATGTATAGTATATGATAAAAACTAAAAAGAGAACAAATAATTGATATTCTCTTAAGATTTTCTTCAATTTCTTTTTCCATTACTTTGTTATACGATAATGTTATACGATAATGGGAGATTTTGATACTTAAAATAGAATTAGGGTTTAGGTTTTTTTTTTTTAATAAAAAGATATAGTTGAAGATATGGGTGTAATTAATTGGTGTATATAGTATTTGTTTATTTTTAATTAAACTAATTTGTCCTTATTAGTACATTTCTATTGAGATATTTTTGTAAATAAATTTTTTATTAAAATATGGATGTGTTTATCATATTTATGGGTGTCAATATCGGTACCCTATATATATAGTCTTTCTATTGTCAGTTCGAACTCATATAATATATATCAGTTCCTTATATGTGGGTCATTGGATTTAAAAGATGTTTTGATAAGTGCATATCAGTTCGAACTGACAATAGAAAAATTGTATATATTGCATATCAGTTCGAACTGACAATAGAAAAATTGTATATATATGATATTTTATTCCTTTTTCGCTCATGAGTCAAGACCAAAATATAGGCAAAGAAATAATTGTATTCATCATTAGTCATTACAATGGCAAAAGTGACACATTTTTTTTTTTGGTATTCGTGGTTGTCCGGGTCAGCTTGCGCACACCTCGACTAATCCCATGCAGTGTTCGAAAAAACGTTCTAGGTAGCCGCCTAAACGTTGTGCGGCATTCAATCCTACCGAATCTAGCAATTTCGGCCATAAAAATCGGTCAACGGTGGTCAACGAAAAAGCGGCCGAGTTGGACTGATTTTTAAGAGATTAATCGGTCTAGGCGGAGTCAAAATCGTTGACCCGTCTAGCCAAAACAGTGAAAATAAAACCCAAAATCCACTTCCCAGATCGTGAAAATCACAAGTATAAACCAAACCCAAAATCAAACATCTGCCAGTCGCCGACCACAGCAACGGTCCACCAAAACGGCACCGAGATTTAATGGTTTTCTTGCAAATTGAATCAATAGAGAAAATATGAGCAAAATCAACATACAAATTAGATTCGAGTGCTACTGACAAACAAAACTCACCAAGATTTAATGAAAAATAAGTCAAAAACAAGCTTTAATGGGGAGTGAGAAAGCTTGATATGAGAGAAAACGGTGGTTTGGCCATAGTTGGCGTGAAAAAGAGAGAGAGAGAGAGAAAGAGAGAGAGAGAGAGAGAGAGAGAGAGAAGAAGAAGAAGAAGAAGAAGAAGAAGAAGAAGGCTTGAAAGAAAGAGAAGAAGAATAAAGTTTTTTTGACTTTTAAAAAGCGTATTTGTAAAATAACAAAACACACAATCTCTCAATATAAAAATCTAAAATATACAACGAGAAGTAAAACTATATTAAACAGATACATGGCATAAAAACAAAAACGGTATTATGTTGCTGATTTTGTTTAAATTTCGTCATAATATGAGTTTTATTATTAGGTAGAAAAAACAAAAAAAAATTAAATTTTAAAACTTTTAAAAATAAAGCCGCCTAGGTGTTAGGCGCTGGTCTACCGCCCGACTAGCGTCTAGCGTTTACTAAACACTGATCCAATGAGGCCCTGAAGTTAACAGCCGGGTAAACCTCCGTCGCCCCAGGAGAAACGTGGCTGCTAGAGATCGAACCCAAGACGTTTGAGTCTACGGCTCTCCCCAGTGACTAGCAGCACCAGTGACACTTTAACAAAACAATACATTTCAAGCAAACAGATCAACGAGTAAAGAATTACAATAAAATACATTGACAAAACTCAAAAGAAAATCTCATACAGAAAAACTAATGTACATAAAACTGGCTCAATCCTGTAAGCACACCCAGATACAACTATGACAATAAATAATAGACCTGAGAGAGAGGGAGCAATTGAATTAAGTTTAAGTTCCACGTTTTAGCCGATTAATTTTAATTAAAATTCACTGGATCCAAATGATAAATTGATAATACATATACAAAACTTAATCAATTCTGCAATTTGATACTGATAATTATCGAATTAATGATTAAAAAAAATTCTGTAATTAAATATATAAAATATAAGAATTAAGAAGTTTCGTAGAGAAAAAAAAAACAAAAATAAGGTGGTGGTTTCAAATTAGGAGAAAATCTTGCATGCACCCGGTGCAATGCATCCTAACCAATGGGTGTATGCCATGTGGTATGAAGAATTCATTTGATTGGTTCTCCATGCCACATGGCATGTACCTATTGGACTGGTGCATTGCACCAGGTGCATATAAGTTTTTCTCCCAAATTAGAGCTCAACCCAAAGAGACATGTTGGCTACCAGATGGCACCGGCCTTTTAGCCCAATTCCCAACTCGGACACAAGGAACCGGTTATTTGCCAACCATATACAGACTCGATGGACCGAACCCAGTCCCACCAACCTCGTAGCCCTCACTCGAGTCACAAGCTTGCGTGACCAAGCTTGGCAAACAGATTAGCGCTCAGGGTGCGTTTGTTACGCGGGACAGGACAAAACAAGGTGGGACAACTTGTCCTTGTACCGCGTTTGGTGCGATTTTAGGGTGGGACTGGATGGGACATAATGGGACAAAAATCCCAAAAAACTGTCCCACCCTACACCGTCGGCCAAGTTGTCCATGGTCATGGGACAAGTCTGGAAAAGACTTCTTTGCCCTTGAAACTTTCAAAAAATTACATCTATATAAATTAAAATCCTAATTTTTTTCTCTCCTCTCTCCTCTCTCTCCTCTCTTCTCTCTTCTCTCTTCTCTCTTCTCTCCAACCCCAAACCGATCGATGTTCTTCTCTCCAAACCGCCCCAACGTCGACGATGACCGGAAGCGACAACGACGACGACTACCGGAAGCGACAACGACGACGACTACCGGAAGCGACGACGACGACGACGATCGGAAGCGATGTCGACGACGCCTGCGATGACCAGAAGCGACGACGACGACCGGAAGCGCGATGACGACGACGACCGGAAGCGCGACGACGACGATCGGAAGCACGATTGACGACGACCAGATCTATCTCTCTTCTTCTTCTTCTTTCTCGGCTTCGGGGTGGTTGATGGTGGTGGTGAGATTGATTGATGGTGGTGGTTGGCAGCACGATTGATTGATTGTGGTGGTGAGATTGGTGGTGGTGGTGAGATTGGTGGTTGTGGTGGTGGTTGACAGTGTGTGGATGTGGGTTTGATAATGAATTGGTTTAATTTTGGGTTGATGATAGTGAATGATTTCTGGAAAATCATGAATGATTTCTGGAAAAAACAAATTAGGGTTGATGATAATGAATATTTCTGGAAAATCAGATGTTGACGATGATTGTTGTGTAATTTTTATTTTTTTTCAATTTTTTTTCAATTTTTTTTCCAGATTTTTGATGAAATACGATTTTTGATTGTTAGGTTTTTTATTTGTTTTCAATTTTTTTTCCAGAAGTTTTGATTTGTTTTCAATTTTTTTTCCAGAATTTTGGATGAAATCTGATTTTTTTATTGTTGGGTTTTTTGATTTGTTTTGTTTTTTGATTTGAAGATATCTGATTTTCCAGATTTTTTGATGGAATTTCCAGATTTAAGAACAAGAAAAAATGTTTCCAGATTAATTAAAATGTTTCCAGATTTAAGAACAAGAAAAAATGTTTCCAGATTAATTGAATGTTGGTGGAGACCAATCCCAGATTGGATCTCCACCGTTCATCAATCATCAATATCTGAAATAATTAATCAATCATGATGGTGATTGATGGACGGTGGAGATTCAATCTGGAAAATAATAAATATATGAAAATTTATTAAGTTAATCCCAACCATCCATCTTAAATAATCTTGTAAAATTATTAATTAAAATATTTTTCAATAACAATAAGGGCACTATGGTCATTTAAACCTCTTGTCCCGTCCTGTCCCGTTTTGTTCCAGTCATACCAAACACATAACAGTACAGTCAACAGTGTTGTCTCAGGCATTCCAAACACAATATGGAACAACTGTTCAGTCCTGTCCAGTCCTGTCTTGTCCTGTCCCGTCCCGTCCCCGTACCAAACGCACCCTCAGTGCTACTTATAAGGGTTTAAAAATGCTTATTCTTTAACGATGTGGGACCCAGTCATTTATCATTAGGGTATTATTACTAAAGTCCCTATTTTTTTATGAATTGTCACATTTTTAAACGTCTTTGCCATATTAGTCACTTTATTCCCTTGTTTTTTCAAAATACATCACTTTAGTCCATTTGACCAAAAACTAAGGGTCAACTATAATATAATATATAAAAATACAAGTTTACCCTTTATTGTTATTTTTAAAAAATTTCCTTTTAGTCCCTCTAGTTTCAATAATAGCCGATCAATCTTTAAAAAAATAAAATGCTTTTATCAAGGATTGAACCTTCAACCTTGTGATTAAAAGCAACTACTTATAACCAGTTGAGCTACTCTACTATATTGTTGAGGATTTGTTGATTTAAATGTATATATATCTAATCTGTTTATATAATTTAAAATAAACTTATATTTAATAATAATAATATATAAAAACATATTTATGAAAATGAAAAAGAAAATAACAAAATAAAAGGAAATCCAAAAAATCAAAGCCTGTAATTTTTTTTTATTTTTTATTTTTGGATTTTTTTTTCTTTTCAAAAAATATATTATTTCGATTTGATAAAAAAAAACCCAGAAAATCAAAGACCCGTAAGTTGAAAAAGGAAAAAAAAATCAACAACATAGAAGAAAAATAAAATAAAAATTCTTTTTTTTTCCTTTTTTTCCTTTTATTTTGTTATTTTCTTTTTCATTTTCATAAATATGATTTTATATATTATTATTATTATTAAATATAAGTTTATTTTAAATTATAAAAACAGATTTAAATTAGTTTAAACAAATTATATAAATATATATATATATATATATATATATATATATACACACATTTAAATCAACAAATCCTCAACAATAAATTAGAGTAGCTCAACTGGTTAGAGGTTGTGGATTTTAATCACAAGGTTGGAGGTTCAATCCTTGATAAAAGCATTTTATTTTTTCAGGGATTGACCAGCTATTATTGAAACTAGAGGGACTAAAAGGAAAAATTTTAAAAATAACAATAAAGGGTAAAATTGTATTTTTATATATTATATTATAGTTGACCATTAGTTTTTGGTCAAATGGACTAAAGTGATGTATTTTGAAAAAACAAGGGACTAAAGTGATTAATATGGAAAAGACATTTATAAATGTGACAATTTATGAACAATTAGGGACTTTAGTGATAATACCTCTTTATCATTTAAGTCTTTATTTTTGATCTTCTTTAACCCGTTTACCGGAAAACATCTTTCTAAATAATTGAAGGCAATTCTTGTTTAACTTCTCCTAAATGTGTGAATCTCTTATTTGATGAAACAACATAAAAATTAACTGTCTTGTAAATCTAAATAATTTTTTTAAATGGATTAACAAGGTATTATTATGTTATAATAATGTTATTTTACCTAAATTTGATGTACAAATCTGGTGCCAGCCTAAATGATGTGGTATCACTATAATCCATTCATTTAAATTGTATTAAATTTATATAATTTAAATAATTAAATTAGAGTGATGCCACTTCATTTGAGCACCAGATTTGAACACTAAATTTGGACAAAGTAATATTACTTCAATACATGAATATATTACTTAATTGATAAAAATATAAGTGTATTGATGGTTGAGTATTTTTTTTTATTTTTGAATTTATGGGTTCAACTCATGTCCTAAGATCAACCACCCTACGTGATTGCATTTGAATTTGTTTGAATATGTGTTTCGACTTAGACTATTGGATTTGCACATAAGATTTATTGGTTACTAACACTCCAAAGTACTTAAAACCATTGTACCAACTACCAAACATGAAACCATTGTTTTTTTTTTTTGGAAAGGAACATGGAACCATTGTTGATGAAGGGCATAAGGGTAATTGCAAATCTAACATGGGTCAAAATTTCTTTTGTGATTAAAAACAAATTTCCAATGTTTTATAAGGTTATTCTCAAGGTGCCTCAAGGGCGTGATATTCTAATATGCAAGACAATGTTTATGTATACAATCAAAATATGTCACAGACTCACATGCCCTTTGTGGAACTTCATGATAAATGAACAGAAAAACAATATAAACTAACATCGAACGAATTTCATTTAGCATTTGAAACAATATAAATGGAAAGAAGTTGCTTCCTTGGCAATTTTCTGAAGAAAAAAAAAGTTACTTTGCATCCCTCATCATTTGCCATCATGACATGTTAACATCGTTGAGTCATTTTCTTATATGTGCATTGCCCTTGTGTTTCAGGACATTAAAAGATAATTTGTCCAAGGTAACTCCATTTCTGATTTACAGGTTATATCGAAATCGGTGGTATCATTGCAATAGAGCATCCTCTGGCAGTCTCTTGAATAAAAAACACAGGTGGCATTGGCAATCTCAAATTTGTTATTCTTCAATCTGATTAACAGTGAATGCATATAAATTGTTTTTGTTAGTTTCCATGTTAAATTAATATGTCATTCCTTGATTAGAGAAAACTTAGAGTTGTTTATGTTCCAGATGGTGATCAACATGAAATTGTATATACATTGTTAATCTTTATGAATCGAAAACAATGCATGCAAGAAAGGAGTCGAAGCCAAAAGTAGCCAAAGAAATAATCATATATATATATATATATTCAACATTACAATACGATAACACAGGTGAAACCACACAATAAGACAATAAGAGTACCACACTGTACCCCAAGCAAAAACTGAAACATACGGTGTAAAGAATGAGTCTAAAATAAAATAACTGATTGAAACATCACATATCCAAACTAATCTTCACAAGCGTCGCTCAATCCTATAAGCACATTATAAGACGTGACATTGCTGATTAAATCAGTTTGATGAGGGTGGTGAAAGGGAAGGAATGGTTGGAATCGAAGGGATTGTAGTTGGAATGGTAGAAAGTGGAGTTGAGGGCAATGGAGGCAGTGTCACTTTTGGGGCTGTAGGCAAGGTTGGCAGTGTCGGAATTGGCAAAGATGGAATTTGGGTGGTTGGCAAAGGAGGCAATGTAGCCTTTGGAAGAGTTGGCAATGAAGTGGATGGCAATGGTGGCAGAGTGGCTTTAGGCAGAGTTGGTTGAACTGGCAGTGTTGGCAATGGAGTGGAGGGTAATGGTGGCAGCGTAGCTTTAGGCAGATTCGGTTGTGTTGGCAGTGTTGGCAATGGTGGCAGAGTTGGTTGTATTGGCAGAGTCGGCAATGAAGTAGAGGGCAACGGTGGTAAGGTGGGTTTAGGCAGAGAAGGCACAGAGGGCAATGGAGGCAAAGTGGCCGTTGGCAGAGGTGGAATTGTAGGCAGAGTTAACGCCGGGGGTGGTGCAGCAGCTGGTGTGTCCAAAAGCTAGCGAGCTGCCTCGCTCATTTCAAAACTTTGCAAACATAATGTAACAAGAAAAGATAACATAAAACAATGCTTAAAAGGAACCGCCATAGTTTCCGAGGAAATAAGTAAGAGAAAGCTATAGCTTTTCAGGATTATCAAACTTGTGTTTTGAGTTTGAGTTGGGAGATAGCAGTTCTTGAGAGATATTTATAGAGAGAAAGGATCATGGAGTTTGATGAAATGTAGGTGGCCAAGTGTTGAGAATAATTGGTTAGCTTACCTTCTCACCAGGACTCTTTTCTTATTATACCCTTTTCTTTTTTGTTTCCAAAGAAAAACATGCGAGTTTTAAGAGGACACGCCATCCATGATCCAACCATTTTTGCCTTCACAAGTTGTATTAATGGATTTCTATAAACTAGGATTGGGTTGGCTCTCAAGTTGTTTCCAACTAGTGTTGCAAACTTCAAAGCCATAGACCTTAAGGTCCATCCAAAAAGAAGTATTGTTTTGTTGTTGAATTTGATTACCATCTTCACATATCAATGCATTGTCTTTGACCAAAAAATCGAATAGGCAAGCAACAACTTCTTTTATCCAATCTACTTTATTAATATTTACATTTTATATAGTAATCATATTGAGAATTGAGATATCCCTTGTGATATTTCTATGACCCCATATAAGTATACATTCATTATATGACTTAAGACTAGGTTACCATACGCCACCACCATGGCTTGTACAGTATCATGGAACTTCCATGACTTCACATATAATCACTGATAAAAACGAAATTTCTTAATTTTGGCTGACAAAACATACCTATTTATGACTAAATTCAAAACCCTTTTAAGCACCACCATTCCTTCATTTCCTTTCAGACCTTGAACCCACAACACACACTTGGTCCTCCCACCCACAGTCACCATCTCTGCCTTAACCACCCTCCCTTTCACAGACTTCACTGCTCTTGATAAATCTGACATTAGTCCTGGGTTATCCTCGCAACTCAACGCTGCTTTTAACAACCCCGTATTATCATCGCTATAGCACAAATTCAGCTGGTTCGCCTCACTGGGGAATGCATATACATCGTGACCCTGATAGCGTTTTTTCAGTTCTTTCACCGATTTCTGCAGCTCTCTCACACTCTTAATCGTTTCTGCCAGAACAGATGCTTTGTCCATCTTTAGTTTTTCAAAGCAAGAAGTGTGTTAAAATAACTGTAACAATGTTATAGCTCCTAAATATATACAATCTTCATTTATGTAATAGATGATATGTCACTTACTTTGACTAAGTTCGGCAAAGTGGTCCGCAGAGTTGAATACTGGTCATTGATACGCAGTCTACGCCTCCTCTCAGCATCGCTATGTTTCTTGGCAGCAAGTTCTTTGGTCTCGGCCTTAGATATTTGTTTCGAGAGTATAGTTCTGTAGTTAACCGAATTATTGGAAATGATTCCTCCTCGAGGGTGGCTAATCTGTTTTGAGAACCTCAGTGAATTGCAGTAATTTTGAAAGGGTTTAACACCTTGTTCTAACTACATGTACAAAATCAAGAAATGACACAGAATTCTATAAGAAAATATAGCAGGAAAGAAAATAATAATGAAAAGAATGAGAGGAAGAAAGAAGAAATGCTCTACCTTTTGCAGTGAAACCATGTCTGGAGATCAATTTGGCCTCCACAGTAATTGTCCCTTGTAAAAAGAAAGATGTTGTAATCTCTGTAATCTCTAGTGATGTTGAGCAAATAAATAAGATTGACTGCATTGGGAATGTTTTGCATTCAAGTGAGGTGGATTGTGACTTAATAAACCTAATAAATATCAATTTATATATCAAATATGAGCTGATTTCATCATTTAACATTATAATCTTGTAATATGAAATTCTTGATATGATCTGATGGGAAAATCTTTGAATTTAATTGCTTTTATTATCATGTCTCAGTAGCAATTGAAACAAAAACAAGAGTAAAATGAAATCAATTGACTACATCAAATGTAGAAGATACATGTTTTCCTCTTTAAATGCTGAAATGATTGGTATTTGTATAATCTATGAGAACTAAATTTCCAATATATATGTCATTTAACTCTTATTAATAAGAAAATAAAATGGAAATTGATGTAGATAATTATTCCCTGATACTCTGAGCTTAGGTTAATTTTTTTCTATTAAAAGCATGACTGCTAGAACTACTGTCAAGAAACATATATTTCAACAATGCAATTAACCCCTGCTCCAATAGAAACCAAAAAAGCAATCAAATGGTACTATAAAACTAAAGGAAAGCACAAAATCAAGAAATATAACATAAAATTTTCCATTACTTTTCAACTTCAAGATAACAACTAAATTGTCAACACAAAAAAGGAAAAAAAAAAAACTACTGTTACTGTTCAACTTAATTTCATCTGTGACATCAAAAGCATTTTGTCAAGAACTATTACCTTTCATTTCTCTATCCTTTTTCAACTATAGGACAACCAATTACTCATCAATTGTTAGGACCAAATCTACTAGCAAAAAGAAAACTTCCATTGGCATACCCAAAAAAAGCTACAGCCTCCAAATTCACTCATCAAACTTAAGACCAACAAAGACATCATCATCTTTCTCAAAGAACTCCAAATCAGCGTTGTCAAAACACCCATCTCCAGTTCCACTCCCTATCTCCATTTCATGAGCATCCCCATTAGACTCTTGTCCAAACTTCATATTCAGATCCAACCCTTTTACTTCTGGTTCATTCATGGACTCCATTCTCTTACTCTTCACATCTCTCCTCCTGATCACCTTAGATTTTCTACCCACTGATTTCACATGCATCCTCCTCTTCCCTCCATTTATCTCCTCTGTTTTTCCACTCCCCTGCATCACACCTAAACACCCTTTTTCACGACATTTCAAATTTTCCTCTTCTTTTGCCTTAGTAACTCTCACATCCACTTTCCTGCCAACGTTGTTCACACTAATGGCTTCACCATCACCATTATCATCATCACTATCAGAAATCACAACTACATCATTTGCATTATAAACACGAGCATTACTACCATCCCAAGAATACTTGAGTGGAAAAAGCCCTAACCCACAATAGTAGTGATCTCCACCTTCCACCAAAATGTCGTTTTTAGGTTCCGGCACGGCCACACCATGAAAAGCCCTCCTGCAGTTGTGGTTCTGGCACCTCAAGCAACACTCTTCATACCATTTCTCATACTCATACATGTAGTAACAGAACGGACACACTGTCCAAAAAGTCTCCTTTTTATCCTTGTTTGTGTTTTCACCACTCTCTTCTTGCCTTTCTTTTTCATTGTTTTTCAAAACACTGTCTTTTTCATCAAAATGGGTTTTTTTCTTTTGCTCATTTTCAGTAAAAACATCCAATTGCTCTTCTTCTTCCTTGTTGTTTTGTTCAATTTCAAAAAAGCTGATATCTTTTCCGTCCTGGGTTTTCTTTTCTATGTCAGACAACACGGACCAAGCATCACAAACCACCTTGAACGCTTCTTCAGTAAAGACGAGCTTGTTCCTGTCAGGGTCTAAGATGAGCATGAGGGTCTTCAAACGGCCCATGAATTAGGGTCCGGGCCGGGTCCGTAGGATGGAATAGCGGTCCAGGTTGTTGACGGCGGAAGCGACGGAAAGGATTTGGTTGGTGTCGGATTGGTTGGGGTTAACCAAGACTGGGAGGCTGAAATGGCCGTCGGGTTTTGTTTTGCTAAAGGTTTCTTGCTCCATTTCCATTTTTTTTGGTTTTTCAACTGAGATTTTGAGGAACAAAGTTTGAAGAGTGAAGAGTGAAGTGAAGAGAGAGATAGAGAAGGGAATGATGATTTTGTGTTGTTGTTGTATCTTGTATGCCAAGGAATTTCTGAAATGGCAGAAACGGGCATGAGGTTTTTGGCAATAGCAGGATTTTATTTTTGCGTGTGGTGGAATCTGAGCCGTAGATGGGAGACACAGGATGACATGGTGATTTGTGAGGACAGTGGAGTGAGTGACACTCTTGTGAGGGTGGAGGATAATTTGGTTATTTCCTCAAATGAGAAAATATTTAGAAAGAGAAAATAGGTCTAAATAGCACTTTTTAAAGTTGAAAAGTGAAACTATCATCCTTTTAATAATTATTAATATCAAAATAAGTGGTGAGACAAAATACACCCATTTATTCTTTAGCTTTTACTTTTCATTTTTATTTTTCTCTAATTTTCTCTCTTTTCTTCCTCTCCTTTCACAATTCATATAAACTCTTCTCTCTCTCAAATTTTGTTTTCTCATATAATTCATTTTCTCCAAATGATTTCTAAAGGTACTAAGCCATATCTTTTCAAAATTGAAGTACACATAGGTTTGAAGAGTATATCCATTGCCCGCACTTTGTTTTTTCCTTTGTATTTTTTTTGCTCGCAAATCATGACTTGTTTTATAAATTTGAGATTTATTAAGACAAATTCGAGACTTGTTTTTAAAATTCGAAACTTATTGGGATAAATTCGATACTTATTGGGTCAAATTCGAGATTTATTTTAAAAATTCAAGACTTATAGGGTATTTTTGTAAACTCGAGACTTACTGGAGGCAAAATATAAGAATTTTTTTATTTTTTTAATTTTTGGTCTTCTTCTTCATCGTGACGGAGGTCTGTTTGACCTCCATCAATGGTGAAAGTGACGAGCCAACGACGGCATCAGTTGACTCTGGCGATAGTCGGATCTAGAAGATCAAACGACACCAAGTTCGTTGGCACCATCGGTTTCGTCGAATTCACTACGGATCGTCATAGATCTGACGATAAAGGTTCGACAATGGTTCAGGTTTGACTTCGTTTCTCTCTCCACATAGTTCAAAACTGAAAAAGGACACTTTGGTTATAACGTTGGCACCTGACAAACGTTTTCCTTCTAGTTTTGTCAGTCACTCATCGACGGTGACAACTCCATTGATGGAGATCTGAGTTCCATCAATGGAGGTTTTTGAAAAAAAAAAAGACTAGTAAAAGAAAAAGATAGAAGAGTGGAGGTATTTTTGTCCAAATGATCTCTTTGATGCTATAAGAGCTTGTTTGGTTGGGCTTTTGAAAAACCTCTACTGGTAAAAGATCTACTTGTAGTAGACCTATTAGAAATAGAGTTTTTGAAGAAAAAAAATATAGTTGTTTGTTTGGTAGAAATTTTTTTTGAAGAAGCTGTTAGGATTATGCTCAATAGCAAGAGTGTAATATTGTAATTGACAATCTTTTCATATAAATAAAGTGATTTCTGATTCTGTAAAATCTTATAGCATTTATAATTATAATTGTCAAGGTAAATAATCATAAGGTCAAAAGACTATGAGATATGAAGAATTGTTTGTACATCCGGATATGTATGAGGTAGACACAATTCTTTAGTTAGTCTTGAATAACGTTCACAACTTAAGTTAAAGGTTGGGCACCTCTATCTTGATAAAGTTGTAGAATTCTTTTACTAGCATTTGAGTGGGATCAAATGAGTTATGATGAGTCTAAAATCATCGAAAGGTTTTCGAGTAAAAGAATATAGTGCACTGGGTGCATTGAACTGGATCACAATGAAATACTTTATCTAGAACCGTCACTAGATATAAGTCTTTTCATTATCAGGACAATCGGAGAGTCTATCTAAATCCTGAGATAAATGATGGACTTATGGTTGCAAGTGTTATCATTTGAGCTATCAATGAGTACAATTATATAGCAGAATCTATCCTCGATAGTTTGGTGGTATTCATTTGTTAATCGATAGAGGACTTCATTTATAGATATGGACATCGTAGCTCCATTTATTAAATGAGAGTATAGTATCATCATATGGATGTTTTGAGGTATTGGATATTAAATCTCAACGTTGAGTTTTCAATAATGATTATTGAAGACATGGCTTCTGGACAAGTCAAAATATCCAAGCTCAAAATGTGGTCATATGAGGAAATATGGTAACTTGGAGAGCTATAGGCGGTCTATGAGCTCTTGGCGATTACTGATATTATTCACGAGGATACATCATCTCCTATAAGATTGTCTAGGGTATGAATGAGAAACATCTCCTTATTCTATCTTTATTTAAGAGTTCAATTTTAGCTCTTTAGTTGAATGAGTTAAAATTAATAGATCGGACCTAAATGAATCATTTGTTGATTGTGATTAGGTTATGTCTATTGAAGCTTAAATTTAGATAGCCTGCCAAGATCCACAATCCACACGTACTTGCATGGATCACTTGATATATTCTACCGGACCAATTTATGGGTCCATCTAGAATTGCATTTAATATATTAAGAATATAATATGTCTATTATTTATTTAATGGGCTGCACTATTATATTAATATATTAAAAGGAGATATGTAGGCTTGTTTCTTTTAGTAAGAATAAGTCTGGTTCACATGTGGGCTTTTATTTAAAGTATAATGGATTAAATAAAATAAGAAAAATAATATTGGGCCCATATATATATATATATATATATGGTGTGGGCGGCAAGGCTAAATAAAATAGCCCAAGATATTATTTTATTTTATTGTTTTGATTAAATGGGAATTAATTAATTATTTAATTAATTAATAGTTTAAATCAAAATCTTTTCCTGATCAGTAAATTAAATACTATGTGTTGGATTAGGGTTGAAATTCTTTTAAGTGATAGGAGTCCTAATGTGGTAAGGATTAAGTCCACATACACTCCTTATTATACAAAGAATTCGGCCACCACTAGTCCTACAAGGGTTAGGATTCTTGAATTGATAGGAATTAGGGAAAAGGATAATTCCTTTTCAAGTAAGGAAATTTACCAACCCTAGATTTTCTATTCAATGAATTCGGCCAACCCTACTTGGTGAAGGAGAAAATTCGGCCAACCTATAAATATAAGGTTATGAATTTTCGGCCACCAAGAAGCAAAATAGAGAGAGATTTTTGTTTGTTTTGAAAATAAAAAATCATACTCTATACACATAGATTTTCGGCCAAAAGAGAAAAAGAAAATAAGTTCTCATTCGATAGTGCACTTACAAGCCTTTAACATCAAAAGGATTTGTGCACACTTTCGATTTAGGGTTACGTGATTTTCAATCATATTGATTATGAATTCAAAAGTGATCGGAACTATTTTTTAGGCTCTTGGTGTTTTACTATTGAAGATCAAGATCAGAAATTCTATACATCCATTCTAAGGTAAGCAATTCAAAGAAAAAGGGAGACCACGCTCCTAGGTGATTCACGTACGTGCTAGGATTGAAGATCTTGCGGATTACCATCGAGGTAAGTCAATTGGATCACGCGACAAGAGGTATTTAACTCTAACCGTATATTTGAGTTTAATTAATTAAAGGGTTAAGGTTCAAATCTTTAGAAAAATTTTAAACTATACGAAAATTATTTTTTCACCTTCTGCTGTGGTTTTAAGCAATTTTTACCTACAAAAGCACCTCCGCATAAACTTTTGCCTAGTGGAGGTTTAAACTCTACTAGCCTTTGCTCAATTTAAAATAGACATTCTTAAAAACTCAACCAAACAACTTTAAAAAACTCAAATAGACGTTTGTAAACCTTTTGAGACCGTAGAAAGTTCAACCAAACGGACACTTAAACTGGAGTTATTAAAGTGATGTTAATTGCGCAAATCACACCTTAAAAAGTGATATATAATTTTTCTAACATTATTTACATATGAATAGTGGACTGCAGGGATGGCAATTCCAGCCACAGATGACAACTCGCAATGGGCAATTGGGTACTGATTTTCTAAACAAACTTGTGGCTTCGGGGTTAGTGTAGAACTATAGATGTGAAAACTCAAATCCGTTGCAGGATGCCCACTCTCGATGGACGAGAATGGATTTTGCTAAATAAACTTGTGGATCGGAGTTGGAGGTAGGTGTGGATGGGAAATTTCAAATACATTGCAGGATGCTCGCTCGCAATGGGAGAGTGTCGATTTTGCTAAATAGACTTTTGGGTTGGTGTAGATGTGAAAATTTGTTTTCGTCGTGTATTTGTGTTATATGTAATTAAGAAGTTTATTGGATTTAATTTTGTTTGTTTTGGATAGGGGTGGGCACAGTTCATTGAACCGAACCGAACCGACCCAAACCGAACTGAAATATGGTGTTTGGTTCGGTTTTAAGGTTGAGTTCGGTTCAAACCGAATGAACCACATAGAATATTGTTCGGTTTCGGTTTTGGACCTTCCAAAACCGAACCGAACCGACGAACCGAACTATAAATACAAAAAAAAAATATTATGCATTGTATGTTGGATTATTTATGTATAATCTTATTTTATTTTGGACTTCTATCATTCTATGTAGTGTATGGACTGAATTTGGTAGAATAGTAACTATTGAGCAGGTACTTATGATTGAATGGGACTACATTTGATTAATTAAATAGTAATGTGGTCTATTTAAATGTGTTTTGAATGTAAGGGATTATTAAAAAAACATAGCCCAAAGTCAATTGCTCAAAGGCCAAAGGTCTAAATACAAAAATAGGGATGTTAAAGGATACAAAAATTGAAAAAATATGTAAAAAAATCTCAAGGCCCAATAGGCCCAAAACCGAATTGAACCGAACCAAACCAAACCGAGATAAAGGTGTTCGATTCAATTCGGTTTTGTGGTCCAATACGGTTCAAACCGATTCAAGTTTTCAAAAACCTAAAATATAACGGTTCAATACGGTTTTGGCCAAAACCGAACCGAACCGCGCCCACTCCTAGTTTTGGATTTTTAATTTGTGAAATGTGTGGAAATACCGTATATTTTAAGATTTAATTTATTATTATGTTTGAACTTGAAAGTTTATTTATATTTTATTGTTGGCTATCTCTTAAACGATCCATTTTGAGTAATTTATGTATTTGATTGTTATTTTTGATATTATTATTATTATTATTATATATTGTTATTTTCATTTTAAATTTATATATATATATATATATATATATATATAAATATAAGATTTCATTCCTTTTGGCTTTTACTCATGAATCAAAACCAAAATATAGGCAAAGAAATAATCGTTACGATGACATTTTACCAAAATAAACAACACATTTCAAGCAAACTGATCAACAAAAATACATTGAAAAAAGAAAATGAAGGAAAGCACAAAATCAACAAGTGTATAGAAAATTTTCAACTTTAATATAACAACTAAATTAGCTATTACAGTTGGACTTAATTTCATGAAAAGGATCATTTATTGTACGAAGCAAATCTAGCAGCAAAAAGAAAACAAACTTCCATTTGCATGCATACCCAAAAATCACTTGATCAAACTTAAAAGGAACAAAAAACATCATCCTCTTTCTCAAAGAATTTCAAATCAGTGAAGTCATCCCCAGTTCCACCCTCTATCTTGATATCCCACTTGTTCAAATTTGACATTGAGATCCAACCCTCCATTTATTGAATTTTCCTTATTGACAACCTCCTCTTCTTCTTTCCTCAACTCCTTGAATGGAAAAATGCCTTCTTGGGTTTCGGTGGATTTTACTAAATAGACTCATGGGTTGGTGTAGACTGTAGAATGCATTTTACTAAATAGATTCAAATCCATTGCAGAATGCCCACACGCGATGAGCGAGTGTGGAGTTTGCTAGACAGACTTGTGTTGATGTGGAATTGTGGATGTGAAAAATTCAAATCTATTGCAGATTTGTTTTAATCAGATTTGGATTTGAAATTAAAATCCACACTTTATAGTTTATATATTGGATCTCTCGTTTGAGGTCCCTTTTTGACTAATTTATTTATTTGATTATTTTTTTATATTTTTAATTATTGTTTTAAATTTTTTAATTTATTAAAGAAAAATATTAGAATGGTTGATAAAATATTATTTTGTAAACAAATTGATAAAATATTAGGGCAATTGATCATTTTATAGTGCAATAATGGTCGATGACCCACCTTTGACGGCGGCCACCAAACGGGTGTAGGGTATTTTTATGTAGTAAATACAAAAGTAGAATATTTGTGTATTATTATAAAAAGTCAGGGTCTTTATTGCAATTACCCTTATTAATTACATTAAAATGTTTCGAGGACATAACATTAAAAAATATATGATATGAAAAAAAAAAGTCATATGAGTTTGGATCTTCTATTGACTCGAGGTTTATTTTTTCAGATTTTCTTTTTAAAATTCAATTTTATATTTTTTAATCTCATAAAATAAAGAAACGACATCCTAAAAAGTTAAAATTTTAAAAAATAAAAAATTCTAAAGAATCCCAATTTTATTTCAAAATTATTATTTTTATCATTTGACACTCCTAAATTCTAAAAACCCTCCATCCTAAAAATTTAAATCTAAAAAAATTCTAAAGAAATTTGCTCCAGAATTATCTTTTTTTTTTTCATTTAGGAGTGAAATTGACTATGTAATGTCTGTTTGATGAATGTGGATTTACGAGTGAAATTGACTATGAAATGTCTTTTGATGAATGTGCATTCTTTACTGAGCTGATCTTTATCATAACTTAAATAGATGTGGTAACATATGTACTAAATAGATGAGAATTATTTATATTTACTTTCATTATTGTTAAATGTAGAGTATTATATCTTCAAGTGTTTAAGGTCAAGAAAAGATCAGTTCAATAGGAGATCCAGATTCCTGTTTGATTTCAGTTGAACTTATTGATTGTGGTACTTGAGTTTGTATTTGTTGTACTAGTTTCTTGGCTTATTGTCTTGTTTGTTGTTTCAAATAAAGCTTTAATGTTATTGAAAAGAAAAATTAGGGTTTGTGACATGCAAAAGATATAAAGAAATAATTTTGGAGTCTAAAAGATTAGTTTTTAGAAACTTTTTTTCTTCGTAATTTGTTTTGTTTAGTAATTTTAATTAATGATCAATTTGTCATTAAAAATAAAATAAAATGAAAAGCAGAATGATATTTAGTGAATTTGTTAATAGTAGCACTCATATTTTTTAATTTATCACTATTCTGAGAGTTAGTGAAGAGAGACTTACCGGTTACCATAATACCAACCTCAACTTGAAATACAATCTCATTAATGTTGGTGTAAAAGAATTACCACTAAACCAACTTCTTTATATCAATCTAAGTGCATTTAGTATTTATAATTGGTTATTAAAAGCACATCATCTCTTAGCCGTGGTTGCGCATCTCCCTTCCATATTAGTGATGAGAGGTTCAAATCCCATTATGCGTATTTTACAAACATGTGTGGGGATGTGGAGAGTTTTCTTTACTGATTTGTGGGAAGTAGTTATCTCCCCTTACGATGATATATATATATATATATATATATATATATATATATATTAAAATGAGAAAATAAAATAAGATTTAAAAAAAATTCTTAACCGACCATGATTTATAATATTTATGTATAAGAAGAAAATAAAATAAAATAAAATAATCTTAACCGTATGTATTAGAGCATCTTTAAAAGTTTAATAAGAATTCTTATGAAGAGAGATCTTGATCCAAATATTCATTCTAATGTTCTATAAAATGGACCGATGAATATATAATATTTGATTTGGATCCCCTCCTCACTTCATCTTGTCTTCACCTTATCCTCACATAAATCAATGGTCTTGGTTAATTCTGTTTTTCGTAAAGTAAAAACATAAAAATTAATATAAATAATCTAGACCATTGACTTGTTATATTAGACACGTGGCAATAGATTTTGGAGGTGAGGACTGATGACAATTAAGGTGAGGAGAGGATCCAGATTCTTTTTTGAAAGTTGACACCATTGTGGGTCAGGGGTCAGTTGAGACTTTACGAGATTGGATTCAATAAGCACAGCCTGGAATGTCAACTCACTCTAAGGGAGGGATCTCCCCATACTTCACGATTTAATGGAAAAAGATAGGCATATATTTACACGGTGGTGGAGCTTCACTTTTAATCAACCATCAAGGCAAAGGACCCTTGATGGACGGGTGAACATATTTGATATGAGTATATGACATAAGATAATATATTGATTTCACCAAATGGCAGGTACTTTATTACAATTTGTCCAAAAAATAATATTTGATTAGCTCTACAAAATGTTCTTTTAACCTTTTGGCCGGATAATTTAACCTTTTATTTGGCTTGATTTTTTGTTTACCTTTTTCTTTTCTTTTCTTTTTTATAAATCTATTACAATTGAATCAAGGTTTGGGAGGAGGGACACAGCTTGAACTCACACTCATGGAATAGGTGCGGTTAAATTTAACTAAGTTGGTTTTGACTAAATAGAAAGCTGCACATGTGTAGTTGTAGATTTATGCTAGTTTTGTTATTTGGATTCAATGATAGTGTCCATTTGTAGTAAAAATTAGGAAAGGTTGTATAATAATTAATATGATGTGTATATATATATATATATATATATATATATATATATATATATATATATGAGATTTCATTCTTTTTGATCATGAGTAATAACCAAAATATAGCCAAAGAAATAATCGTATTCAATCACTAGTCATTACAATGACACAAGTGACACTTTACCAAAACAACACATTTCAAGCAAACTGATCAACGAGTAAAGAATTACAATAAAATACATTGACAAAAGAAAATCTCAGACAGACAAACTAATATACATAAAACTGGCTCAATCCTGGAAGCACACTCAGATACAACAATGACAATAAATAATAGACCTGAGTGAGAGAGAGAGAGAGAGAGAGAGCAATGGAACAGTGAGACTTTCAAGCACTAGTGGCTCAGTTTGATGGGGGTGGGAAAAAGAGAGGAATTGAAGCGATTGTAGCGGGAATGGTAGGGAGCATTGCCTTTGGAGCTGTAGGCAAGGTGGGCAGTGTCGGAAGAGTTGGCAGTGGAGTAGAGGGCAATGGTGGCAGTGTAGCTTTAGGCAGAGTTGGTAATGGAGTGGAGGACAATGGCGGCAGCGTGGCTTTAGGCAGAGTTGGTTGAGTTGGCAGAGTCGGCAATGGAGTGGATGGCAATGTAGCTTTTGGCAGAGTTGGCATGGAAGGCAATGGTGGCAGAGATAACGTTGGAGGCGATGCAGCTGGAGTGTCCGAAAGATGGCGGGCTGCCAGGCTCATTTCTAAGCTTGACAAACATAAGGCTACTAGAAATGATAATTGGAAACAGTGGTTAAAAGGAGCTGGCGACATGGTTTAGAAGAAAATATTAAAGAGCAAAGCTAGCTTTTGGTTGATTAGATATGTAGAAAGGAGTTTTGAGTTGGATAAAGCGGCTAATGAGAGGTATTTAAAGAGAATGAATGAATGAATGTTGAAGTATATAGAGCGTTCGATGAGATGTGGGTAAGCCAAGTGTTGAGAAATGGTGGTTAGCTTATCTTCTCACCTAGACTAGTTGCTCAATTAACTCTATCTCTGCTTCTTTGAATGAATAATAAAGGATAACTTAACATGGAAAACAAGTTGTAATGGTACTAGACGGCTCATTAACATGGTTGTTGAAGACAGCCCATCTCTTCTTTTCCATCAAAACATTCTGAGAAAATTAAAAAATGTCTGAGCACAGCTTCTACCATGCTCACTTACAAGTGCAAGCACCGAACACAGCGTAACAAAATCATGTATTGATGAAACAATGTTGACAAAGTTTGTTGTTATACAAGTATCAACCAATGAATAAGTACGATAACTATTACAATTAAGCTGTTCTAAAAGCAACTTTAGATTGCCAAGACTATTTTCTCTGCCGTACAACTATTCACATAAATCACATAAACAAGAAAGGAGAGAAAAGGAACAAACAAACATGTAATGACTAATATCAGTTGGTTTAAGAGAATCAAAAATGGGTTTCTTCCAAGCACTAATGGTTGGAACTTTGCCTCGTCTTTCGCCAGGCCAGCACTGAATATGTGTATATTCCAGTGGCAGCCACCACTGAGACCCCTATGTAGATGCACACGGTGAAACCACAGACATATAGGTACCTAAACGAAGAATGCAATGCCATTAGTTTAATAGTTTTACCCTTGTATCGAAGTAACTTCATATGAATGACATCAAAAGTAAATTCTTAAACCACCTATCAAAGAATACATGATCCTTCAAAGAATTTCACTATAATCAAAATTTGTTTAAATGGGTGATCAAATTTTTTTCCAAAGCAACTGCTTAACTTTTTTCACCCTTCAAAGAGTGCAAATCCAAGGGTTTATCAATATAGGTTAAACTTGGGTTTAGAATATTCAGTAATATGGCCCCATGCCACTAAAAGCAAATCCATCATACGATTTGTTGACACTCAAAATATCTATGAACAGTAAAAAATGGTCTGAGTTAGTGAGACTTACTTAGGAGAGAAGACACTCCAAACAAATAAATGGTTCCTCATTAACAGCAAGACAATGGTATAAGCAGTCAGTAGAATCGAATTCAATCCCAGTGGAACCAAACAAGGAAAGCCGAGCATTCTCTTGAGAAGATGTCCTGAATCAATTTTCTGAGGAATAAAGTGATAGCTCTTCACAGACATATAAACCACCATGCTAATAAGTACTAACATGGGGGAGGCATAGGTGATAATTAACATTAAAATGCCAGAAAGTACAGTTGAGTGATTTGAGATCCCCTGAGAATTTAAACAATGTTGGAAATTAGATAAAAATGTTTGTTATAATATAATTTCAAGGGGGAAAAAAAGAACTATGCCCAGAAGAAGAATACACACGATAAAAGCTCCGGCAACATCAATAGTGGCAAGAGTATTGCTGTTCCCTAGAGCAAAATGGCCAGCCATCCCCAAAAAGTACAGTGCAGAAACCTAGGAGATTAAAAACAAATTGCCCAGGTTAGTCCTGGAAATGTAAGGGAGTAAACAAAACAAGTTATTAGTCAGTAATATATAATAAATTTAACGTTTTATCACCCAGCATAGATTCATTACAATATACTTTTCCTGCCTATATTATCAACATTTAAACCATCAATATAAAAGGAAAAAAATAAAAATTGAATTTTCACCCTTAAACATGGCTCTCTTATTTACTGGAAGCCCGTCCTTCCCACTTCATGAAATGTAAAAGCATGATAATCAAATAGACCGAGACAATCCAATCATTTAAAACTTAAAAGTACCTCACTTTCAGCATATATTAGAGGAAACCAGTAACCAGCCATACAGGATGATGTGTTAACTTACCTCAACCCACCCAGTACAACGCTGTCCTTCAAAGAAAAAATACAGCATACTAGCCATGATTTCCACAAGAAGCAACAATATAGGCAAGGAATTAATTGGCTGTTGAAGCAACAGCTGCAGAACACACCAGCATAAGATGTAAACCCACCCAATCACATATAGAGAATCTCTTAATTCCAACCATGGAGATTTGTATTGTACATCACTAGGAACTGGACTTGATGAGTTGATATCATTGTTTGAGTCCATATTAGATATCCTAATGGGCATAAGCCAAGGTAAGGTTACAAAACTGCCAATAGTAGTGGTAGCCAGAACTGCATAAATTATCTGTGCCAATAAAGTAGCACCATAACTTGATGATGCAAGTTTGTAGTCCTGAAATTTCAATACGCGTAGCAAAAGCAACAGTCCAGATATAGAGAAGCTAAATCCAACCACTACAATAATTATTTTCTTTGATTCAAACAAAGATAGAGAATATAAGCCGAAGCAGATCACTAAACACCCTGAAACTAGCTGAATTGTTTTTACATGATCACTTCCTGCCTGTTCAAGCCATTTAGAAATATCAGGAAGATTAGTCCAGTTCACACCACCCTGATGCCAGCCTCTCATTATTCTTCCACAGATAACAAGCACTGAGATAGAACATATTTGAAATTTACAGTTTCTGCTTTGCTCCTCAGACAAGATAATTCCTGCTGGGAGCAATTGTGCTGTTTTACGAAGTAACAACAGAAACAATGTGGATGTTATAAAATGCCAAATATAGTGCTCTTCCTCTACCATTGAACTTGATGTCATACTTATAACAAGGATCAAGATAACACCTATGACAAAGGTCTCATCCAAAAGCCACCTATGCATATCATTTGGGTGAGAAAGGCGCAGCTTCTCTACAAGGTAAACTTCTCTACACATATAAAGTACAAGACTCGATAATATCAGACATGATAGCAGCATTGCTGCAACTCCAAAGGCAAGCAGGCCAACAGGTTTCTGCCAAATAACAGAATTGTTAATATATGGAAACAAAAAGTAAACAAGGTTAGTCCGACAAATCAATGTGTCTTATTAACAACTCTCATAAAAGAAAAATGACAACAAATATATTCTTTACATCGTTGAAAAGTATTTTTATTTAACTCAGAAACTGTTAGAAGAGAAAATACATACATCAGTGGCTCTGCTGGATAACCACTCACTTGCAGTTTTCAGAAACTTGTCATATGCTGCAATAGCATTGCTGTAATCTTCCCAACTATTAGACCTACAAAAATAAATTATATGGATGTAAACAGAAAGTATCAGCAATGTTGAAAAAGCGGTTCAATTCATGCTATTATAATAATTGGCATGATATAGAAATTGCTCACTCTGAGACTTTCTTAGACTTCCAGGAACTGTGAAGAACTGCAGCATTCATATATAAGCAACAGAGCATCTTCTCTATACTACCATTGCAGTCACTGGTTCCAGACCTTTGAGTATCACCAACACCGTTGCAAGGGATATTTCCACATGTTAGTTCTGATAGCTGAGCCTGAAGCAATCTGAGTAATTGCCAGGAATTCAACTCCAGTGCCCTCAGCTGATGATCATCTGAATTCAGACAAGCATAAAAGGCATTATTACAATCTGCATCCAATTTTTTCTCACTTTATAATTTCAAAAATAGGAAAGAAAACTGATCTTGAAGATGGAAATGAATGGGAAAAACTTGTGCAACTCCTAAATACTCCCAAAACCATTCACCTAAATGTAAATTGGATTACTAGGGCACCCTCAGTCAAGTATTCATAGAATTTCTTACATACAACATTTTCATGGTTACAAATAAATACAGCATGGTTTTATAAAGTTTTCTAGTTACTCCTTTCTCACAGCTGTGTCTCAGAAACCAGGGTCCCCTCAAAACTCACGCCTGATGCATTATCAAGTTACCCCTATTTCACAACTGTGTCGTGAAAACTATCCCAGTAGGCATAGGTCAGTTGCCAGCACTCTTAAGAGGCTTCACACTCCATCTTCCTTCTCTCAGTGCATGAAAGTTTCATGAAAAATTATTTCATGATCGAGTCTGTACAAAACTTGAACAGACATCCAAATCTGAACAAAAGATTCAATGCATCTCTAGTGACAATGATTTTTTGGAGTCTTGAAAGGGAACAAATGCCACTGCTGCTTTATTAATTAAACGGAAAGGTTGAGACTTGAGACTCAAAATCTCACTCATTTAAAGAATATAGAGAAAAGGGAATTCATATGTTTCTTTTTCCCCTCCTTCAAGCTATCTTTGCCTTCCTTTTTATAATGTTTTTACAACAAACAAACAGAGAAAGAGGGGGTTAACCTTTTAACAGATCAAATGTTTCCGAAATCATTACACCAACACTGTTCTTAGGAATTGGCACACCAAGCAGAAGAGCTAAGGTTGGTGCAATATCAACCTGAACCATAAGATCAAAGCCAAGTTACACAATCTCTTGAGTCAGCTGCTAAACAACCAAGTTTATGAAATCATCACACCATATTATTGATACTTTGTCATCACTAAAGCAGATGTATTTTTTCTTAATAGATAACAGTATGCCTAAAAAAAACAAAATGGACAGGGCTCCAATACACAGGTTATACAGGAAAGGCACCTAAAGCAGTAACTCTTATGGTTCAAACCATAACAATTGCATAAAAGATCCTGAAAAGTAGAAAACTGAATATTAGGACAGGCAACAACAAATGGCCCATATAGTCGGAAAAAAAAAGAAAAAAAGATATGCTCAAAGTTCTTAAATGAGAAAAAGAAGGAAATAAAGGAACCTTTAAAACTACTGAGAGGATTACAAAGGCCATACAGTAGTGAAGCAACCATTATGCACTTTTGATATTCAGAAAATGAAGAACCATGGTCTTGTTTATTACATAAGCATTCATATCTACCCATCTTTAAAGATTACTATATGGTTATTTATTACAAGTTAAAAGGAATTTCTAGAACATTAAAATGAAAATAAAAAGGAAAGCTTCACAATTCAATTAATTATGGCAAAACAGATTAATGAAGTTTATAGTTGGATCACCTGATGAGCTGTGTTCTGGGTGGCTGAAGCATAATCAGATACCTGTTTTCTCAGGCCAATGAAAAGAGCCAAGGAGTCAGTTTCTTCGAATGAAGACCCCCCATGATTACCATGCTCAGTCATGCCATGATCGCTTACAACCATCTACATAAAATATTGAAAGCAAAAATAGATACATCAGTAGATATTCCCAAATGGACTTAAACGATCATGACAAACAGTGAGTACCCTTGATGATTTAAAGAACCTCCAATAGTTAGTCTATTCCCCGAATGGAAGGGTTCCAATATTCTGAAAGCATGTATCACCTAGACTTCAGTGGTTCAAGAAGGGTAAAAAGAAGAAATAGCACAAACCAAAAGTGTATGTTCCTGATCATTCTCTTGAGTCAGAATAGTACTTGTGTGAATCATCTTCACTATTTCGTCCATCTCCGCAAGTTTTGGGGCCATCAAGACGCTAAGGCAGTTGAACATCAAATTGCAGCTCAATAAAATACAATCAGACAAAAGAAACTTATAAGTTTTAGTGCAAGTGGAAGAAGCAATACCTGTTGCGCCCACCAACATGTCCAACATGATCCAAGCCTAGATAGTGAAGAATCTGGAAATATAGTTCCAGTAAAATTTAAACCACAGGATAAAAAAGAACTAAGCATCCAAGAAAAAAACCAAATTCATTTTCAAATTTTTCAAATTTATATATTTTCAATATAACTATATAAAATAATAGTCTTGATAAATTACATTTTATAATCTTGCAATGTCAGAAAAGATAACAATCACACTATTTCGAAAGGATAAATCCTAGTTTTTCAAGTGAGTTAAAAGAACTCTCCTAGAAAAAGGATAAACTTCTTAAGGAAAAACATATAACTTCCAGCAGTGTAAAATATAAAAACAAATCTAACATAGAAAACTCAAAAACTAGAGAATTTGAGAGGAAAAGGAAAAATAAGAAACACAGTTGCTCAAGCAGTTTTAACTAAGAGAGACAGAGGTTGTAGAGACAGTACTACTATTCATTACAAGAAAGAAAGACTAACCAAAAGATTCCAGTCATCTCTACTAAGTTCATTTCCCAAATGTCGAGAAACATTTTTATCTACTTCTACAGTATCTTTCACCTGCGAAAAGAAGGAACATGGGTGGGTGCCGCAAGAGGCTCATAAAGTCACCGTCAAATACAAAAGATCACAGTAGACAACGAATGGCAGTTCACTTATTGGATGAACAGATATATCTGTCAAGGATAAGAATGGCATATACAAACGGTGTTAAAACATCTAAGCTGATATAATAGTACAACTGACTACCATTTACAGCTATCAGAAGAAAATCTCAGAATATGCTACATCCAAGTGTAATCATCATAAAAAAGCTTTCAACTTAACAGCCGGGGAGAATGTAACAAATCAAAAAGACCAACAGCTGCTAATAACATTAACATAATCCACAATAACTTTTTTTTAAAATAGTTATCACAATATATAATCAAACCCCTCCAACTCTAGTGTGAGGGATTTAAAACTCGAAGACCTCTCGTACAAAAAGTGGTCTCACTAGCCAAGTTAACTACTAACACCCGCAACGAAATGCACTAAAAAGTCCAAGATTAGTAATTAAAAATAAATGAAAGGTAGGAAGAAACAATAGGAAAGGAAACTAAAAGATAAATCTACTAGTAAGGAGAAACGAATCTTCCATCCATAATTTTAGACTTACAAAAAAACTGCCAACTCCATCGTGCCTAGAAAATAGCCCAGGAAACAACTTAAGCCACGTTTCATCACCAAGCATCACCATTTTCCAACCAATATTAAAAAGCTGACCTGCAACGCGTAAGAACGACCAACTGATTCACATCCCCAGGTAAAAAAAAGACCAAAAAATAACTTAATGTGGTCAACTAGAGAACTTGAAAACAATTTGCTTCACACTAACCAAGAAGATTATCATCTAAAAAAGCTTGAGTGTTAAAATTGAAAGCCACATCCAAAAATCCTCCAATCGCCCCAGACACCATAGCCTACAATCATATGCTAATAGAGTAAGAGTAAAATTATAAAAGAATAATTCCTTGAAAAACATGGCAAACAACTCTCACCTTCAATCGAGGCATTGTAACCGTTGGAGGCGCAGCCTTTGCATGGTAGCCAATTGCCTTTCCACTAGCTAAAAGTGATTGAGTATATGGCATGGCTTCAACGAAAACGTTTCTAGGAGGCTTACCGTCCTTTCCAAGCACAAACTCTGCTGGAAGACCATCAACAACCTATACTAACATATATTCAAACAAGAAACCAAAACTCACTCTCTAGTCTCTACACAACACCAACAAAACTATGGTTTGGACAAATGAATATCTAAATAACTAAACTTACCATCAAAATTAACCTATCAAACAAAGGAGGAATCCCTGATAATTCCTACATTTTATCAACACATTTATAGTCAAATTAAATCGTTACCCAAAATAAACAATGATAAATTATCACGAAGAGATACAAAATAAACCTGATATAGTGACCTCAGCTGATCAGGAGGCCGAGATATCTCATTTGGATTCCGATTTCGTACTAAATCGTCACAAGCGGGTGCATTATAAGACTCTGGGCCACTGGAAACAAACAAATAAAAAATAAAATCAATATAATATAGTTAATATATATATATATATGTATAATTAAAGATGGAAAATGAAGAACCTGAAGCCGGAGAGAGCTGGTTTGACGGGGAAGAAGCCGAAGACGAAGAGGGAGAGACCGATCAATTGAAGGGTAACTCCGGCTAAGGTTAATAAAGTCCATTTTGTGCAGCTCATTGAACAAATTTGTGTGCTGTGAATGCTTCGTGGATCTAGGAGATAATAGTTGAGCTTGACAATCGATGCGAGGGAAATTTTGAGCTGATAAATGAAACAAAAGAGTGTGAAACTAGACCGATTCAAAATTGTTCCTTTTATAAGATAGTGTCAATAAGTGAAAAAAGTGAAAAAAGTCAATTTACGTTTTAGTCCATACTTTTTGACAAAATATTTATTTTTAAATACGTTTACTTTTATAAGTTATAACACCCCTGGTCTCTTACTTTACTCTTTTATGCTCAGAATCAACTTATTCAAAAACCGACAATAAGTCAATAACCTCCCTTTTGGTTAAGCTTTTTAGAAACATTAACCGGTAGAGGAAACTAAAGCTTTTTTGAACATTCTTTAAGCTTCCTGACATTCCTGCAATAGTTAGCAATCTATTAGTCTTGACAAAATATCTGCTACTGTATTATCTTTTCCGTTTATATGTTCGAAAACAGCTTTGTATCCTCTGCCAGTTAATGTTTCTAAAAAGCGCTTACTAATGAAAGAATTCTTTTTCTCAAAATTCTTCTTTTGTATTTTTTTATAAAATTCTACAATATTATTACAATTTGTTCTAACTGTAAAAGACTCATTTTGTATATAAATATGAAAGATATTAAATGAATTTATTATTCCTAAAATTTCTAGCTCTGTGCTAGATTTTCTACTTTTTGGTTCAGTAAACATACCACTAGCATATTTTGCTATTTCTTCTGTATCTTTTGGGCTATTATTTGTGGGTTTTTGGATTAGTATTCCAGCTCATCCTTTACTGCTGGCATCTATTTGTACTATCTTGTAATAACTGTCTATTGGAAGTGAAATGGGCTTTAAAGTCTTTACTATTTCTTTTATTCTTTTTACTAATTTTACGTCTTCAGTGTTAAAATATTTTTGACCGTTTTTACTAAACTTATTGTAAAGTGGTCTTACTAGTGTACTTAAATTAGGAATGAAATGTCGTCCATAATTTAATAATCCTAAAAACTTTTGTAATTCTTTTGTTTCTTCTATTTTATCGGAGAATTCTAAAATCTTTGTTGTAATATGCGGTTGCAATTCTATCTTCCCTTTGTCTATAGTTAATCCTAAAAATTCTATCTTATTTTTAAATAATTCTACTTTCCTTTTTGAAATTATTATATTATTATCTTTTAAAGCATCTAGAACTTTATTAACATGAACGGTATGTATATATCTATTGTTACTAAAAACAAGAATATCATATATGTAAACAATACAAAAACTGAAATATTTTTTAAAAACTTTATCCATTCTAGCTTGAAAAACTTGAGGTGCATTTTTTAATCCAAATAGCATGATTAACCATTCAAGATTACCTTCAGAACAACTAAAAACTGTCAATGCTACTGACTCTTCATCTAACTTTATTTGCCAAAATCCGCTTTTGCAATCAAACTTAGAGAACCAAGATGCTTTTTGTATACAGTTTACTAATTCGTCTTTATTAAAGAGTTTATAGTTATTTCTTAATGTATTATCATTTAGTCTTTTATAGTTAATTACCATTCTGCTTTTGCCTCTTTTTTGTTCACTATGGTTTGATACTATAAAAGCTGGGCTTCTATGTCTACTAGTGCTTCCTCTTATTACTTTTAATTCTAATAAATATTCTATATGCATTTTGCATTCTTTCCTATCTTCTAAGCTATAAGCTAAATCTTGAGTTATGATCGTAATATTTGGGTTTATTATTTCTATCTTATAGGTTTATTTGTTTTTTTTTATTTATTGGATTTTCACCTATTATGTTTAGGGTTTCTATTTCTTCTATTTTTTGTTTTATTTCAGTTGGCCAATTTTTACATTCTTCTAGTCTACTGTTTTCTAATCCGCTTATATTATTACATTCTTCTTTTAAATATTCTTCTAATTCGTATGTACTTAAGATTCATTCGGCTTTGCTTATTTCTAATTCTTCTAATAGAGAGTCAAAGTATTCTAAAGAAATGGGTTCTTCAATATTATTAGTTTTCTTTATATACGGTAGGTTTTGTGTTTCTAGCTTTGGTTGAACAAAAGTTGACTTTTTTAAGAAGTTTACACAATTTGGTGTGATCAACATGCTTCCATTATTTCCTAATATAAAATTCAATCCTAAAACAAACTTATGACTACTGTTTTTCTTTGTGACTAAGGTTTGAAGTAAATTATGGGTTTCACCATTAATTCTTATTGGTATATTAATTATACAGTCAGTTATTTGTATTATATTTCCACTAAAAGTTCTTAGTCCTATATCGGCTCCTAATTGTGTCCTATGTTCTACTGGGGCTAAGCTTTCATGAATTATACATTTGTTGGCTCATGTATCTATCATAGCTTTAGTTTTTATACTTTTTGTCTTATAAAGAATTTCTACATATATTATTATAAGTTCACTACCAGCTCGATTTACTTCATCTTTTGCTATATATTTTTCTACACAATTTTTACAATAATAAAGTGTTTTGCTTATTTCAATGTTTTTATAACCTTTATTAAATTCTTTATGACAATCTTTGCAGCTTTTTTCCTAAAAATGATACTATTTCTTCTATTGTATTTATTTCTAATCCTGAGTCTGTACTACTGCTTTCTTCCTTTCTTATAACTTCTTCAGATGATCCATCCGAATCACTTTTTTCTAATTCTAGATTATTCTCTTGATCTTCTTCTCTATCATCGATTATACATATACTCTCATTTTCTGATAGATTTTCTATATTATTAATATCTATTTCCTCTAAATTTTCTATATATTCTATTTCTATCATATTGGCTTTAGCATTTTTTGCTTCTGGACTGTTTGGCTTTACATGTCCTATGTTTCCACACAAATAACACTTACAATCTTTATGACTCTTTCTTTTATAGATCTTTTTCCCTTTATTTATTGCTTTCTTTACTTTTTCTTTATTATACTTATATTTAATAAAATTCTTCACGTAAGGTTTGCTATACTTATTATTATATTTCTTTCTATACCTTTTGTTTTTATTTTTATAATATTTACTACTCATTTTGTACTTATGTTTATAATTCTTTATTCTTCCACAACCTAAAGTGGATACTTCATACAAATCTACACACATTCTACTAAATTGTTGTTGTGCTTGTCTTCTAAGCTTTTCTTCACCACAAAGGTCTCTAATTTTTTGTCTAACAAATTCTACTGCAGGGATTAAAGAAACTTGCCAAAATAAACCTTTTCTTTTTTACTTTTGAACCATTCACTTAAATCTTTATATAATCTTTCACCTATCTTTCCTGGTAATTTTGTTACAAAATAATTCTTCATCGTATGGTCTTCCTATTTGACTCCAATATTTATAAAATAAATCTACATCATGATCAAAATAATGTAAATCACATATCTTTAATTGTTCTAAGCTTCTAATTACTCTAATTTGCTTTTGGGTATCATCTACTTCTTCCATTGATGATCCTAAAATACATTTTCTAATACCATCTATGAAACTTAAAACTGTTATATTAGTTTCGAATTCATCTAATTCTAACTTTCTAGTTTCATCATTTTTCATGTATTCTCTTCATCCTAAGTATACTTGTTTTCATTGTATCCTAATGTACTTTCAAGGTATACTAATTTATATTTATAATCTACAATACTACTCAAGGCTTCCATAGAATGTCTAATTAAATTTCCTTCTCATTTATTAAATATGGTTTTCCATTCACTAAGCCTATGACCTTGTAGACTTAATATTAATATATCTTTAGCTTCTGGCTCTTTTCTCCAATTTTCTAATTTTGTTTTAACTTTGTAAATTATTTCTTTATCTTTATAATCTTTATAACTTTCTTTGGAATCATGTATTCCTCTTTTTGCTAAATAATCATCTATTCTAGATTCTGGCAAATCCTCTATATCAGGGATCCTACCACTTTGTCCACTACCTTGTCCTTCTTCTACTTTTGCTTTATCTTCTCCTACAAATACTTCATTTTCTATATAACATATATCTTGTAGATTATTTCTAAGTTGGTCAAAATTCATATTTTCTAGAAGGATTTCATCTATGTCATTGTCATCTAAGTCTAGATTATTACAAATATTTTCAAATATATTATCTTGTAAATAATCACTAGGTTCATTAAAGATTAATTCTATTATATGGTCTCGATTTTTAGAGAGGGTTTTAAGCTTATCTATTCTTTGTTCTATATGTAACATATTAATTTCATTATCAGAATCTTCTTCTATATATTAATAGACTAGCTTTCTTTTTATAATCTTTGAATTTTTGGAAAGTCTGATTTCGTTTGTCAACATATATACTACTGTTATCAGGTAATTCTATTTCTAGGCTTTCTAATTCAGGTAATTTCCATTCGAGTCCTTGTAATTCGCTTTTCTTAAGCTTATTAGGGACTTGCATTTGTGCATAATCACTATAGGACTTGCATTTGTACATAATCACTATGAAAATGCTCTACTATACTTTTATTGATAAATCTAAATTTTTTTATGATATTTATTATAACATCTTCCTAAAACAAATATTTTTACTCTAAGGTTCGTATACTCTGCATTCATTTAAAACATTTGGTTTGTATGCTTAATCTTATTTTGCTACAAAATTCATTTATGTCTATATCTATATCTGGCAGGCATCCTACTACTGCAACTTTGTTCCTAAGGTCTACTTCAGCTGTGGCTAGCTCAACTTTTTCATGGCAATTAAATCTTCCATCATACAAATACAGATGTGCTTTAGTATCTAATCATGCTCTTGTTTGGCTGAGTACTCCTATGATTACTACGCCTAAATGTATTGTTGAATAGCCATTATTTTTTAATTCTTTAGCACTTTGAGGGCTAATTAATGTAACTTCTTCTCTATTGTTTACTACAACAATTGTAAATTCATCTTTGTAAACATATAAGCTACTTCTGAGACTATCTAAAATTCCTTCGCTATATAAGTTTTTCTTCTGAGTTTTCTTAAATCATACTTCTAACATCTTGTTTACATCTTCTTCTTGAATTAAATCTTCTGTCTTTTGAATTATTTCGTTTCCCTTACTGCTATAGTTAAGTAAGTTTCTAACTCTATTGGCTGTTGATTGTCGCACACTAGAAGTTCTTGCTAGTTCCATTTTTAGATACTAGGTTTATATTTGGACCTAAGATGTCTTTAATATCAACTTTTGGTTTTGGAGGACTACTTTCTCTTTCTTCTATAATTTCAATTCGTTTTGCTAAGTAAGCTAGGTATTCAGAATCTATACTATTATTTTTTTAATTGTTGTATGCTACTTTCTAGTCTTTCTATTTTTTCTAAAGCTAGTTGTAGTAATTTTATAATTGTATTATTCTGTCCTTATGTAATAGAATTACTTGGTTGGGTAAATCCTACGTCACTTAAACCTACTGGATGGTTATTAGGGGTTTCTGATGCTAATTCAGTTAGTATTTGTATTAAATTATTATTCATTCATCTATAATTTTCCTAACCATTTGAAGTTGCTGTTGAAGTTCTGTTTGTGCTTTCTTAATTACTTCTACGTCTAAATGAAGTTTTTCAACTAAGGTTTTGATTTCTAATTCTACAGGTTTTGGGTTTCTAAATTCTATTAGGTGGTTTAAATCCACTATTTCTCTTCTGCTAGGAAACTTTTTGACTTGGTTATTAAAATCTGACAAGGATTCTCTTATATAATCTAAATTTTTTCGTAAAGTTTCCACTTTGCTTTTTTCAAAAAAACTAACTAGGTCAGTAATATTTTTATTAGTCTTATCTATATTTTCTTCTAAACTTTGTCCTAAGTTTAATATCAAATCTACAATAAAGTTTTGTTGACTATTGTTTGTATGAGGTATATGCTTGCACTGGTTTTCTAGGTGTTCTATATTACAGCTAATTTTTATATTATTTTGTAAACTAAGTTTTATCTTTCTAAAGCTTGATATTTCGAGATCTAGATATTCTATTCTTTTATAATTGTTCATATGTAGGGCTGAATTCTTCTAATTTCAGCTATTTCTATGTCTATTAATATAAGAAACCTTGTTTTTGCTAATCTTAGTTTTTCAGGGACTAGAAATTCTCTAACTACTTGTCGATTTCTAATTACTAATATAAGAAAAATTCTTTCGGTTTCATAATAGTTTAATCGTTCTAGAAATGTAACAAACTCTTCTATTGGTCTTGCAAAACAAATATTAAATAAACAGTTAAAAAGACTATAATTACTCATTTTGTTTTCTTTTTCTACTTAACGCATGCAAAAATTCATTCCAATGTTTTTCTGCTAATTTAACACCACTTAATCTAGCTTTAAGATTATAAATGCTTTTATTATCTAAGAAATTTGTTTTTTCTAATTCACTAGTCAACTGGTTTATAATGTTTTGACAATATTCTACACGTGCTTTTATATCTTCTAATTCAGTGTTCATCTAACCAGGTTGATTCAACGTTGATGATGAAGGCATTGAAAATGATGTTGAAGGCTTTTGTTGATGGTCTTTTAAGAGTTCTTTTAAGTATTTTATTTTGTTTTCACTATTGATCTTTAAATTTTCTAATTCTAATATTTCTGTTTGTAATTGTGGAAAATTATCGCGACTATGCTTGAGACAAAAGTCTAAGGCTTTATAAAGTATTGGTAGTCTTTCGTTCACTAATTCTATATGTTCTAACTGATACTTTTTTATAGATTCTAGGCTTTGTGGATCATTTACTGCAAGATCTATTAAGGCTATATCTATGCTATTAAAATTAACACTACTCTTATATTATTACATTTTTCTTTTAAACATTCTTCTAATTCGTATGTGCTTTAGATTCCTTCGGCTTCGCTTATTTCTAATTCTTCTAATAGAGAGTCATGATACATGCTCTTTCAAGATATGTTGTTTTGGTATTGAAGAATTATTTAGCTATGGTATGATTGATAGCCTTCATGCTACCAACATACTAAAAATCGTTTTCCTTCCAGAAAAACTTCAACAATCACTAAGAATGTATGGAGAGCGAAAATGTTTCTGTTTAGACATAGACTCCCTTCCCTGTGAATGGATCATCAGCCAACCCTATAGAATGACAAACTTTCTCCCAGCCTATCACTATATTGTGATCATCCCATATGATTACCCTGTCTCCTTTATGCATGAAGGAAATCCTCCTTTAGAATGTGATGACATTTGCCCTGAATATCTTCATAGGTACAGGGCCGAAAAATATTTTCTCTGTATAAATTCCATTAGACGTAAGCTAGTTGGTCAAACACCACACATGTCTATCTTCATAAGAAACAATTATGTGTGGTAGCTAAAATCAGTCAAAAGTTAACAACCAAAAGGGTCTTTACATCATTTCATCCCATATTTTTAAATTTAAAAACAGAAATAAAAAATGGAAATAAAAAAAAACTGAATTTTCACATTCCATTTTTAATTTGAAATAAAAAAAATCAATGGAGATCCAGATTGGAGACCGAAGTTTTGGCATTTATACGAGAATCTCGTAACAAGATCTACATTTCTGAATGGTTTACATCACACGCCAGATCTCATACACAGTGGGTTAAATCTTGTTGGATCCTGAGTGCTGGTGATACGAGGTGCAAAATATTGAAAATGAATCAATTTGACATTAATTGAATTTTGAAATGAAACATCCCTAAAAGAATCGCAAGCCCTGACCTGGCTGAATCACAGGAAATATTTCAAGTGATTCATCATTAATGATAAAAAGTTTTACACAAAAAGCATTTGATTCTACTACACAAAATTGCTATTAGTATCAAGCAATGATCAATGCGTGTAAATAATAAATACAATGCACAATAGATTACAAGTTTGGTGTACAGAGTAATTCACTTTTCTACAGAAACCACAACACATTAGACATTACAATGCAAAAGTAGAGAATCATATAAACACAGACCAGCATAGACAACATACACGACAAGGGAAACAGGTAATCTTTTATTTGGTGCCATTGGCCATTCATGACTTCACATCTTTTAACATTCCCCCCTTTTCAAGCTCACCAACTAGATCCCGAAGCGATGGAACCTTCATGGCTAAAGTTCTGTACAGTCTAGAATACCGAGCTCGGGTACCATCAGCAGTTCTTGCTAAGGCAAGCAAGCTTAGTGCCTCGGGGAGTTGGGAGAATACATGTTTCATCTCCTCCAAGCTCATGTTTTCCAAAACAGACGGTCTTGGAACAACCCGTACAATTTCACCACCTTTCGGTTCCTGAACGTTAGCATCTGCTTTAATGACCAGTTCCGAATTCGAGTTTGCTCCACATTTTATGATAAACGGGGTTGTTGAACCCGTGTTGAACTGCAAAACGTTCCACTGTGCTACATCAGTTTCAGTGCCGGACCCCAAATCCGCAGATGGTTTGTGAACATGTGATGTTTCTTGAATGCGGTCATCTTCTTCAGGAATCGACTGCGGCAATAAACAACAGAATGACAATTAGGTAAGAGAAAGCAACTGATGTACAAACTCAGACAGAACTAAATGCAATTAAAATTCTAAAAAGCATCACAGTCTACAACCATTTCAAATAGAACAATTCAACTTCACAAAGGAACTGAAAGAATTATCTATTTTCTCAACAATTTTGTGTATTAAGCCATTGAAATACATTAAAACACCAACTCATTTCCGTCTTGATCTTGTTCTTTCAGCTGTTTGATAGTTTAAAGGATAACACAATTCAATAATTAGGTATTCAAATGATATCCTAGCCAAGTGGCAGGACTAATGACACCCAGGTAGATAGCTTTATGGGATTTAAAGCCAACCCCAACCTATCAAATGTTTTAGTTTTCTAGATGCAAAACGCAAATATGATGTGTACCTCAACCATGCAACGAGCATCTGCAATTTGACTCTGCGCACATGGATGATCAATGTCAAGAAGGGAAGGCATCCGTTCCGCAAGTTCATCCACAGATGTAAGCATTGCTTTCTTTTTGCTTTTACCCAAGGTGTTTACAGAGGATTGTCTCATTACATCCTGTACAATATAATAATGATGTCACCTGTTTCTTTTTCTACTGTAAAACAATCATTTAAAAGAAGATAACAGTTTCATAAAAAAATTAAAACCTTGACTTGCTTCAATATGCCATCCAAAGAAATGAGAGATGCCAATCGTGCATCTTCAACTGCAGTGGAAGGATTCCTAATCGGTGAACCGCCATCTTCCAATGTTGTCAAGGCTATATCACTTCTCATTTGTTGCAAAATCTGAGTTTGGCAAGTAGATAAATGCAAGATAAGAATTTTAGACTCGTGGATATAGTACACACAAGGATAGTATAAGCAATGTATTTATAAGCAATGTATTTAAAGCGGGGAAATACATTTGCCAGTACTAACATATATGATGACTAAACAAAATGATCACCTTTCTTCTTTTGTGATCAACGGACTCGAGAGCTGAACGCAGCTTTGCCACTTGCGATGCATCTTCGGCCTCTTCTGTTGCTAAGGTACCAGCAATGTCCTGGCAAAAAAAATGAATATTAGCTCCTGTGAATCTGTGATTTAGATGATTAATTGCAAATCACTCCTAAACAAACCAAATAAATAAAGAAACTTTTGGGGGTATAAAAGAAAGTGCTTTCAAACAGAATAACGCCACAGAAAAGGCACAATCTGATGAGGAAAAGGTAACAAATAAAACTTTGATATTAAAAAATTGTGCTATAAAAAATCCGTCCTAACTGTTGTCAGTAGAGACAAAAGAACATGGAAATGTTGAATTGGTAGGCCAGCCTTCATCCAAGAATTGCCATGCAACCAAGAATTTCTAAAGATGCAAATACCAACACATGCAACCAAAAATTTCTACAGATGCAAATACCGACACAATTTACTCTTAAGAAGAAATTAACCCATCCAATCAAACAAGAACTTTTTTTATTGGATGGGAATGAATGAAGAAATACTAAGTTGTCCTATATTAAATCTAGAGCTTTGGTTCTTCTGAGAATTAGTGATACTTTTTAATGCATATAAAATGAAACCATAGATCATACTAATCAAATTACTTCTTTTCAAATCTAATGGAAGTAAACATGGTAATAAAAACATAACTGAAAAGAAAAAGGAAGATCTTTTTATATCATCAAATAAAAAAATAAAAAAATAAAAAAATAAAAAACTCTCTTGAATTAGACAATGGAAGTCAACAAGAAAAAAGAGCATCGTAATTATGCAAAGCTAAACCATGCCCAAAGGAGAGGAACTGAAAAAAAAAAAAATTATTGCTCAGACAAGTTTTCTCAGTTCAAACCCCACAGGTTTTTATAGTAAACAATGAGCATACTCTATTTTTCATGCAAAATAGCTACCCAAAAACAGGTCCCGCCAATTATCAAGATGTACCTTTAAGTGCTGCAATTGAGAATTATAGACCCGCTTCGCATACTCAGATAGAAGTTGGCCAAGTGCATCAGTATGTGGAGGCAGAGCAGCACCAAGTCCAGCCATCCAACCATCCATAATTGCAGTTGAAAGAAGTTCTAACTGACCAGTGGTTCCTCCCGATGCATCATCTCCAGTAACAGAGAGAAAATCAAAGTTCTCAGCAAGCCAGGACCTAATTTGCCGCTGCAACTCACCAGCTGGCGTGTGCACAAAAAGAGCAGCGAGAGCCTTGTTTCCTATTGCAAAACTTTTGGCTTCCTCTTGTATTTCTCTTAGCTTTCCCCCAGTGACCTGCTGCCTCCAAGCATCCTGTTCATTTGAGTTTGTAGTCTCACATGAGAAATTTTTCAGTCTATGACAATATGAATATCAATTATCAAACCAGTAGATTAAGATCCCCTACATAAATTAAGGAAGGGTGTGTAATATAGACAGTGATAATAAGAAAAGACAGTCAATGTGACAAATGACAATAAAAATGAGGGAAATTCTTTAATTTCCCTTCAGAGCCACGGAAAAAGGAAATGCAGAAAATAAATGCGGGAAAGAGAAAGAGGCACATGACAAAAGCTACCTGATCAATTCCTCGCATTCTCAAAACAACTGATGACAACTTAGACTTCTTTTCCGGCTTTATATTTATTTTAAATCCTCGGATCTGCTCATCAACATATCTTACAGGAGATCTTCCTGGGCTGTTACTCCTACTGGAACTTCTACTACGTCCAGTATTAACCTTTTCTAGAAAGCACTCAACAGGGGAAACCTACAATTTTGAAAGAAATACAAACAGATATCAGTAAAAGGCAGGTGATGCATATGCTAGCATCTCATGCATGATTACCTTGATGGACTGCAGCTCCGGAGATCTAGCAAGCAAAGATCTTATATATAAAATTCTGACGCGAGAAACAAGCATGGTATCCATCACCCTCTTTGGTTCCATTTTACGGATGAAAGAGAAAACAGCATCTCTAATTTCAGCAAGTATTTCATGCTCCCTAGAAGCACCTGCTTTAATAACTGCTGCCAAAACCTGCAATAATTAAACAATCACTGTGAGTCATTAGCCCTCTTCTTCTTTCTCCTATTTTATTTATTTATTTTATTTTTATTTCCTTCTGGGCTGGGGTGGAGTAGGCAACTTTTACTGCCCATTGTCAGAAAACATGGCATAAATGCTCTTTAACACATTTGCAGTAAATAGGAGAGAATACTTTATGAAATTTTTCTACCCAAAAGCGATACATGTTATTGCTCACATTTGAAATCATTCCACCGTAACCCATATCATCACAAACACTATGCAAACAGTTGCAGAAGAGTAACAGTCAACATATCCAGCTTGACAAACAAAAAGGCAACTGCAAGTAGACCCTGAAGAATTATTGTTCATATCAAAAAATATGAAAACAGAAGCACAATGTCTAAACCAGTTTTAACAATACTTCTGATGAAGTTGTAATATTTTCAATTGATTTATATAGGACCTATATTCTTGAAAGATAGTGTTGATTTATTATGAGAAAATATTATTTATTCAAACCAAGGTTTTGAAAGGCGAAATCGAGCCTCGAGGCGGTTGACCACCGCCTCACGAGGTGTAAGCCTCAATTAATTAATAATAATAATTTAAAAAACATTAAAAACATTAAAAAATTAAAAAAAGTACCTAGAAATTCATATTTCATTATTCATACCATAATATCAATGACTTAATAACATTACTATCAAATAAAAACACACAACACATAAGACAAAAGACTAAAAACCATGAATCCTCCCATCCCAAACTAGAAATTTAGAACAAGTCTTAAAGTTAAAATATATTCCCAACTCAAACAAAACCAACTTCATAACATTATCAATGCATCTTCATGTTGGGTTTTGAAGATTGGATTAGTTTAGTTGCGCTACGCTGACGCACTCGGGAGTCGAGCTCAAAAATTTTAGTTAACAAAGAAGTGATATGTACATACAGACAATAGATGCTCTTCCTCATCATTTTTTCGCTTCTTTGTTGGGCTAGGTTTCTTTAGTTTTTTTCTGTGTTTTATATTGTTATTTCACTGTTTTTTTTACTAACTGGCCCAAAACCATTTTGAGTTTGAAAAATTAAAGGCCCAATCGACCAAACATCAAAAACAGGCCCAAAAACAGGGTATTTTTAAGGCGTAAGCCTTATACGCCTCGAGGCGATATGCCTCAGAGGCGTAAGCCTCAGACAATGAGGCGTAAGCCTCAAAAGAGCTGCTCCAGGCGGACGCCTCGAGGCGATTTTTCGCCGCCTCACTGCCTCGAGACGTAAGCCTCAAAACGATTTTTAAAACCATGATTCAAACTAGACAACTACTGACATTTTCCTTGCAATTCATTTATAATCAATAACATTAAAAACTTGATATTTAAACTTGTCATAACAAAAATGTAAATTTCATTCTCCATAATCTCATCCGAACAGGTTAAAATGGGAAAGACCTTTTTCCACCAATTTAAAATGAAAACACAAAATTATGCTATTATAAATCTAACTCAAACAACATAATTAATATGTCAGTTGTTATTCCAATTACAAAAACATACCAGCATCAGAAGCTTGTTTGCTCCATCTGTAATGGCAGCAAGGCTGTCATATTGTTCTGGATCAAAGTCATTTAGAGCTGCAGTAAGATACTCTCCTGCTGGTGTAGTTTTAACTTTATTGGGGACTGATTTAACCAAAGCCACTGTGCCCTCAGTCTTATCTGCAGACAATGGTGAAGGAACAACATCCATAGAACGTCCTTTATTGTTACTGTCATTCCTGTATAAAAACAATCACAAAGGAATTCAATAACTAGACACAAGGGAACCACATAAATACGAATTAACAATAACAACTATCATAACTGACAAAACACACCTAGCCAAGTCTCGTGGCTGAGCATTGACCACTCCCTTAGATAATGGACTTGACAGCTGAAAAGAAAGAAACAAAGTTTGAAATCTGGAACAACTCTTAGATGGACAGTAGAAGCACCGGTTATACTGATATGAGAAAGAAACAGCTACCTGGGGTGAACCAACCAAAGATGCTTTCTCTGTCAATCTATCAAACAATTTCTCATTTTCTTCATGCAACCTCTGCACAAGCAACAAAACAAATATTCCTGTAAGGTGAAACCATATTGAAAAACAAGTCTGTTTTAACTCTGCAAGAGACTAAAAAGATGAAAAATAGATTACAGATACACATTGAAAAGCAGTCAGAAAGTAAAGAAAACTTTCTGAAGCCACAATTCATGATGATGAGAAATCAAGCGATTCCAATCAACGATCTATCTGAGGAAAATAAAGTACAGCAGGATCCATCAGAGCAGGATCTTATCTATTTTAGTTCTCTTTCCTTTTTTTAATGTAAAATTCCAGAAAACATTAACCTCTCTGTCCTAAGTGGAATTCCGAAGCCAACATCTTTATGATTTAGCATACATAAAATTCATCTGAAAATTCACGAAAAGTGAAAAGAAAGAAGTTTCAAGAACTTGTAGTCTGTAAAGTATAAGCCAAGCCTCCCTTAACACGATTTATGTAAAATTCCTGTAACAAGTCAAAGGTAAGAGGGATAAATCCAATCAACTTACACTTGTCTCATCATTATCTAGCCATACAGTCATTGGAACAAATTTCCTTTAATTCAAGGAAAACTTGAACCTGGGACCAGTCTTTGGGACCGATTGTTAATATATTAAACCTCACATGACCACCTCTAATTCCATTAATATATCATCTTTTCCTTTGCATTAATTTCAACCAAGACAATATTATCCCTTGCATATAAAAGCATCAGTGTTCATTGGATGTGGCCAAAAAAATCCCATCTAAAGGTGTCTCACAATACCACCTACTGTCGCTAAATGTATGTCTTGGGAATGCACAACAGGCTTAATTTTGTTCTCTCCTTCCAATCATCTGCCACAGCAACGATGGTTCAACTACGACAGTTTTATGTAAAATATTTTTTCAATTACAAAGTACTCAGGGATACAATCCTTAGGCAAAGTGATTTTAGAGGTGTAGTTGATTCAATTTTGAAAAGTAATAACTTCTTACATGGAAGGCAAGGAAGTAAAATATTTCACATCTCCGGAGACAAGAATGCAGAATATAAGACAGATTCAAGTTGAAGACAACACAAACAACTGGCAAGGGCAAAATCACAGATTCTTGCATCTTAATGACTAAAATGTCAGAACAATGAAATGTGACTGACCTCAATCAGTGCATCACGTTTTTTAAGTTCTTCCTCAAGTTTCTTGGTTACTGCTGAAGAGTCCATGCCATCCCCAGTTGCATTTGAAATTGATGATACGGCAGGCACAAGTTCTGAGCCAGATGTTGACCTAACTTCACTAGAATGAAGTGCTTCATTGAGTTGCGATTCAATGCTTTTAATCTTGGCCTAGATAAGAAATTGAAAAGTGGAGAAGATCAATATAACCAGTATGATCAGTATAACCAGAAACATCAAAAAATTTAATGTTGATGAAGGATCATTGCAATCCAACACAAATTTGTTGCTGCTTAAAGTTCAAACAACATATAAATGCAATGCAAGAACAGGTTTAGACAACTCATGAATGAAAAAAGCATCTAAGCAGTTCCAAGTATAACCAATTAACCACACAAGACACGTCACTAGATCAGACTGAATATGTCCAGAAAAAACTCAGACCTCTGGGTAATTTAACCAAAGCTCTACATGACAGGTAATTAACAATTATGATGCAGGCTTGCAGATGCTCCTTAGACAACACTCAGACCCCTGGGATCCAAATTATTTCTATTATTACAGGGATTGCATTAACAAACTGCAACACAAACCAATTATTTAATATTCATGGTTTTAGAGTTCCAACAAGCATATAAAGCTGTGCATTATTTGCCGGTAACATAAGTGTTAATGAAGAATGGTTTGATCTATTGAATCTCCTTCTATATTTGGTAGACTGTAATGTCCAAGCTCATGCAATGGTTAGTATTTCAAACTTAAGTAGGAACAGCCACCTATGGAAAACTAACTGTTCAAACATAGCATGGTGACTAACGCTCCTCCAAGATTTTTATATGTGCTTCGAAGACTTGTGCTGATAGGAAAATACCAAAGGAAACAAAAACTTAATGGTAGGAACAGCCACCTATGGAGAACTAACTGTTCAAACATAGCATGGTGACTAACGCTCCTCCAAGATTTTTATGTGCTTCGAAGACTTGTGCTGATAGGACAATACCAAGGAAACACACGTTCAAACATAGCATGGTGACCAACGCTCCTCCAAGATTTTTATATGTGCTTCGAAGACTTGTGCTGATAGGACAATACCAAAGGAAACACACACACACATACAAAAACAGTCATCCACTTGCCAGAGGCAACTTCCCTACAAAAGGTTTGTTTGCCTCAAGCTGGTCCAAGAATAATACTCGGGCAGAACACACACACACTCCAAGAATAATACTCGGGCAGAACACACACAAACACACATATACAAAAAACAGTCATCCACTTGCCAGAGGCAACTCCCTACAAAAGGTTTGTTTGCCTCAAGCTGGTCCAAGAATAATACTCGGGCAGAAGAGTTCTGAATTCTTATTGATATTTATAAGGTTTTAAACATCTAATAAAACAGTCATCCACTTGCCAAAGGCAACTTCCCTACAAACGGTTTGTTTGCCTCAAGCTGGTCCAAGAATAAAACTCAGGCAGAAGAGTTCTGAATTCTTATTGATATTTATAAGGTTTTAAACATCAAATCTGCACAATAATAGGGTGCTAAAGTTACATTTAATGATGAACGTTACAGTAACAGTTGCAGTCACATAAAGTTATGCATAAAACAGGAATTTAAAAAAATCTTATTATGGACATTATTCTCCTTAGTTAGGTTGGATATTATTTAGGCCTGAAGCAAATAAAATATCCGATTCAATCATATATGAAAATCAGGAATAGGAAGTAAGCTATCACCAACAGCTTTGATTTGGAAAAAAATCATTACTTGCTCCTCTCCCATCAACCAATCAACTTAATCAGGGTTAATATATGCTGTATTTATATAGTGAAAATATACACAAAAAGTACAATTAGAAACCCTATACTAACTACTATAATCATTCCAATAGAGACAAACATTCTATAGAAAGTCCACAAAATTTAGAACACCTCCACATCAGCGCACAGAACATCCTTTTCTTTATTTTATATATTATTTTACTTTCGGTATACATTAATGGATAGATAAAGACAATTGATGCAGGACCAACCTGCAATGTCTGAATTGTTGAATCTCGTTGTTGAATCTGCATCTGTTGTTCCTGTTCCAACTGTAATAATTGAGCTACCTGATTTCTGAGCTGAGCATTTTGTTCCTTCTCTATCTTATGCTTGTCAGTAAGCATAATATTCTCAGACTGCATCAAATAAAAGAAGTTAACCTGAAGTGGCAAAACCAAAATAGTTGGAACAAATGCGAATATAAATACAGACACACGTATACACAAGCATGAAACAACGCAGGCCGAACAGAGAATCACTTTCACATCTTCCAGGCCAACAAAGTAAACAACTCAAAACAATTTAATAAGATATAACAAATTCCCTTGCGAACTAAATAGGCAGGTCATCGATATAGGAACCTTCACAGACCATAGGACCACGAATTACTTTACTACCTAAATTACCACCCAAACATTAAAGTGCGTCCAGATACAATATGATATACCTAAGAAGAATGAATTAATCGGTATAGAGACCTTCAACTGGCTACTAAAAGTCTCCGAGCAAAAAGGAAACAAAGCATTAAAATAAAGTAGGCTTACAAGTTACAACTAAACAAGATTCAAGCAATAAACAGTTTCAAACAAAAAGGAAATGAAGAAGAATGTCAAACTACCAAGTAACATGTTACTACTCATAATAGAATTGGAAAACTATACCAATCATGAAGTTACAAAACCTTTAAATCTGACTGTATTGTGAAAGACACTTTCCACGCTTTCTGAACTTCATTGTACAGTAGGACACATTGATCATTTGCATCTTTAAGTGCTTGTTTAAGACCCAACATCTCTTGTTTAAGATCTTGAATTTCCTTTTCCCTTTCATACAGCTCCTTACGTGCGTCATTTGCCTACAAAATCCATCACAAAAATAGAAAATCAAGAGCCATAGTCATTCTTACATTCGTGCATTAATAACATTATAATTGGCAATGCATGAAGAATTCAAAGCACAAGTTATATTGAAGGACAAGATCTGTGAAAAATAATAAATGATAATAATCATGATAATGATAAAACAAAAGGAACCTGAAATCAATTCCTAGATTGAACTGCGGTTGTGTTGTTTTTCTATCTATTCAAGTTTTCTTAATCCTTTTTTCTAAAACTTTTATCGTTTTCTCATCAACATATGGCCCTTCCCATTTACTAGTTGCACCAAACCCCTTCTTACCCTGACACATCGTAATTATCGTACAAAACAGTGAATTCTGTTCATGAAATGTAAATAGATTAAGACAAAGCGACAGCTTCATAAAATCAGTAAGGCATGGTAGTAGTTCAAGCACATGATATGCATGAAAAAAGAGTTGAAGAAAAATTAGGAACTTACAATATCTCTCCATTTCTTAATTGTATCTCTATTTCCAAGGCTTAGAACAGAATTACGAGCTCTTGCAGAGAAGTTGAGAGATGATAGTGTCTCAGATAAATTTGCAGCATTAGGACATACATTAACTATCATCAAAGTTTTTGAGCTTCCCCCTATAAAGAAATATATGGGTAACAGTTTAAAATTAAATATACCTCGAAAGGAAAATAAATTTAAAAAAAAAAAAGCCAACCAAATAACTCTCCGCATCACAAAAAGAAATGAAAGATTGATAGCCACAATAACAGCCAGGGTACTGGAATATTATGAAGCAGGTTAATCTCATTAAGGATTGTGACACGCCAAAAAAGAGTTCAAGATCAGTCTATGGCACCTGAGTTATATATTCTGAATAATGCACAAGATAATGAGTATATAAAAAGATGTACAGGGTTTTCTTCTTTTATTGGTACCAGGAAATCTTCAGAAATTTCTTTCCTGACCCTGTTTTACAACGGAGACTACTTTCAGACCCTCAACCATGGTGGTCAAGAAACCCATAGGATATATGTATATCAAGTAGATGTCCCTCAGGGGATTTGAACTCTTGACCTCTGGGTTGGAGACCAAAGATCTTATCACTCAACCCACCCCTTGGGGTTTCCACTCAGTTACAAAGCTGACTAAGAACATAACGAATTTCTTTTGCACTTACTGGTATCATAATAATTCTTTTGATGTATACAGCAATGAGCCATGGATTTTAAAAAAAAAAACGTTTCCAGTCTTCTCAAATTTCAAATTTGAAGGAATCCAGTGCTCTCAAATGAGTTTATTGGAAGAGGTAAAAGACTAAATTGCCAGACTAAATAACTAACATAGTACTCTATGCAACAACTGAAACCTTTAAGGTAGTAGTTGAAGCTTTTTATGAGGATTTGTCTGTGTATAGTTTGTGAAGTCTTCTTTATTTCTTTACTAGAGCAATTAAAATAGTCCTAGACTCCTAGTATAGCATCCTTTATATTTTCGATGCGTATAAATGTTTTAAATGTGGAAACATGAAAAGCAACTGATGATGTATTGAAGCCAGCCAATTAAAAATAACAACTGATTGACGATGATAAATTTGGGAACATTTTCTTTTATATAAGAAATATGTTGGAAAGGTAATTTTACATGGTTTATCCATATGCAATTCAATAACATCATAATTTAAATTCGTCCAGTACTCCTACAGTTCTGAGCATCATAAAGTGCCACCAAAATTTATGCATACAAGGAGAACTCAATACCTAGAGAGTCTGCAAGTACTTTTGTAAGCATTGAGTTTTCGTAGGGCACAATATCCTTTCTCGAAGTCAATGAAGACAAAACATCTCCCAACCTACAAATTTAACACGTAACACATTATACATCAAGAACAAGGCATAGTATCGATAGAGAGAATTTAGAAAACATTTAGAATGTTGCATATCTAACTGCTGTGAGGATTGAAAAATAATGAAATAATAACAATGCACTTTTAGTGCCAACAATTCAAGCTCAAAACAAGACAGTCCTCAAAGCCTATTCTGGGGATTAATGTGCTAACAATTATCCATGGATTTATTTCAATAAAATGCATAGGACATACTAGATTGCAACCTATTACTTAGGGATTGCAACACCGAGACAAGGAAGCGGAATCCTCACCCCACAACCTCCCTTTCCCCCTAGCAGCAAAAAAAAGGGAAAAAAATCACATTGAAGTTCCATGTGTGGAAGTGTTCCCACATCACACTCAATAAGCAAGCAATAACCGCATGTGCCAATATGTTGCCACAACAGAATGATACATAAACAAATCAAAGGGAGAAGAAAAGGTTAACATGACATACGCTGAAAATGATTTCATGACATGCAGCAAGTCAGTCACACGCTCCCCATTTTCATCCTCCGCAATTGAACTTTCACTTCCAGCCAAATCAACAAGAGAAAGCTTGCTATACAAGTTTTCGCCGGTGACCAAATTGGTATAGTATATGTGCATCATGATAATCCTGACAACATAAGACAAGATATCCACACAAATGACTTAGAGAAGAGCAATAGTATATCAGTATCAGAATCAATATACAACAAAATAAATTCTAAAACATATAAACACTAAACTCCAAAGCATACAAAATATTACAAAACTGTCTTTTTGAAACTGTTAAATATATATTAGAAAACTGTTTTTTAAAAAACATTTGAATATTGGGTTGTTAAATGTTATCATTGCCAAAAGAAACTGTTAAATATAAAATGAACTCTTTATTATGGATTAAAACGACACCAAAAGTCTATCAAACTATCAACATCACCTTGAAACATTTGAACTCAGTATTTATTGTATAATTAGTATTTTAGAACCTGGTTTTTGAAGCTCAGTCAAATACAGCTTTTGAACCTTACACTATTTGAAACTCAATCTGTCAGTTCCCTCCCCCTAAACCCTTTAACACATTAATTTTTTTTATAGGAAACAAAAGGTTTATTAACAAATAACAAATAACAAATAACAAACTTTAACTTTACCACAATTAATAACCTTTTGAATCTGCTCTATATCACAATTACAAGACATGTGCCACTTATGGAGGGCCAAACCCAGTTATCATCGTTATTCACTTTAAATCATATCACGAATAAATATTCTACCATGTGTATACTATTTAGTCGATCAAATATTAATATCGATTAACTAAACGAGAATGAACTCGGTACTCTTTTACAGTAATGTCCAACGACATTAGAAGGAGATGAAAATAATGCATATATGCACTTTCCCTAAATTTTACCCATAAAGCATAGCCATTACATTAAGAAGCAGATCATCAATCATTTAAGAGAGAAAGAGAGAGAGTAAAAATTTGAGAGGGCAACATTCAGAATACAGCGTTGAGAACATACAAATGTGAAACGCTGAACTTTGAATCATCATTTCCCCGCTTCTGAAATGCTGATTTCAAGACTTTAGAGAACTCCAATGGATTATCAACTTTTTCTTGTACAAGTTCTATAACAGATTCTGAAGATCCCAAGTGAATCTTTTTTAAACTGCCTCCTGATTCTGAGAGCAGATCCCTTATCTACAAGACCATGAAATGGGTTTGCATTGGACCATTTTAATAATGTTATACTTAAATTATTATTTAACAAATAAAAATCAGAAAACAAAATATACAATTGTTAAAGTTTAAATAATATCGTTAGGTTTTTTCTATAAGTTTAACCTTTTGGGCTTTACAGTAACTCAACAAAAATGATGGAAGAAGGAAGTACAATGATTAGTAAGTGATGGGAGTCAATGAACCTGTTCATTGTAGAGATCAAAAACTGTAATTGAGAAATTGAATCGAGAAGTTGAAGTTGAATCTGAGTTCGATAAATCAAACACTTCCTCAAAACAACGAGCATATAAACCACGGTCATGGCTAGATCCTTCCTGATCAAATCAAAAGCATGTCAAGAAAGCGGTAGAGATATCATGGAATTCATGTGAGAAAGAATATGGTCTTAGTACTATCGACACATTTGAGACACCCTGAATATAAATACACAAAAGTAGCATACAGTCAGTTGGTTAAACCTATCTTCTAGGTTATCCATTTGCTAGTTTCCATCAAATAAGAACAGAAAAAGAAAAAGAAAAGGGCAAAATGAAAGATCTTGGATGCCATAAAAGGTTGAGAGCTTGATGACAAAAAATCACCAATAAATCTAGTTTAATCACTAGTTATTCCAGTTTACAGAGTATATTATCTATGCCGACCAACAAAGATAATTATCATGTGCTCTACCAAATCCTACATAAGAACAACCAGACTAGGAAGCCCTTTGAATATAGTCATACATGCATGCTATGCAAGTTATGTAATAAATAAACACACACAAACAGAGCATACCATAGTGTGTGTCTTTCCTGAGTTTGTTTGTCCATAGGCAAGGATAGAAACGTTATATCCATCCAAAGCTGATTGTACCAATGGCTGAACATCACTGAAGAGTTCAGCTGCACAAAAAGTGGTGCACCTCAATAAGCCTCTGTTTTATGGTGTTTTGATGAATTCATTTGTTAAATAATGAGTGAATAGGAGAAGAATCACATCATAAAAAGATTATGAAAGACAATTAAACAAAGAATTTTAGCCTTGCCTTGTCCAACATGAGGTCCATAAACTCGGTCAAGTTCAAAATCCTTCTTGGGGTTGGAGATGCTATCATCACCGGTATTGACACGGATAGTGCAATCATCAGGAAAGTCAACAATAGAGTGACCTTCTTCTTCAAATAATGGTCGGATACGGCAAAACACCTTTATGTTTCCTGAAATACATAATCAAGAATTTTAAAAAAAGAACACTTCCAAAAAGGCTCACTGAAACATGTGTTTGAAAAAATATGGAAAAATTGGGTTGGTCTTATGGTGGAGAGGGTGAAGCTTTTTTGTGCAAAGAATATGCTTTTTTTTTTACATTTGTGTGACTCTGTGCCTGTCTCCGAGAGAGAGAAAGGAGGAGAGAATTAAAAATGGGTAAACCAGAAGATGAATACCTTTGGCTGTCAATAAGTCATTGAACAGTCTTTTCTTCTCATTGATCAGTGGAGATATTCTAGCTTCGGTTTCAAGGGCAACTTGATCTGACATTTATATTTAGGTAAAACATAAAACGGTTAACAGAACCCAATATCAACATAAAATAATGAGATAGCCTAGTGTGAGACACAGATCCTTCAAATTTAATGGCTCTCATGATTATATAATTACAGTAGAAAATAATGCCACCATAATAGATTTTAATAAAATGTTGTGTTTCTTATAAAAAATTAAAATGGCCACCATAATAGGTTTTGTTGCATTGCACAGAAAATGGGTCCCAGGGTGTCATACTACCTAATAAACAAGGGCTTATGCAAATAGTCTCATTATCAGTCCCATAAATCTTAAATCAAAGGCTCAAACTCCTTCTCCCAGGGGTAACAATTGTAAAATATTTAGTGTGGATGATAATTGATACAAAGTATACACCAGGACTTCGTTATTTACCTAGCTTACGGGTTTTCTCAGCAAGAACACCAAGATAACGTGTAACTCGATCAAGCTTTGCATTAGAGTACTCCTGCAGATCACCCGCTTCTTGTCTCAATTCCAAGTAGTCTTCTTTTGCTAGCTGTTCAGAAAATGTGATACAAGTATAATCAATGCATGAAACAACTACATGATCCAGATCATACTAAAGTAAAATCACCCATCTGAACCCAATGTAATCTTACAGACAAATGCCAAGTACTTAAAACTCTAAAAGGGTTTTCAAGAGAATCTAGCAACTCTTTATCTATTTTGATACGGAATATAACCTAAAGTAGAGTAATGGGATCTCAAATACTTCATACAGCAAATATTGTGAATCTAGCTGTCAGAAAAGCCAAAGAACTAATCAAAGGCAGAGGCATCTTGCATTTTACCTGACCATGTATGCAGAAAGTTCAAGAGGCACACTAAAATTTGTCCCAAAATTTATCTTTCCTCGGTTTCAACTATCGCAAGTCTTTTATACAATTTTGATGTATATCTAGTCCTGTCAATAGCAAATCTTGCCTAAAGTACAGTAAAAAGTAACTATTATAAGAGTTTCATGCAAATGTTATGGAGTCTTGGAACCTCAAAGTAGAACAAATAAAAATAGATTCGTTAAACAGTTGTCAAAAAGAAGGGAAAATAGTTTTGATTCATAGTAACTTAAAACAAATAACTTTTCAACTATTGGCTGGTAACTTCGAGATTTTTTTAGAATATTCAAATACCGTTAAGCAGAATAATTGCAACTCAGTGGAAGCACGAATTTGTACCCAAATTCATCATTGGCATTCTCACAACCTTTCTCTTGACCGGTAAAACCAAGGAAAAGAAAAATTATTTTGCAAATCCAATATATTAAAAGCCTATTCAAATACCCTAAAGAAAAAAAAAATCAGTTGCATGATATATATTGAATGAAGGCAAAGCACAAATTCATATACTTTGTCAAACCTATGGCCTACCCAATAAAGATCGACCAGTATGGTTCTGATTTCATTATTGCGTCCTCACAACCTTAAAGAATAAAACTATGCATTAACATCTAATTACGAAGGCTCAACTAATCTACTCATTCACAACCGAGTCTCCTACATAAACTATAATTCACCCTGCCTCAAACTGATAATGCATTCTTTGATTTGACAACTGTGTCAGATATGCCAATCATTGGACCGGGATAAGAGCTTTTGTTGGTGGAATATACATCGATCTAAGAATAGGAAGTCCAAGGATGTGGACTATTTATTGAGACAATGGGGATCACATGTTGGCACTAATTCTAGGTAAATAATAGAGCAAGTTTTGTTTGACTCCATATACTTCCCCATTCACCACTAGCAGATCATGCAGCAATCTTACATAATGAGTCCTCTATAAATAAACTTATGCCTTCAATGAGAAACACACCAATGCTCCAGAAGGTGAAAAGAGATTATGACTTTTCGGATAAAGATAACCTAGTGGGCACAACATCCACTACAGTGATACCTAACGTGTGCTATTAAGAAGTTATGAACATGGCACCATCCATGATCAATTTAAACCCATTTTCTCCAGGCCACTAACCACCTCTGCAAAACATCTTCATCTACAAACAATGTCAATGTCCTATAACAGCACAGCTTTATTCATAAAGAATTACTTATGCCTCTTTTTCATAACTATCTCAAGAGAAACTTATTTCATACAACCAAAACTCAATCAATTAACTCGGGCGTCAGAGGCTTCCCGCCAGCACCCTTTGCCTTAGTTTCCATATTCTTTGCAAATGAAACATCATCTTCCCATTGCCATTCAAGTGCAAGATGACAACACCAACAAACCAAACAATCCAACAGTACAAAACCTGAGACACCCAATTCGCCACTCGGAGAGGTAACTCAAAACCACGATTACAATTCAAATTTGCAATTAAACTTAGTAAATAAGAATAGAAAACCAATTTTTCTTATCCAAAACAACCCCCTCCCGCAAAGAAAAAAGAAAAGAATACACAAAAAATTTTGGAAAACCATTTCCTCAGACTGATTTAATCAAAACTAACAGATAAATATAAGGAAATCAAAAAGATATCGCCGTATCATTTTCCTTGTTCAAGTAAGAACTGCATGCACCTAAAGAGGTCCAAACTTCTTTAAAATGACCGGAATCGGTATCTAAGGATGTAATTTTTCAACAAATTCTTCACTAACACACTTAACACAACTTGTAAACTTCACCGTCACACTCAAAATCGCTAATCATTTCAGACATTGCAATTAGCACCAACAAATCAAGCTATACCAACCACTCAAGAAAATGACTAACAAACTCAACAAAGATTTTTTTAAAAAGGAATGAAAAAGTAAAACACATTACTTTAACTTCGTCCTTGAGTCGCTGAACCTTAGTGGCCAAGGCCTGCTTCGAAACATTGGAAGAATGCGGCGAAACCGACGCAGCGGAGATCGAATAGCGGCGCACCTGAGGAGCAGCAGGCATGTAGTCCTCTCGCTCTACCGGCGACGACGACGACTTCCTCGGCTCGAAACCACTCACCTCCCAGTTCCACCTATTCTTGTTATCCGTCATTGCATAAAAAACAAAACCCTATCTCGACCAAATAAGAAAAAAATCAATCTATCTTCACCTGAAATTTCAAATTGAAAAAATAAACAAAGAATCTCTCTCGGGCTCAGCTCAGGCTCTCTCCCTAGAGATCATGTAATCTTTGTTTTTGAGCTTCTTTTTTCCCTCTGTAATAAAATGAAAGGTGGAGACTGGAGGGGCAAAACGGTGTCGTTTACAACAATGGGGTTAATAAAGAGACACCCTACGACTTTCTGGTTCACACAAGAGTTTTGTGCTTACTATTTCTTCATGATTCGCTTTCTCAATATTCGGTTTTCATTTTTTAAAATATATGTACATATATCGTGGTTATATCATATATGTATAATTTGGTGGACAAATTCAATTCTCTCACTCCACTCAAAAATAAAAACGTAATTCAAATTTTTATTTTTATTTTTAAATTAGTATTACTGTACGTAAAGGGTCTATCGAAAACTGACGTAATTAGACGTTACAAGTATGGTCTGAAATGTATCATATATACGATAACAGAATTTGAAATCGGGTCAGCTAAGCTTCATTTTAAAATTTCAAACTAGCAAGACAAGTTACCCTAGATTGTAATTCAAAATTAAGGTCTGCTTTTAAGACAAAACCGATGATTTCTAGTACTATTTACTTCTTTTGTGTGGTTTGGTTTGGTTTTATTAGTAGAAGCACGAAAATAATAAAATAATTTATGGAAGAGAAGCATGTGATTTTGGAGAGTGTGCGTGTGGACTGTGGATTGTTCATTGTTGTTTGCTCAGCTGGCCTGGGCGGTTGTGTCGGGTTGGCATGCTCTGATTGGGTTCTGCTCTTCTGACGTGTCCACTGCCCACTCCTCCAAACACCCCGAACCCGCCCGAATCTATTCAAATTCAACTTTTGGTACCTTGGGACCCATTGCGAATAGTATACTAATCAGTAATCCCTGCGCCTCCTGGTTAAATCAAGAGGTAAATACACTAACCCCCTAAAGTTTGTTACAAGTGAATTTACTGAAGTATACGGTTTTCGTACTATTCATACGAGGTAAATTGGTGAAGGGTATTTTTGATATTTTTAATGGAATTTTAATTCTAAATCCCCTTGCTTTTTTTTTTTAAATAAATTCTCCTTGACACACATGTCTAATCTTTACCTTCTTATAGAAAGTAGTATAAATTAAAAAATAACAAGTGGAAAAATATATAACAAATTTTAAATTTTAAAATTGATTTTAATTTTTTAAATTATCTTCATTATTCAATTTTAAAAAATTACTTTTTTAATTTAAAATTTATTTAGAAAAACGTTTCTAATCTTTTATTAAAAAACCCATTTCTAAAATTTTATGTTTGCACTAGCCTTTGCTATTTTATATAAAAATATTATATTTATTTTTAAATTTTAATGAAAATGGATAATTTAGTCTTTTTATTCATCAATCCAAGTCAACATTAAAAGTTTAGAGTAGATATATGCATACTTAGATACAAGCATACTATTCTTTAGGTGCACTTATGCTAAACTTAAACGTCATGTTTGTTATTTGGGATTGGATAAGATTATTTTTAGTCATATTCTCATGTTATTTGCTTACATGAGATGAGAAATTTTTTTTAATCTCATGCAAACAACTTATTCCACGTTAGTGGGACTAATTAGTTCCATCACTTTATACTTTTTTATATAAAAAAAGTTTCTTTTCAATTAATTTTATTTTTTATGTGATTAAAATATAAATATATTTTAAAAATTAATAAAATATTTTATTTTAACATTTAAAAATAATAATTTTCAACATTAAAAAATAAAAAGAAATATTATTTTGATAAAATTGGTTTTAAATATTTAAATTATTTTTAAATAAATTTTTTTTTTCAAAATTTAATTTAAACAATTATTTAAACCAATTCAATACAACTATTTTTATCCAAGTGAGATGGGGCTATTTAGTCTCATGTTTAAAAAAAATATTCTTCTTTTGTTTTATATTTAAGTATAAAATTATATATTTATTTCATATAAATTATTATAATATTTTTAAATAGGGGTATTATCGTTTTGGTCCCTATGTTTTTTTTACCGTTTTTTCTTTTTCTGGTGCGTGTGGTTCTAATGTTTTCCAAAATCCATCAATTTGGTCTCTTTGACCAGATTTTTAAAGGTCAACCCTCACGGAAAAAGCGAAATGACATTTTTACCCTTGACCATTTATTTTCTTTAAAAAATAAAATGAAAGCAAAGAAATTTGAGTTTAAAATTAAAATATACCATAAAAATATATGAAAATGAAAGAAAAAAACTGATTTTCTTAAAAGAAAATGAAAAGGAAAAAAAAACAAAAAATAGTCTGGATCCAGATTAGATCTAAAGTTCAAAAAAAAATTAAAAAAGAAAAAGAGGTGAATATCCAAATTGGATCTCCACCATCCACTTAGGAAGATGGATGGATGGATCTCCATCGTTGGGATTTCCATCACGGTGGAGATCCCGTGGAGATCTAATCTGGATCTCCACCATTTATCTTCCTAGATGGACGGTAGAGATCAAATCTGGTTCTCCACATTTTTTTTCTTTTTTTCTTTTTTTATTTTCTTTTTAATTCGACCAAAGGTCATGGGCGATGCCCTGTTTTTGTAAATCTACACATGAATTGTTTTCGTCATCCTTTTTACTCTTTTCCAATTCAAATTTTGAAATGTTTAATAAACTAAAAGTGTGTGTTTACATGTCTATTTTCTTGTGTAAAATAATTTTTCAAATTATTTTGAGTCAATTGGAAGATATGCATCAATGAGCGAACATAGGTCGATTTCGAAAGTGAGCAGTTTTTGGAATTTTTTTCCTCCATGTTGAGACGTTTATTTTGCATGCTAGTAGATACTTATATGTATGTTTTGATCACTGAGTTTAGACTAAGGTCGTGTCACATAGAGTTTTGCATCGCACAAATTTGCACGTGCACATGCCATGCTCTTGATGTTTTGGTGGAAAAGACATCATTCTTGAATTGCCATGATTAATAGTGGAAACTACCCTGGTAAGTTATTGAGCTTAATTTCAATTCATTTGAGAGGATTTGTTTGTTTCTACTCCTATACACTCTCCATGTTCTTCATTGATTATAGATTTGACATCAATAGGTTTGCATTGGACATTAAAGAACGATTTCTCATAAAAAGATATCACATGTTGCTTTGCTATTGAGTTTGATGAACCATTAGAGGTGATATAGGCTCTGTGTGCTTTAACTCTCGTAAAAGGCCTTAAATATTTCATAACCTGATGAGTATGCTTCATAGCCAAATTTGAAATCAAACAATATTAGCCTTTTTTCTTTCATTAGCCACATCTGTATAGTTTGGGATCATATTGATGAGGTGATACAGATGAAGTGAAGAGAGTTGCATGGGTAAGTTCGTGAAATGCATGTACCAAGGCAAAAAAAAAAGAAGTAAACGAAAAGTTGAGTTGTTTAAAAAAAACAACAAATAAGAAAAAGAAACAAGAGGAGAAAAACGAGGAAGCTTTACAATGAAGTGATGGGAAATCGAAGTCAACTCAAGAATGAGTATGTGAAAGAATTGTTCAAGAAGTCTAAATGCACATAAATTCAAATTTCGAAGAAATTCACTCAAGGATTGAAAACTATCTAAGAATTCCTTGATATGATGCTAGGTTTTTGTTGCTATAATTTTTCTCGTTCTTCCTTTAGCCTTGACACATTGGCCCCATTACAACCAAAGAAAAGACCTAAATGATATTTTAGGGATTCAAGCTCGAGAGTAAAGGTAAAAGTTGTGCTCAATCCTGTTCTTAAAGTTGATAATGTTCATGAGATATTTTGCATAAATTCAAGCGTTCTTCTATCTAATGATTCATATACGATTATAATTTGAATTTTCATGTGCATAAACTCCATTCGCATATGTTTGGTGAGTGCAATCACCTAGATTCTGTGTGAAAATATGAGCGACATATTATGAGGATTAGAGTCGAGCTGAATTACATCTATGGTATTCGAGTTAGTCGTTTTTAAAGCTTGAGCATTTTGAGTATTGGCTTACACATGACACATACGAGTGATTCATTCAATTGAGTGACGTAATTTTAGTCTATGTTCAATGACTTTAGCATGCATCGGTATTTGATTGTCACAACTTGAGTTACATCTTGATTATTTGGTTTTGTGAAGATACGTTTTTGGGTATCATAGTTGTTAAACCCTTAGAAGACTATAACTCCTTCTACTAGGGAAACCTAGAGGTTTAAAGGCTTGTATCATATGCTTAATGCTATCGTGTTCCCTATGAAAGTGACTTAGTTTTGTTTTTATTTTTAGGATTTTTTTAGTTTTGCTTGAGGAGTAGAAAAAGATAGGTTTGAGGGTATTTGATCAGTTTATTTCTATTCTTGTTTTAGCCCCTCATTTCCTACTATTTATGCTTTGTTCTCGAGTGATATTAGTTATTTAATGTGTTTTGTGGTTATGTGTAGGTCTCATTCCTTAGAATTGGTGTTGAATCTTATTTTGGAACAAAAAAGGTTAAAGGTTGAAGAATATAGGTAAAATGTGAAGTTGGTGCGGCCTAGAGAGTGGTTCACCAACCCCAGAGTTTTCCAGAGATGTAACGCCGGCGAAGGCGCGGTCCACAGACCGTATAAGATGAATTCAAGACCTGTGTAGAACTACGATATTGCGAGGGCTATATAGCTCTCCATAAATTAAACTAGGTTGCATGGCACCTATATTTTGAAAGCCCCGGATGTCTAGTTTCTGGTAAACTTTACGGTTTGTAATTATGTTTTTTCTAGTGAAAGTTATGTCTGTTTTTGTACCTTATGGTCAGATCGGTGAAAATTTTACGAATTATAACGGGATTCGATTGAAAAAGTTGTCGAAATGGGAAAATTATCTTTTGGACGTGTGTGGGATTCTTGGGTAGCAAGTAGGCCCTTATTCCTTGTCTTACATCAATAAGAATCAATGTTAAATGATTATGACAGATAAAATCCTAAAAAGGCTAGGATTCTCAAATGAGTTGAATTCCTTGTTGGTTAAGGATTTGACTTGGAATCCAAAACCTATTTAAACCTCTTGTAACCCCTTATTTCAAAATATAACTAGCCGTCCACCTAAAAATCCTCTCACTTTCACACAACTAGAATGCCCAACAGAGCTCTCGTGATATAGGTACTGATGTGCACAATAAGGAGAATGCTCATCAGCAGAGGAATAGATCTCAACATTCTCAAATACCAACTCATCTCACTATGATGAGATTAAAGACTGTAATCATGATCAACATCATAGGTTGTCTATCAACGGCTGGAATGAAAAAGCGGTAAAAGATGGTATAGTTTGATGTTGGTTAGTTAGCTAAGTTGGCAGAATAAATTAGAATTAGGTTCCTCTTGATAGAGTTTGTTAAAGGTCTGTTAGCTTATGTTAAAATGTTAGCATTAGAAAGTTACTTACGTTAACGTTGACTTTTGTATTGGGTGATTATCATCTTGGTTGTATATAAAACATAGCTTTGTACTTTGTAATTATTCAATGAAATGAATGAGAATGAGAAGTTTTCTTTGCGTATCACCATTGTTACACTTCATAAAGCTTTCTGCAGAACTTTTAACAAACACCTACTCTTCTATATTTTTGTCAAACTTTAATATGAATTAGTTATAATCAATAATCATTTTTCCCTGTTGAACGAACTCTATTTGATGTTATACTGATCATCACGATCCGTGCACTTGCGAGTTTAATAAAACAGAATTTTCACATCATTTATTTAAAAATAATTTAATTTAATTTTATATTAATCAATTTCACACAGTATTAAACTTATGATAAAATTATTTTTATTCAATCACATACCACTCCAAACAAGAGATATGACTATTTAAATCAAATTCCATTCAACGCCAAACACATCACAGTATTAATTTAGTCCAATCAAATCTTATCTCATTCCCATCCAATCCAATCCAATCACACGGAAATAATATTATCATATCATGCTCACCAAACGAGCCATAATGGATTAATTCTTTCCAACTTGATATTTGTTAAAATTGCAACAATCGCACTTTTGACCATTAAAGTTTATTGGGATTTTTATGTCTGGAGAGTATTAATGAGTTTTTTCCCTTAAATAATTTTGTTTACCTAATTAATTTTGTGATTTAGGGGCTTGACTTGAACCCACGACCTACTGGATGCAGGTGTGAGAAGCTTACCAGTTACTACTGAATCAACATCATTTTATCACCTTTAACGAAACTAAAGCAATAGACAATCTTAAACAAAAAATTAAACATTAAAAAAATATAAAGAACATAAGTACTTCATTTATCTCCTCCCAAGTAAATCCGAGCAAATAACAAAACATTCCACGAATCTCAATTACAAACTCACTCAAAATCTCAAATCCAACAATCATAATCACTAACTTATTTTCTACAATCACAAACTCATAAAGAAAATAACAAATTGTCATAAATAAAGTGGATTTACTCCACTTGCACCTATGCACCGCCTAACATCTCTCTCTTGATTTGCTTTGCTTATGACCACCTCTCATCATCCATTCAAGGCAAGTGGCCAAGTGGTCTATGAGTCTATATATATATATATATATATATATATATATAAGTGATCCATTTTCATTTTAAAGTTGGTTCAACGGATACTCTCTCATGATCAATAAAAATCAATGAAACATACATCTCTCTCTCTCAATTTTCTCTTTATTTATTTCATATGTTCTTTGTCTATTTTTCATTTATTTACAACACATTATCAGCACGATTAGTGGTTATAGACTAGGCAAATAGCAAATATGTTCAAAAGAAAGTTCATGTGAGTTTTATTTTTGGTTTTCAAAAAACCCAGAAATTTCGAAGTGCTCGAATCGCTGTTCAGATGATACTGTTGTGTTTGTCTCAGAAATATGATTCTGACACAGCTGACCGTATCTCAAATGGAGTTCTAACGAACCCTCTAGCTCCGGTCAAAGTTTGGTAAAACCTTTCCAAGGAAGAAGACGATACTGTAATGCCACATCATTGCCACGTAGGGATGGGCATTTCCCCCACGGGGCCCCATCCCCATTTGCCCCCATCCCCATTTGGGGGCAAATTTTGCCCCCAAATGGGGTTTGGGGATGGGGATGGGGGACCTACCCCCACCCTCATTTCCCCATTTCCCTATTTCTTTAAATGGGGGTGGGCCTCATTCCCCCATTTCCCCATATGTATATATATATATATATTTATATATTTTTAATATTATTTTTTTTTTAATAACTTTAACTTTATTATTCATGGTTCCACCACTAATTGACTACCTGACAGTTGAATGTACTTAGTTTTTTTATGAATTTGTCTAGACTTTTATATGTAATACTAAATTACTATAGTTATTTCTATTAATTTTAGACAATTATATGGATTGGATATCGAAACATGGTGATTGGAATGATTGAATTTCGTATGCATAATTATAAATTTCGGATTTCGGATTGAAAAATATTAGGATTAGAAATGGAGGAAATGGGGGAAATGAGGGACAGGGTGGGGGCAGGGGAAGCTCCCCCCAAACACCCCCATCCCCACTTCCCCCAAATGAGGTTTGGGGGTGGGGATGAGGGGAGGTTTCAAAAATGGGGATGGGGGTGGGGGGACCCTCCCCCGCCCCAATGGGCCCCCATGCCCATTCCTATCGCCACATTGTAGGCCGCGACAGCAGTGGTCTGCCATGTCAGCGTAACGTCAGCAGTGGTCAGTGCCATGTCAGAATTGGTCAGCGCCACGTCAACATGTAATTTTTGCCTGTTTTTTTAACCAAGTCGGACCTAATTCCAGATATTTTGACCGTTTCGGACACAACCATGCCATCAGTTCAGCTGATTCCACTTGTAAGTACTGTTTTGACTTATTCAAGCTTTATTAACTCTGTTTTCAGGCCCAATGGAAAATCTTGATCTCCAGCACGATTGCATATAAGTAAAAGGGATCCCCTGATGGATAATTTACTTACATCTCTACATTCTGGATCTATATATATAGCTCTGTATAGCAAGATGACTTATGCCGTCAATGGAACTTATATATTATAGTTCTGCATTTATTTTTATGCACATATCAGGTGATCTCATGACCCTGTAAGGTGATCTTATGACCCTGAAATCGTTTATTTTTATGCACATATCAGGTGATCTCATGACCTTATAAGTTGATCTTATGAACCTGAAATCATTTATTTTTATGCACATATCCGGCGATCTTATGACCCTGAAAGGTGATCTTATGACCCTGAAATCATTTATTTTTATGCAATATATGAGACTTGCTTGTGTTGTGTCTCGGGACTAGCTTATGATGTGTCTTAGGACTGGCTTATGATGTGTCTCCAGATAAATTGTTTAAATATTTGTATTAATTAATTATACACAATATATGAGATCGGCCAGATCGACTAAACAGAACTTAAAGTTTCTGGAATTATGATATTTAAGTTGACACGATTTTGAAAACCGATGAGAACCTGGAGTTCTATATACAGTCTTATATACATGAATGTCATACTTCATTATTTAGAACCTGGGTTTTCAAACTCGTTCAGAATCTAAAGTTATCTCATATATATCAAGTGATATATTTACATGTCATTTATTTCAGAGAATGATCTACACAACCAACAGGATGTTGTGAATATCATAAAAGGGATTTAAGATCCTAACTAATAATGAAATTGGATATATATTATATTTTATCCATTTCATACACATCTAGTAGGATGCTGTGAGTATCATAAAAGGATATAAGATCTTAATATCACGTATAATTAGATTGTACAGGATATGTTATCCATTTTATACTTGCTTCTGAATGAGCAATATCAAAAGAATAAATTTGGATATTTTTATATTCATGAGATATCAAAACATGCCCAATAGTGGATATTTGTGAATGACAAGAGAAAAGATTTATAGAATAAACCTTTTAAAAAGATTATTATCACTTCAGATGAAATATAAAATGGCATTACATATAATGTTCATAAAATTCCCAGAAGGGAAATATATGTCTTGCCGAAAGTGCAACGACTCATACTTTTCTACGGAGTCAGATATATTTTATGAATTTGACTTTGCTCTGAGCAAATGTTAATACTGTATCAGATCCAACGGATTTGATAGAAAGCTCTGGAAGAGTCAGGATATTGTTATCAAACAATACTAAATTATGTATCAGTGATACTTGATATTATTCAAGCAGAATATAAAGGAATATGCTCAGTACAAATGCATATAAAGTTAATACCATATAAGATCCAGTGGATCTGATTAAAGGCTCTAGAAGAGCCACAATCTTATTACCAGATGATATTAAATTGTATATCAATGATACTTTATATCATTCAAGCAAAACATAAAGAAATTTGCTCAGACAAAAGATATATAACTTTATTAATGTTATATTGAGTGTTGAATATATGTGCATGATTCAGGCCAGCAACTCATTATAGAAAAGTTGTGTGCTTTATCATTTGGATTATCTATCAGAAAAAGAATATATATGGATATATTCATCCACCAAAATGAACCATTTCATTATTTTATGGTACTGGTTGATGCATCGGTTAGATGGTCACATACTCACATGTGTGCTTATTATCAACACTTAATGTTGCCTTTGCAAGATTACTTGCAATGATTATTAATTTTTCAGGCATAGTAACTTGGTTGAACTTACAAGATATTTGATGAATATTGCTAAAGCAGCTGAGATTGATGTTCAACATCTAGTTTTCAGATATACTCATAAACAAAATGGATCAAAGGAATCATTTAACAAATGTCTCCAGGTAATTGCAAGAAATTTATTATTTCAATACAGTTACTAAATTCTATATAGGTGCTTAATCATTTTTTTAAAGATATTTGATTGTGTTGTATATCTTCTCATAGCATCGTTGACATGATCTAAGATAAGGCTTCTATATCATTATGAGATGAATATTGATTTTGATTAATATGCAATTATATCATTTAAACTTTTGATAATTTATATTTTTATGCACAATCTGCATATTATCATATTGAATAATTTACAAATGGGAAAGTTTCTCTAAAAGAGAAAAGTGAATGAAAAGTTACTTATATACAAAATAGAGATACCAGTTCAGTTCCTTATATATATGTGTGTCTCATTTCAATCTTCATATCTCTCAAATACGAAAGATAATTGATCATCAGATGATTATTAATCTATTACCTGGTATATTAAAGGTAACATGATTTTATAAGTTGCCATCTCATGAACTCCGATCGGGTGATTGTTTTTGAAGGATGATCAGAGAAAAATGCAACAAATAAATCATCTGATACATATCATAAGCTTATGAACCTTTTGAAAGGTATTGTTATTGGGATCTCAAAAGTAAACAAAACTCGAGTTATAAATAAATCTAATTTCTCTAAATCAACTCTGTAAGAGTCTGATATATCTAAAGAGACACAAGTCTATGAAATGACTAAATTCATTGAAATGGAAGAATCCTTAACAAAGATACAAGAATATAAAAATTGAGAGAAATTCTATAAATCATACAGAGTCTATGAAATGACTAAATCCATTGAAATAGAAGTAATCTCAACAGAGATACAAAAGTATAAAAATTGAGAAAATTTCTATGTCATATGAGAGAAATGTGGAATCATAATGAAACAATCATTGATGATGTATTTTTATACATAGTAGCGCTACTGAAATTATAAATAATTATTATGATATTCATAAAATCAATGATTGTAGACAAAAGACATGATTAGCCTAGATGAAAAAAACAATTCAAGAAGAATTGACTTCATAAGCCAGACATACAGTATTTAGACCAATAGTAGTCCAAATACCTGGAGATGTCAAATTAGTTGGATACTAATGGGTCTTTATATGGAAACGTAATAAGAAATCACTACTGATGAATACGATTAAGTTGTTTATAAATTTGGCTACCTTTAAAGGCTTGAAATATGTCTTTTAGACGTAGTAATCATTTATCTATATGATTTACTCAATGCAGATATTATAAATCTTGAAGGATTCAAAACGCTAGAAGCATATAATTTGAGATCTTGTAATCTGTATTTGATGAACATATAAAATTCCTTATATGGATTAAAAACAATATGAACGGATGTGGTATAACCGTCTCAGTTAAGATCCGATAAGATAAGGATATAATAATCATATTATTTATTCACGTGTCTTCATAAAGAAATGAGAAAGAAAATATTATCTCGAACTAAAGATCGAACATAGATCAGATATAATGCTTGTCAATTAATCAGAATATGTTGAAAAGATCCTGAAAAGATTCCATATGGATATTACTCCATAAAGCAAATCTTTGCTGATACTCCCTCGAATCATTTATGATTGTAAGTTCCTCATATTTTGATTGGCTTATTTCGTTGACAAGCCACATTGGGGATTAATTTTTATGAGGGTAAATTAGGCTTCATTGGGTGTGATCAAGCTCCATGGACATCATCTCTCTCAAGAGCACTTCAAAGGTATATCACATGCTTAATTCTCATTGAAGAGGTTTTAGTTGCACACACTTACATTCTATGCATTTGTATTGACATGCATGTATGGTCGCACACACACACACACACTTCTTGCATTTTGGAGTTGATGGGCTGCACAGTAGGTTAGGCGACATGTAAGGCCACTTGTGCATGTCGCATGACAAGTCGCCTTAGACTTACGTTTTTCCCACAGTGTTTTAGGCGACATGCAAGGCCACTTGTGCATGTCGCCTACAATGTCGCCTTGTCATGTATTTTTTTCTCCAGTGTGTAAGGCAACTTCATAGGCGACTTGGGGATGTCGCCTTACATGTCGCCTCTGACATCTTGATTTTCCACAGTGTGTAAGGCGACTTGGGGATGTCGCCTTACATGTCGCCTCAGGCAACTTGTTTTCTCACAGTGTGTTAGGCGACTTCCAAGGTGACTTGCTTATGTCGCCTTGCATGTCGCCTCTTTCACATGAACTGGGCATTTCGGGAATTTCACACCAGCTCGTTTTTTGGTCTCTATAAATACATCTTCTTCTCCACCTTTTAGACCTAGAGCTCTGAAAATATATCCCTAAGTGAGAGAAAGTATATCCAAGAGAGAGAGAGCTCCAAGAAGTCTTTTTTACTTAACCAAACTCATACCCATGTGCATCCAAGCTTCATTCTTGTATCTATTCTTCATGGGTCTTCATGCTCTTCTTGACTAGGTAATCAAACAAGTCTTAGAACTTCCTTTTCATCTCTATGTTCTTGTTTACCTAGGGTTAACAATTATTTGTTAATTAATTGCATGTTTATTTGGTTTAGCATGATTTGAGTATGTTTGTGATTATGTTTATTGGTTGAGGTTATATGTTCATTGATAGCTAGCACTTAGGACGTTTTTACCCTTCTAGCTAAATCTTCATGCATTTGCATTTAGATATTGATATCTAGGATTTGCACTCATTGACATCTTTAAATCCTTAGATAAGCATTTAGTGTTGCCTAGCATTAATTGCATGTTAGAATATTCTTACATATTCACATAGGTTGTTTAACCTCTTCATTGATTGTTAAGCTTTGTGAATACGTGGATTAGTGCACAAGCTTGTGGTCTAGAATCACTATTAAAGGACCGTTGGGTAGAGTGAAAGGGTTAGTGACCAAGTAGGTGTGACTTGAGGTCAACCTAGGTTGTAAACTTTCATTCAAATAGTGGATTTGAGGACCGTATGTGGCTAGAAGGATAGCCCGTGAGTTTTGCCCAGTTGGAGGGTTTCTTACGTAAATCAATCCTTGTGTTTTTATTGTTTTCCGCATGTTTATGTTGGATTGATTGATTGTAAATATGGGGTAGGATTATTAAAATTGATTAAGTCAAAAAGTTGGTAATAAACCTTCTAAAACCTGTTCACCCCCCTCTAGGTTAGTAGACACACGTTATATAATATTTTCAATTGGTATCAGAGCGGGTTCCTAGATACACTTAGGTGATCATTGCTATTTGTGTGTCTTGCATTTTGTTTGTGTTTGGTGCATCATTAACATTCATCTCATTCATACCCAAACACTATAAGTGGGAACGAGAGTGGTAATGAGGGAGCCTCTAGCACAAGACCCCATTTGCTCACCGGAGTAAACTATGCCTCTTGGAAAGGCAAGATAGAGTCTTACATTTGCCAAATAAATGACCGAGCATGGATGGTAATTGAAGATGGCTACACTCCTCCGGAAAAGACTCTTGCAGACGAAAGTGTAGTTCCAGAGCCAAAGTCGGAATGGTCAACTCAAGAGTTTGAAGCATCCAAGTGGAAAAACAAGGCTATGCATGCCATTCTTTGTGCAATGGATGACAATCAGTACAAATTGATCCAAACAACAAGAATTGCAAAAGAGACATGGGAGATTCTAGAGACGGCCCATGAGGGAACCGAAGTGGTCAAGGACTCCAAGTTTCAAGTCCTCCAAACACAATTCGAGCAAATTAGAATGGAGGAGGATGAGTGCTTCAACGACTTTCAAGTGAAGTTGATGGACATAGTCAATCAAAGCCATCAACTTGGTGACCCCTATTCGGATAGGAGATTCAAGCAAAAAATTATGAGGTCGCTTCCAGCAAGATTTGAGTCAAAAGTGAAGGTTCTTGAGGAGAATAGTGATTACAAGAACATGAAGCCAAGTGAAGTTATTGGAAGACTTCTAGCATTTGAGTCTAGGTGGACTCCTACACCTACACCTCCAAAGAAGCAAAAGAGTATTGCTCTGAAAACTTCCAAAGTAGAGAAAGAGGAAGATGACTCAGATGAGGAGATGGCCCTCATGGTTAAAAGATTCAAGAAGTTCATCAATTTTGAGAAGAAGGGATTTTGATCCAAAGGAAAGGAAATGAAGAAGAAGACTCCTTTCAAGAAGTTTGAGTCAAGTGAAGACAAGCCCACAAGAAGAGGGATTCAATGCTTCGAATGTGGAGGTTTCAGACACATCTCCACGGATTGTGGCAATTTAAAGAACAAGAAGAAAGGAAAGGCTATGGCCGCCACGTGGAGTGATGGTGATGACTTGGAAAAAGAAGGAGAATCCTCGGATGATGAGGATCATGTGGCAAACTTTATTGCCTTCGCATCTTCTCTCAAGAGTAAGGAAGCTTTAGATGATGAAGAGGAAGAGAAACAAAGTGAAAATGACTCTAGTGATGGTGACTCTTCATCCCATTCAACAAATATGAATGTAGGAGGAATGGATCTCGAAGGGTTCATTGAGAATTTTCAAAGCTCAAGATTGAAGATGAAGAAAGAGATTCAAAGGCTAAAGGGTGAGAATCTCAAGCTATCTACCGAAGTCACTCACCTAAATAGAGAAGTAAAGATAGCAAAAAGAAATGAGGAATTGATGGAAAAGGAGCTTGAAGAAGCAAAAGAGATCATTGCTAAGATGACTTCAAGTACGAAGAAACTCGACCACATGTTGGGAGTTGGAAAGAGGCCAAGTGATAAGAAGGGTATTGGCTATGAAGATGACAAGGAGACCCCATCCTCAAGCAAGACTGTGTTTGTCAAGAGCTTGGACATCAAAAAGCCTTCACCCCCACAACATCCTAGGAAGAAGATCGAACTAGGAGAGTGCTCTAAGGATTCTCAAGTCAAGGTTGCACAAGGGAAACAAGCTCAAGCTCAATCAACAAGGGTGCATCAAGCAAGTTTCCCTCAACCCAAATACCATCAAGCCAAGAAGAAACTCATGCAAGGTCAACCAAGGAAGTAATTCATTCCAACTCAACAACAAAGAAGGAGAGAACCAATCCAACACCAAAGACAAGCTCAAATGCGTGGGAAAGCCCTTTTGTATTCACAAGGGCATGGTATGTCTTTTTATTTTATTCTCACTTGTCACTTTTGTGGTGTTGATGGTCACATTAGACCTAATTGCTTCAAATACATTGAAATGTGTAGAATCAAGAGCATGATTGAAAGGAATAGAGCTAGAGCCAAAATGCATGTTCCTAGGAAATCTAGAGCCAATTTGCATGATCCTAGGAAATCTAGAGCTAATGTGACTAATACCACTAGGAATGAGAACATTTCACCTAAGTGGATTAGAAGAGATTACTATTTTTGCTATGTGGCTCAAATTGCCTTGAAGGCAAATGCTTCTAACACTTGATATTTGGATAGTGGGTGTTCTAGGCATATGACCGGAAACAAGAGTTTCTTTAAATCCCTTATCTTGGAGGACGGAGGATTTGTCACCTTTGGTGATGGATCTAGAAAGAAAGTCATAGGGAAAGGAACCATTTCCATTCCCGATTTACCCTCCTTGTCCAATGCTTTACTTGTTGATGGCTTGCAAGCCAATCTCATAGGCATTTCTCATCTTAATGATGATGGACTCTCCGTTTTGTTTAACAAAAATGATTGCTCTATTTTAATGCAAAATGGACAAACATTGCTTAAAGGAAAGAGATCTAGTGACAATTGCTATTGTCTTGAAGCTAGTGCTATCTCTTGCAATATGTCCAAGTGTGAGTAAGTTGAGCTGTGGCATCAAAGACTTGGCCATATGAACTATCGAGATTTGAGGATCTTAAATAAGTTAAAGGTTGTGTGTGGCCTCCCTAAGCTTGGGAAGAAAGTCGATGGTGTTTGTGGACCTTGTCAATAAGAGAAACAAACCAAAGGTTTACACAAGAAAGGCAAGTATCTCGCCACCAATGAGCCATTAAAGCTTCTACATATGGACCTTATGGGTCCCATGCAAACCGAGAGTCTCGGTGGCAAGAGATACATTTTTGTTTGTGTTGATGATTTCTCTAGATTTACATGGACATATTTTCTTAGAGAAAAATCTGAAACATTTGAAAAATTTTAAATGCTTTGCACTAAAATTCAAAATGAAAAGAACTCACACATTAAAAGCATTAAAAGGATTATGAGTGACCATGGGAGGGAATTTGAAAATGCTTGTTTTGAAAGCTATTGCAATAGCTTAGGCATTTTCCATGAGTTTTTGGCTCCTAGAACTCCTCAACAAAATGGGGTTGTTGAGAGGAAGAATAAGGTCCTTCAAGAGATGACCCGTGTGATGTTGCTTAGCAACAATGTCCCTAGGAACCTTTGGGCCGAGGCCGTCAATACGGCTTGCTACAAAGGAAATAGAGTCTTTCTAAGGCCCGGTACTAGGCAAACCTCCTATGAATTATGAAAGGGTAGGAAGCCATATGTTAGCTACTTCCACTCATTTGGGAGCAAATGCTACATTCTAAATAACCGAGATCAACTTGGCAAGTTTGATGCCAAGAGTGATGAGGGGATTTTCATTGGCTATGCCCTTAATAGTAAGGCCTATAGAGTTTTCAATTTAAAAACTCGGAGTGTCATGGAATCATCTAATGTTGTCATAGATGATTGTAGGCCTAAGATTAGAGACCATGATGAGGAGGTCATTGTGCTTGATGATTCTTCCTTGGAGAAGAATGGTGAGACTTCAATTGATGTGAATTCAAGTCTTGATGAAGTGGTCATTCAACCTCTTGATAGAGATCCATCATTGGACTCTAAAGAACCCGCTCCATGGGTTAGACATCTCCACAACAAGAATGACATTCTTGGAGATATGAATAAAGGTGTTAGGACTAGGCGTCAAATAGCTAATCAAATTAGCTATATTTGTTACACCTCTCAAATTGAACCCAAAAAGGTTGATGAAGCCTTGAATGATGAGTTTTGGGTTCTTGTCATGCAAGAAGAGCTAAACCAATTTGAAAGAAATGAGGTTTGGACTCTTGTTCCTAGACCCAAGGATACTAATGTCATAGGCACCAAATGGGTATATAGGAACAAGTCAGATGAGAATGGCAACATTGTGTGCAACAAGGCTAGACTTGTAGCACAAGGATACTCTCAAATTGAGGGTATTGACTTTGAGTAGACCTTTGCTCCGGTGGCCCGTCTTGAGTCCATAAGGCTTCTCTTGTCTATATCATGTGTGCACAAGTTCAAATTGCATCAAATTGATGTTAAGAGTGCCTTCATAAATGGTTTCTTGCATGAGGAAGTGTTTGTTGAGCAACCTAAGGGGTTTGTGGATCCACACCACCCCAATCATGTCTATCGCCTCAAGAAGGCTTTATATGGGTTGAAACAAGCACCTAGGGCTTGGTATGAGTGTCTCACTCAATTTCTTATTGACAATAACTACACTAGGGGTAGTGTTGACAAAACTTTATTCATCAAGAGGAACAAAGATGAGCTTTTCATATCTCAAATTTATGTTGATGATATTGTTTTTGGCTCCACCAACAAATTCAAAGTCCAACAATTTGTTAATGTCATGTCTCATGAGTTTGAGATGAGTATTGTTGGGGAGCTCAATTACTTCCTAGGTTTGCAAATCAAGCAATTGCATGATGAGATTTTCATATCACAAGCTAAGTATGCTAAGAACCTAGTGAAGAAGTTTGGCCTTGAGAGTGCCAAACATTGTGACACACCAATGAGTACCACCTTGAAACTAAGCAAGGATGTTAGTGGCAAGAGTGTAGAACAAAATCTTTGTCGTGGCATGATTGGTAGCTTGTTTTACTTGACTGCAAGTAGGCCCGATATAGCCTTTAGTGTGGGTTTGTGTGCTAGGTACCAATTGGATCCCAAGGAATCTCATCTCTCCTCCGTGAAGAGAATCATTCGTTATGTGAATGGGAAATCCAACTATGGGATATGGTACTCTTTTGACACTAATGCTAGCTTAGTTGGCTTTAGTGATGCAGATTGGGCAGGAAATTGTGATGATAGGAAGAGTACATCGGGTGGTTGCTTCTTCCTAGGCAACAACTTGGTCTCATGGTTTTGCAAGAAGCAAAATTCCATCTCTCTATCCACAGCTGAAGCGGAATACATAACCGTCGGGAGTGCTTACACACAACTCCTTTGGATGAAGCAAATGCTTGTGGATTATGGCTTTGATCAATGTATTCTAACTCTTTATTGTAATAACATGAGTGCAATTAACATTTCAAAGAATCCGGTTCAGCACTTTAGGACAAAGCATATAGACATTAGGCATCATTTCACTAGAGAACTAGTTGAAAACAAATGCATTGCACTTGAGCATGTGGGCACTAATGATGAACTATCAGATTTATTTACAAAGCCCTTAGACTTAACTAGGTTCAAGTCACTTAGTAGGGGGTGGTTTGTTTTTTTGTCTGAAAACTGAATAGTCCTGAATTTTTCTGAAGACTGAATAGGGACTGAAACCTAAACTTAAATGACATGTTTTTTTTTTCCTTACATCTGAATGTATTGTCAACATGTTTGTTTTTTAAAAGTAAAATTGTCTGAAACTAAGTAATTTTACATTTATGCCCACATTAAACAATTATACATGTAATATGGAATAAAAACAATCCAAAAATAATAATTATATATAAACACATATGATCATGATCTTCTTCTTAAATTACAAATAAACTTCATTTTTATTAAGAACATATATGTTTTTTATTTCAAAAATAAAATGGGCAATAGGAAAACTCACACAAAACACTCTACAAAAATAATATATAAATACATCACCCTAATATCATAATAAAGTATTGATATTAAACATCAATATAAGAAGTAATTATGGTTCTTTTTTATTTTTAAAGTTATTTAAAATAAGCAATATATTAAAATAAAGATTTTTGTACCATATATAATTATGAAGAAATCGGAAATATGTTATATATAGGGGATAATATCGGAATAAAAGATTTTGGATTGCATTTAATGCAATTCAGTGATTTGCAATTAAGTGAAAAGTCAGGTTTTTTTACTTTTTATTTTAAGTTGTTTTTTGATATTTTTAAGTTGTTTGACCATTTATAAAAACAAACAAAACAACTTAATAATTATGATTCAGACCCATTAAGTTTTAAGTGGAAAAAATAAACGACCCCTAGGTCTATTGGGATTTGTCATATGCCTTGATGTGTTTTGGAGATTGACCCCTTATGGGGAGCTCATGTTGGGGTTTTTACCCTAAAACTTGTAATATGTAAATAGAATTTGAACATAAATAAAAGAAGTAGTATATTCATTCATTTTGTGTCATACTTTATATAACATGTGCACTTAACATCCAAGATTGTCGGATGTAATTTCGAACTGAGTATATGAGTGTCATATATAGATGGATTCAGTTTGAAACGAACAATCTAAAGAGTCCGTAGATAGCAAATAAAGCTGGATACTTTATTTGTGGTTAATCTACAGTTGCGGTCCATTTCGTAGTGTACGGTGATCCTATCCTGGATCATTCATATGTAGATATGAGAATGAAGGCACCTTGTATGATGTGATCATATATGACTGGGTCATGATCTATATGAATCTCTCACTAAGATCCGTTTAACGATGAGATTCATATATATATCAACTAATGATGGCTATATGTGGGTGATCTTAATCCTGAGTGTCTTATTGACTCCTTCAGGTTAGATCGTGGTCTTTGATATACCATGGGTGAGGTCGGAGTTGCATTCCCGATCAATATACTCCGTATGTTGGGATCACGGTTTGGCTTGTGGTTGGGAAGGTTTGTATACAATAGTGGAATCCACTCCTTCTTGTGAGAAGTAGATGGTAGTTCCCTTAAGGGTTGATTCAGGGCTTGAACAATATGAGCGCTCTCCTAATTCCGTAAGGAATGTAGGATTTATTGTTCATTAGAGAATCAATGGTACTTAATGGAAAGATATGATTAGAGGGGTATAATGGACATTATGACCCAGCTCTAATTATGAACTACTTGTGGAGGATTATACCATATGTAATAGTTATATCGATGGACACCGAGAGTTATTGGTTTGTGTAAAAACGTCTACAGTTGAGAGAGTGCAGCTTCGGGTTTTTAGTGGAATAACACCGAAGTTAATAATCATGAAATATTAATTAAAGAGTTTAATTAATAATTTCTAAGGATTATTGGAGCTCAAAATACTGTCGGTCCATTAGGTCCCCTTGCTAGCCCGATCGATTTAGGTAACAAGGGTCACGGTTAATTAATTGGATTGTCCAATTAATTGTGTTACGAAAGTGACACGTATTTATTCGGGAATTAATTGAATAATGAGATTATTTAATTAATGAATAATGGTGATTAAATAAATTAAATAATAAGATTATTTAATTATGTTGTTAATCACTAAATGGAGGGTGTTAGTTGATATTTGATTTTGAATAAAATAAGATAATATGATTATTTTATTTTATTAAATTAAATATTTGAAATTGAATTTGAAATGTTTGAATTCAAAAATAAATATTTAATTTAAAAAGATATGAGATATTTTTTTAAAAAATCAAATAAGATTTTGGTTTGATTTTATTTGATATATATGAGATATATATTTAATTAAAATAATGATAACCGAATCAGTAAAATTAATACAATAAAACAAGAAGAGGTCGTGAACAAAAAAAAAAAAAGAGAAATTGTGATAGTGATCACAATATACACAGCAAACGTGAACAGCAAAAAGAAAAAAAACAAACAAAAGAGAGAAAAAGCTAGTGTGTGGTGAGACCACAAATGTTGCACTTCTAAAGTTTGTTTTTTTGTGTATGTTCTTCTCTTCTTCCTCCATACAGGTCCTGAATATCGTGACGCGCCCACACGCTGTTACCAGTTCCGGGAGATAGCGAGGAAGATCACGTGGTTCAAATCAGGAGCAGTTCGTATCAAAGTGAAGGAGCCTCCTACATAGGTATGAAAATGTTTCATCACTTTACTTTATTAATGCATTTGATTATTACTGTACAAATGGGTTAGTTTAATGATTGCATAAAAAATTTTGAAACCTTCCGCTGCGCAATCTGTAACCCTAGAATCCAATAGCTCAAGCAAAGAGAGCAACCTTGCATGTTGAAATAAGCAAAACTTGATCAACTTTATGCTTCTTTAATAATTGCTTGAGTATTTTTAGTTGTGTTTATATATATTCGTATATGGCCTTTTATTCAATAAGTGTGCCTTGCTTGGTTTGTAATCCATGTCGCCTCTATGTTCAAACATACATTTTTGGATTAGGAGAATTGATTGGGAAGTACATTTGAATGACATAAAATTTATCTTCATGACACATGACTTGATTTTGACATGCTAAAATATTATGCATGAATTGTGTGTGCAAATGTGTGTGGAAGCACCTTGACAAAGCTAAACTCAATAAGGACCTTGTGTCCATGCAATAAATAAGGATGCCTCATTCAATTTAGCTTTAGGTCTTTTCTTAATGGTTGAACAAGACAACAACCAATAAGGATTCTATATCCATTCAATTAATAAGGATTTTATATCCATGTCTTGATTGACCATTAAGGATTGACATGGTTGCTTGTGTGTGCTCAAACTTTTAAAAGATATATCTTGTTTAATTATGGCAAAAGGGTGCAAATTGGTTTGAATTCATTTGGAACCCTTTTGATGTTCTCCTTGCCAAATACCGTTTGCTTGAACTATGATGTTACATGTCTTACATTCAAAGCAACTAAGTCACACATTTTCTTCTTAAACAAATAAAACCTCAATGATTCTCTCTCAATTAATTAAGTTGCATAAAGTTGTTGTATATGATTATGCACTTATCTTACAAATAGCTCTCTTTGCTTATATGACCCGTTTGGGGGAATACTCATTTGCCTATCTCATGACAAAAAGGGGGGAATAGTGTGGTTTATTTAAGGGGGTTGTATATTTGGAGAGATTGTCCCGTTGAGAGGGAGTCAATCTATTTAGGGGGGGCATTTGCATGTTGCACATTGTAGTTTTCTTTTTTTTATGCAAATTGCTTTTATTTATTATCTCTCTTGATCACCTCACATACACTTGTCTTGGAAAGTGTAGTCTCATTGTTTTGTAGGGATGACTATTCTACAAGAGCTTGAAGATTTGAAGACCTAGCATCTAGGTATCTATTTGTAATGTAGAATTTCTTTTGTTGACCTCTAGTTTTTATTCTTTTGTGAGGATGATTTGTGAGAGGTGGTTTTGTCACGAAATAGCCAAAGGGGGAGATTGTAAGTTCCTCATATTTTGATTGGCTTATTTCGTTGACAAACCACATTGGGGATTAATTTTTATGAGGGTAAATTAGGCTTCATTGGGTGTGATCAAGCTTCATGGACATCATCTTTCTCAAGAGCACTTCAAAGGTATATCACATGCTTAATTCTCTTTGAAGAGGTTTTAGTTGCACACACTCACATTCTATGCATTTTTATTGACATGCAAGTATGGTTGCACACACACACACACACACACTTCTTGCATTTTTGGAGTTGATGGGTTGCACAGTAGGTTAGGCGACATGCAAGGCCACTTGTGCATGTCGCCTGACAAGTCGTCTTAGACTTAGGTTTTTCCCACAGTGTGTTAGGCGACATGTAAGGCCACTTGTGCATGTCGCCTACAATGTCGCCTTGTCATGTATTTTTTTCTCCAGTGTGTAAGGCGACTTCATAGGTGACTTGAGGATGTCGCCTTACATGTCGCCTCTGACATCTTGATTTTTCCACAGTGTGTAAGGCGACTTCATAGGCGACTTGGGGATGTCGCCTTACATGTCGCCTTACATGTCGCCTCAGGCAACTTGTTTTCTCACAGTGTGTTAGGCGACTTCCAAGGCGACTTGCTCATGTCGCCTTGCATGTCGCCTCTTTCACCCGAACTGGGCATTTCGGGAATTTCACACCAGCTTATTTTTTGGTCTCTATAAATACATTTTCTTCTCCACCTTTTAAACCTAGAGCTCTGAAATAATATCCCTAAGTGAGAGGAAGTATATCCAAGAGAGAGAGAGCTCCAAGAAGTCTTTTTTACTTAACCAAACTCATACCCATGTGCATCCAAGCTTCATTCTTGTATCTATTCTTCATGGGTCTTCATGCTCTTCTTGACTAGGTAATCAAACAAGTCTTAGAACTTCCTTTTCATCTCTATGTTCTTGTTTACCTAGGGTTAACAATTATTTGTTAATTAATTGCATGTTTATTTGGTTTAGCATGATTTGAGTATGTTTGTGATTATGTTTGTTAGTTGAAGTTGTATGTTCATTGATAGCTAGCACTTAAGACGTTTTTACCCTTCCAGCTAAATCTTCATGCATTTGCATTTAGATATTGATATCTAGGATTTGCACTCATTGACATCTTTAAATCCATAGATAAGCATTTAGTGTTGCCTAGCATTAATTGCATATTAGAATATTCTTACATATTCACATAGGTTGTTTAACCTCTTCATTGATTGTTAAGCTTTGTGACTAAGTGGATTAGTGCACCAGCTTGTGGTCTAGAATCACTATTAAAAGCTCATTAGGTAGAGTGAAAGGGTTAGTGACCAAGTAGGTGTGACTTGAGGTCAACCTAGGTTGTAAACTTTCATTCAAATAGTGGATTTGAGGACCGTATGTGGCTAGAAGGATAGCCCGTGAGTTTTGCCCAGTTGGAGGGTTTCTCACGTAAATCAATCATTGTGTTTTTATTGTTTTCCGCATGTTTATGTTGGATTGATTGATTACAAATATGGGGTATGATTATTAAAATTTATTAAATCAAAAAGTTGGTAATAAACCTTCTAAAACATGTTCACCCCCCCCCCCCCCCCCCCCCTCTAGGTTAGTAGACACACGTTATATAGTATTTTCAATGATGTGATTGCATTTCATGAAATAAATATCAATATGCTTCAGTTCAGCAATCTAGAAGATTGCTTCAAAAGAACTTTTATCAGGGGGAGCACATCAAATGAAATATATTAATTATATTGTGGCATATGTGTATTGTACTCTTTTTCCTTCCAATCAGGTTTTTTGTCCCATTGGGTTTTCCTGATAAGGTTTTAATGAGACAATTCTATAAGCCAACCCAAAAATCATTTGATCCATAACGATCATCATAAATATTACATTTATCCAGTTAATCATCGTATATATGTTATCTTGATCAATAATATTATTGTAAATATTAATGTGATCTTGCTAATCATCGTAAATATGTTACTTTGATCCAGAAAATCATCATAAATATTATTTTGATCCGACATATCAATGAATATCTTTGTTCAGGTTTTTATCCCACTGGTTTTTTCCTAGCAAGGTATATTATGTTAAATGTTTTAAAGAAAACAATAAATCTGGACATATGTACACTATACTATTTTTCCCTTCGATCAGGTTTTATCCCACTGGGTTTTCCTGACAAGGTTTATAATAAGATAATTTTGAGAACATCCAACACCACAAGATCCAGAAGATAATTGTTTATATTGTTATCAAGGTTTTTATCCCACTGGGATGTTCCTATCAAATTAAAATACAAGTGGTGAAAATCCAAGGGGGAGTGTTATAAATAAAGTGGATTTACTCAACTTGCACCTATGCACCGCCTAACATCTCTCTCTTGATTTGCTTTTTTTATGACCGCCTCTGATCATCCATTCAAGGCAAGTGGCCAAATGGTCTATGAGTCTATATATATATATAAGTGATCCATTTTCATTGTAAAGTTGGTTCAACTGATACCCTCTCATGATCAATAAAAAGCAATGAAATATACCTCTCTCTCCCAATTTTCTCTTTATTTATTTCATATGTTCTTTGTCTATTTTTCATTTATTTACAACACAAATATAATTATATATATATAACTCATAACTCAAGATGGATTTAGGGAGATCCCAATCTTCAGTTGTGTTTGTTTGTGTTGACATCGATTTCTGGAAAATCTAGTCAACAGTGACACGTATGTAGATCAGCGCTTGTGGAAGCCCATGACATGAGATCAGGTCGCCTCTTCGATAAGTGCATGACATGAAGAATGGATAACAGAAAATAAATGAGTGCAAAAATTAATAAAGACACAAGTACTTTTACGTGGAAAACCTCAATACAAGGAAAAACCATGGTCGCTATAACAACAGATAAGAGTTTTCACTATGTGAAAGATAATTGTAATTACAAGTGATAAGTTGCTTGTGGTTTTCTCGTTCTATTTCTGCATAAGGGCTAGAGTATTTCCCTAACCTTTGTTGTGCAAGCAAGAAACATTATTGGGCGAGACCCATGTAGATTGTATCTTGTCGAGATTCTTGGTAAATCGAGTATTTGGGCATTTATAGTGCTGCGATCTTTATTCCTTGTGGGAGTATTTCTTTAAATCTTCGCATTTTATTGCTGGATTTGTCAACTGTTGGAATGTAGGTGATTGGCTTTCCTAGTATAAGGTCGGGGCTTTATAGAGAATATGCTCAAATCTTGTTTCATTTATGATGCTTCGTTGTTCGATGTGAGGCGAGTTCGGGCTGATTCGCCTATTTGGTTATCATCCGGGAAATAGCCATTCTCAATGGATAAATTATTCCTATCTTGATATTGTTATGTGCGATCCATCGAGCTGACATGATCTGATGTCTTGGATATTTTGCTCCATGAATCCATGGTTTCATGCTTACGTGTTGACTTGAGTAAAAGTAACAGTGGGAATTTCACAGCTTGAGTCTCACAGCTTTCCTTTAGGCATAGTGGGAATTTCTACACCGTTTGCGACCTTGTATATGCCTTTCTGTGTGTTGCCTAGTTTTGAACACTTTGTGTTAGGGCAATCCTAGTCTTTGAAGCAGATCCAGTGTTTGATGTGCTAGAGCAGATCTTAGTTTATGTGTTACTCGAGCGTTTAGCCGAAGTGGTTCTGACTTTACCGCCGCGAGGTGGCCGGATTAATGACAGAGTCAAGTCGGCAGCGCTTTATCCTGGTGACTGGACTTTTTCAAGTACCGAAATTCCTCACTTGCTAGTGCATAAATCACAATGCAATGTATAATGGCAAACGGGTTCGTTCCGAGGGGAAATGAGGGTATTTAGCTAAAACTATAATATTTACACTAATCTAAACTATGTGCGAAGAAGTAAAATTCACTTTTGGTTTGGAAATTGTTTTTAAAACTAAATTAACTAAACAAGCAAATATAAAAGCAAGTAATTAAAAGTTAAGTGAGTGTAAACTTAAGTATATTTCTCATTCGTTGAGCTAAAGGTTGATGAGTGTGTTTAAAGCCCTTCATACACTAAACCATAACCAATATATGTGAACCAATCTATAAAACTAGGCTAAATTGAGCCTCATTAGCATAGTAAATAAGATGGCAACTATAAGTCCAATGAATAAAGGAAACCATAAGTGCATTGATTACAAAATATCAAATAATTAATTACATTAGGTTTTCAAATAGAGTCACATCAATCCCCCGATATAGAGATTAGCTACACATATTTAAATAAACAAATAAAGTGAGTTAGTTGTAGAGTAGACCCATGAATGCCCTCAAAAAGTCTTCTCGATGTCTTGTTGTGCTTGAGATTCCATTTGCATTGGTGAATCTCCTCTTCTCCTTCAATGATTCTTCTAGATGTGGATGAGATTTGGTGTGGATGATGGTAAATGATATGTCTTGGGTGATGTGAAGTTGGGATGAGGTGAAAAAGTGAAGTATTGATGGAATTTGGTTACGGATGAAGGTTAAAAGAAGGGAATGGTGTTTTAAATGGTGGTTCTAAAAGGGAGCTCGTGGAAGGTATCCTTTTTGGTGATAAGTTGGGCTTTTATATAAGAGGAGTTTAGGTTAGGAATATCATCATTTTGCTTATCTAGACACATTCGGCGCCTTGAAATCGGCACCTTTGATCGCAATGATAAACTGCATAAATCTTTGCTTAGATTTGGCGCCTTGAAATCGAGGTTGACCATAAAATGATAAACCGCATAAATCTCTGCTTTGATTCGGCGCTTGAAACGGCGGCCAGTAACCACTGAATGGTAATTAGTCGAATGACTTATGTATAAAACCGCGGTCTTTGGGCGTTGAGTACCTATCCCCCGAAACCTCTGTTTAAATTCGGTGGTTGGTAACCGTAGAATGACAATCTGTCGAAATCTTTGTTCTTGATTCAACAGACAATTCGTCGGCCGGTAACCACCGAATGAAGGAGCCGAATCCCTTTTGCCCTCCAATTCTTCACTTTGGCCCAAATCTTCTGGATTCATACTTTTATGCCCTTGATCAACTTATTTACCTGCACAACTTATTTAGAGCTATTAAATACTCAATTATTGCCCGATACATTCAAGGGTGGTAGAAATGGGGGCCAAATAGTAGTATTAAAACGGCTCGATCACCTGGGTAAGACCTAGTCTTTAATGCTACTCGTCCGTGTAATCTGGTGTGTTACCCAGTCTTTAATGTATGAGGTGGCCGAGCGAGATCGACAGCGTTTTATCCTGGGTTAAGTCTAAGTCTTTAACGCTGTAAGTTCCTCATATTTTGATTGGCTTATTTCGTTGACAAACCACATTGGGGATTATTCTTTGTAAGGGTAATTCAGGCCTCTTGAGTGTGATCAAGCTTCAAGGACATCATCTCTCTCAAAGAGCACTTCAAAGGTATCTCACTAGTTTAACTTTCTTTGAAGAGATCTAGTTGCACACACTCACTTGCATGCATTATGTTCCTATCTTCATGTAATTGAATGATGTATTGTATGCCTCTTTTCACACTCCACACTTGCACATTTTGCACATCTCTTAGTGTGTTGAGTTTGCCCAGAAAAGAGAATTTCTTCTCTTAGCGCGGCCTAGACCGCTTGGCAAGACATGCTTGCACAGCGGCATACAGAGCGGTATACCTCAGCAGAGTCATGCTTCATATACCGCTTCCTGTACTCTTGCACGCAAAGCGACCCAAGTCGCGGTGTTGTCCAGTAAGCCTCTGTTGCCCATACCGCGGTCTGTGCACCTGCATGCACAGCGCCCTGCACCGCGTTGTTGTCCAGACGGTGCACTGCTGTGTGTACCGCGGTCTGGACACTTGCCTGCGACGCGGTCCATCTAGCGGTATTGACGGGATTTTGTGCCCTAAGTTCAAAACGACGCAGTTTTAACTAGGGCTCCCTTATATATACTCTATCTTCTTCCTTGCTCATTTTTTATGAGTTCAAGAAGCCATTTTTGATAGGCCAAGCTTCCCTTAGAGAGAGAAACTCCCAAGAACTCATCTTTACTCAACCAAACACAAATCCATGTGCATTTAACCTTTTCAAGCATTATCTCATCATGGATTCTTCTTGCTTTCGTTGACTAGGTAACTTGAACATGCCCTAAATCTCTTTGTATTTATTTATGTTCTTGTTTGCCTAGGGTTAGCTCTTTTATGTGATTTTATTGCATATCTTTATGTTTATTGGCATTTATAACATGATTGAGTTGTTGTGTGTTGGTTGAGAGCCTTGTTCATTAATAGCTAGCATTTAGGACGATTTTACCCTTCTAGCTAAATCTTCATGCATTTGCATTTAGATATTGATATCTAGGATTTACATTTATTGACATCTTTAAATCCTTAGATAAGCATTTATTGTTGCCTAGCATTAATTGCATACTTGAATATCTTTTGCATATTCACTTAGGTTGTTTAACCTCTTTATTGATTGTTAAGCTTTGTGACTAAGTAGGTTAGTGCACAAGCTTGTGGTCAAGAATCACTATTAAAGGCCCGTTGGGTAGAGTGAAAGGGTTAGTGACCAAGTAGGTGTGACTTGAGGTCAACCTAGGTTGTAAACTTTCGTTCAAATAGTGGATTTGAGGACCGTATGTGGCTAGAAGGATAGCCCGTGAGTTTTGCCCAGTTGGAGGGTTTCTCACGTAAATCAATCCTTGTATTTTTATTGTTTTCCGCATATTTATATTGGATTGATTGATTGTTAATATGGAGTAGGATTATTAAAATTGATTAAGTCGAGAAGTTGGTAATAAATCAACTAAAACCTATTCACCCCCCCCCCCCCCCCCCCTCTAGGTTGTATTAGACACACTTTGTGTATTTTCAAACGCTACTCGTAAGTTTATCCGAGATGGATCGGACTATACCACTGCGAGGTGTTAGAGTCGATGCATGAATTGTTGAGGTGTGGTTGTTGCTTCGCCCTACCTTTTGAGCTCTGACTCTATTATCGGTGCCAATTGTGTTGGTTAATAGTTTGGGTCCTTTTTCCATCTTGTTGGCGAATTTGAATTATATATGTGCTATTTGGGTTTGATTTTATTAAGTGCGGGGGTTGTGTTAGTTAAAGGTTTGAGTCTCGTTTTTGTCTTTGTTAGCAAAATTGGAATTGAAGTCTCTTAGTCTGTAAGAAGTTTTATTTAATTAATCATTCGAAATACCTTTGGGGTGAGGGTTAGGTGCAAACAAATTTAATAGAAAAATTGAAACAAAAAACTAAAAATAGTAGTAATGGTGTTGGTGTTGTGCACAGCGACCCCTTTTGCTTCTTGTAGAATCTTTTCCATGGTCAATCTCAGCCTTCATTCATTGATTGTTCCTCTCATGTTTCCCGCAAGTCTAGTACCTCGTGATATTAATGCAGTGTGTTGCCGTAACCGCTTGGATCTTGTTAAGAAAAAGTATTCCCAACAATGCATTATGGGCTTGTTTGGGAGAGTTTTTGAGAGGCCGAAAAGCTCTTTTAAGGGCCAAAAGCTACTTCTTGAGTTGTTTGGGTAAATTAGGAAATTGGTTTCTTGAGCTTAGAAGCTCTTCTATTGGAAGCACCAACTTAGATGATTCTTAGGGAATGGCTTTTAAAAAACAAGCGAAGCTATTTATACAGTTAAATGGTTTTTTTTATAACACCAATTTTACCATTCTCTTTCATATATAACAAATCAAAATTCAGACTCATATCCTTTTCAACACATTGATGTTCTCCATATGCTCTGAGTCTGATGTTTTTCCCAAATTTCTCATATGAACCCTAATCTCTCTAATCTCCCAAATAGCAAATATATCATCAAATCCACCCTTTGCAATGTGTTTCTGGAAATATTCAAACAAGTACTGAAAATTACTCATTCTTGCTCTCAAAACTCCAATTTCGGAAGGATTCAAAGCTCAATTTCTTCACCTCAAATAATCTATGGATCAAGCTATACTTTTGTAAGCTATACTTCTTTCCTTTTTATTCAATGATAGGGAATTTTGTGGAATGAGGTGATATTAATTTATGTTTGCATGTCTGTTTGTTTTTATTGTTTTTCTTCTGCTTTATGGGTGGCTGTATAGTGTACCTCTGTTCTTTGTCTTTATTTTTCGTAGGGATATGTGTTATTTTTCACCTAGTGCTTTTTTCTGTTGTTGGGACTTTGCTCTGTTTTGTCATTACTTGTCCTCTGTTGGCCTTTAAAATATATATATATATATATATATCACAGTTAAAAAAAATGTAAAGGCAATAATGATTATCGAAAACTTTGTAGTTAGGATAACGATTCAAAAATTCCGACTCTTCTAATCTTTCTTCCTCACTCATAAAAACAAGGCTTAAGAAATACATTATTCATATAATTTCTTGTAAGTGAAAACAAAAATGGAAAGTGGCAACATATGAATGAATAATTGAATATATAATGTTAATATTGTCACTGTTTTTTAAGGATAATATTGTCACTGTTGGATCAATTTAACTTTATATATATACTCACATATGTGCAATGATATTGAATCAATTTAACCTAAGTACTATATTTAGTGACCAGTCAACTTAAAAACATAATTCTATATGATGGTGGTTTGATGATGAGAAGAGAAATTAGCAATGTTAGACAATAATATATGGCAACAATTTGCTTGTGTAGATTAATATTTAGATAAGTTTTCCCTTAGCATTATAACTCTATTTTTCGCTACAGCTATTTTTACATGATTCTACATATTTTGAGAAAATTTGTATGATATTTAGAGCTAGATTAGCAAGCAAGCCTGACACAAACAAAGACTAGCAAGCAAGCAAGCCTGACACAAACATTCTGATAGTGAGTTTGCGTTAAAAATGGCATGTAAATCCCTCAAACCTTTTCAAATGCGGTGCTTTCTGTCCTAGCAAAATCATAATCTTCATATTTATTAAACAAGCTACAAAATCAAGATGAAAGAAAAAAATCAATACGTGGAAACTATAAAAAAAATTGAAAAAGAAGTTTGCTAAATATTCCAATAGATAGATCAAACTACAAAACTAAAGCATAAAAAATGAGATAAAGTGTCATTTTATTACTAAAATCAATAAAGTTTTAGTATAAATTTCTCTAAAGCACACACAATCAAAGAAAATGATTCTTTATTTTACTGAGAGGCAAATGACTTTACTTTAAGTTTATTACTAGTGTACATCACTTGATAATAAATATGTCTTTTGTGTGTAATTTTATAATTCTAATTAGCTTAAAAACTTTTAAAGTTTAAAGTGGATGGCCAATGAGGGAGCGCAAGGAAAAGAAAAAGCAGTATGGGATCCACGAATAAATGAGATTTGGGTTGATTTAGTTATAGAACAAGTTAGAGTCGGTAATAGAAATGGAACACATCTAAGCAAGCAAGGTTGAAAAATCTTTATTGAAAACTTTAATAAGATTACGGGTATAACATATGATCAAAAGCAACTAAAAAATCATTGGGACAATGCAAAAAATGAGTGGCAACTTTGGGATTCATTAGTAAGAGGAAAAATCGGACTCAGTTGGGACATGGAGAGACAAACTATTGATGCTTCAAACGAATGGTGAGAAGCAAAATTACAAGTAGGTATTTATAAAAAAAAATATTTATTATTGTAATTTATATTTTAACTTTTAAAATTAAACTAACTTCAAACTCATAACATAAATATCCAGACGCTTCCAAATTCCGTGTGGAAGGTTTGGAGCATATATTCAAGATAGATGAATTGTTTCGAGATATTACTGCAACTGGAGCTAGGGCTTGGGCACCTACTTCGGGTTTAATGCCTCATTTATATACACAAGCTTTCATGACCAAGGATAATGCTAGTTTAGATTCTGAAGAAGCTATTCACGAGGATGAAGTAGAATGTAGCAACCGCAAATAGAAATCACTTCACCAAATAGTAAGAAATTCAAGGAAGGAAAAAAAAAACAATTCTACATCCTCGAAGTTATCCAAGCAAATTAAGAATCTTTGTGAGAGTATTAAGAATAAGAATTCTTACATACGAACTGATCCACCTGGTTGTTATGTTTAAGAAGTTCTTGATAAATTAACTACTCTTCCAGAATGTGAACCGATGAGTCCTCCTTTCAAATTGGGTATTAGTTTGTTCACAAAAAAGACAAATAGAGAGATTTTTCTGGCTCTAAGGGAACATGAATACCAAATTCAGTGGTTGAAAGATCAACGACCATAATTATAAAGACAATTAACGATGAAGGAAATTAAGCTTTTGTAGAAATGTCATACTTTGAAAAGAACTAATATTTTATGCTAACGTATGATAACTTTTGTAATATGTATGTATGCAATGGTTATCTCTTTATAAGACACCTAACACTTTTTGTATATGTAAAAGTGTGTATATATATATATATAAACAGCATGTTGATGTATGTTTATGACCTAGTGATATTTACTTTGTTTATGATTTTATTACAATGATATTTACTTTGTTTCCAATGAATTGCTTTTGTTGTTGTGATACCTTTGAAAGCATAAATATTCTAAACTGCAAGTTGGTAATAGACGCATTTAATTTTCTTTGCATGTTACTTGTCCCACGAATTAGAATTTGTAATGTATAACACCCAATTTTATGTATACCGGCATGGTTTGTAAAACATGAATAAAAGTTAGTATTAGATTGATGGTTTTAGTTTGTTCAGTAAACTAATGAATTTTGTTATCTGTAGTGCTACCTAATGTTGAACTAGGTGTCAGAGAGTGTGTTTTATAACAATAAAGCAAGTATGAAAGAGACTATCTGCATATGGGATTCGGTTATATGGACCTATACTGGATCTTTTTTTTTAAAGATCTTGATCGGTCAAAACAATCTCAGTTGACACAAAAATGTTAGTACCATTCAAATTAGGTTTTAATTGGTGTTGTTTGATATAGTGCAGAATGGATATTGATTATGAGGAAGAAATTGAAGAACAATTTGTTGAACAAGCTATTAGAGATGAGATTGAGTTTAATGATGTTGTTCTCACTGTTGCTAGAGCAACAATATATCACCATAATAATTTCTTAATTAAAGAACCATGTAGAAAATCACCCCGTACTGGATGGATGTTCATAATAGAGATATTGAATGGAAACGATCGACGTTGTCAGGAGCATTTTTGAATGGATAAATATGTTTTTGTCAAATTATGTGATAGATTAAGAAGTTACGGATTAACATCAATTAAAGGAGTTAGGCTTGAGGAGGCAGTATGTGTGTTTTTTGATGACTTTGGGACATGGTGTTGGAAACAAAATTATTCAAAAATAATTTCAGCATTCGGGTAAAACTGTGAGTAGACAATTTGGAATTTTCCTTGAGAAACTGATCATGCTTGCTTTTGACGAAATTAGGCCACCTAGAGAATTTAATGAAGTCCCGTATTACATTCGAAGTAATCCCAAATATTGACCATATTTTAAGGTAATTTTGTAACTACTTAATTTGTGAATACTTGGTAATTTGTTGAGAAGTAAACTAACGTTATGTATTTTTTTATTTAATTCATCTGGTAATTGTTATGATTGCATTGGAGCCATGGATGGAACACATGTACGTGTGTCGCTTCCGATGGATGAACAAATTCCATATATTGGTAGGAAATGGTTTTCTACCCAAAATATTATGGCTGTGTGTGGATTTGATATGCTTTTCACATTTGTATGGCCGAAATGGGAAGGATCTGCACATGATACACGCATATTTTTAGAGGCATTACGAAACACCGAGTTAAAATTTCCTAAACCACCAGATGGTATGTAATATTTTTTAAATTAGTACTTTCAAAATGGTGTGAGTGTATATATATATATATATATATATTACTTTGAATATTATTGATTAATGAGCGAAGTTGATATTGTGGATAAATACTACTTGGTTGACGCTGGATATCCAAATATAAAGGGTTATTTAACTCAGTATAAAGGTGAAAGATATCATCTCCCAATCTTTCGTACTAGTGGTCAACCAGCAGAATCTCGAGAAACATTTAATTATGTGCATTCATAATATATGAAGTGTTATTGAGCATTGTTTTGGCGTGTGGAAAGCACGATGGAAAATTTTACAACACATGCCTAATTATAAGTTTGATAAGCAAGTAACTATTGTTACTGCTTCAATGGCTTTACATAATTTTATAAGAAGAGAGACCATTACAGATGTTGAATTTGAATCATAGGCTGAAGATGAAGATTACGTGCCTAAGAACGAAGAATTATATATGAATTTAGCAATAGATGAAAGTGAGATGAGGGTTGTTCGTGATAGAATTGCTAAATAACTCATACTTGTATAATTTTATTATTAACTTTATATATAGGGTTTTATTTAAAATTGTCGTACTTAACCTGTAGTAAACTAATATGCATGGATGTATTGGTAATTTTAAGTGAATTTTTATTACTTCATTTCTTTTAGTAGAATTGTTTTTTGAAATATAATAGAAAAAATGGAATAATAAAATTTTTATATTATTCCTTAAGAAGTAAACTTTTATTATATATATATATATTGTTTACTCAACTAACATACAAATGCAAAAAAATTAAAATTAAAATGAAGATAAAAATATTAAATAATAATTAGAATAGATTTTTTAAAATGTTCCAACCAAACATGTTCAAAAGCTCTTTTAGGAGGGTAGACAAGTAATATCATAATTAGAAGATATTTTAAAATATTACACCCAAACAATCTCAAAAGCTTTTTTTAGATACAAAAACTCTTTTGAAATACACTATCCAAACAGTTAATAAGAAGCTCAGGCCTTTACTACTCTTTTTCTACTGTCAAATGCCAAAAGTAAAAGTTATCTCAAATTAGCCTTATAAGTCCAATGGGGTAAGTCCATTACTACAAAATCGAGCAAGGTTGTGGTGCAGCAAAGGTCTTTTCCTATCTTTACTAGAAGTTTCATCAGCCTTATATGCCAGATCTCCACTCCTCAAAATCCTCTTAATGGGGTGTGGAAAACCTCTACGTCTTGGCGGTCGAGGCCTAACTGTTCATAGACGGTGAGAAGTAGGATGTCAGCTGAGCTGCCATTGTCTAACATGACTCTCCGAACATCCCGGTGCCCTATTTGTACTTCCACGACTATGTCATCATTTGGCTTTGCGTCCACATCTTCCATTGAGAAAGCAATTGGACTCCATTCTTGACGGGGTTTTTTAGGGCCTCTATAGACAAGGTAGACACTTGGGTTTTTTTTTTCTGTTATCTACTAGTTCGAGGATCTCAAACCTCCGGTCCCTATTACTGGCACATGTCGAGAGACCTCCGTGAATGGTATTGATTGGGTTGCACTAAGAGCTTCCTTTATTTCGATTGGCCCTTTTAGGGCTACTTCTCCGTGTCTGCTTGTCCCATTGTCTTGTTTCTTCTCATTTGAGCATTGAAAATACTACTCAAACGTGTGTTTAATAACCTAGAGGGGGGTGAATAGGTTTTAATCAAGTTAATTATCAATTTTTCTTGATCAGTCAATATTAAAAATTCACCCCATAAACAAACATACAAAATCAAGTATAAAATGCAGAAATTAAATAACACTTGATTTTTACATGGAAACCTTTCAATAAGGGAAAAACCACGGGCTAACCAGTTAACCACTTCGATCCTCAAATCCACTATTGTAATAATGTTTACAACCTAGGTTGACCTCTAGTCACAACATTCTCGGTCACTAACCTATCATTACTACCTAGTGAGCCTTAATATTGAATTCTTGATCACTTTGCTTGCCAACCACACCTTGGTTGCAAGACTTCACTTGCTTGTGCACTACACCTCGTAGTCACAAGACTTAATTCTCAAAGAAGAGATTAACAACCTATGTGAATATATGAATATTCAAAATGCAATTAATGCTAGACAACACTAAATGCTTATCTAGGGATTATATGATGGCAATAAAAGCAACCCTAGGTATCAATGTCTATATGAATGCTCATAAAGACCTAACTAGATATAGATATGCAAGTCTAAAGTTTAGTCATCAAACAAAGCCATATCAACACAAGTTGTCACACAAAATAGCAAGGACAATAAATGCAATTAACAACTGCAATCAATAAATCATAATCATCAATATCTAAATGCAAAGCATAAAGATTTAGCTAGAGGGAAAAATGATCCTAAATTCTAGCTATCAATGAAAACCGACCTCAACCAAAATTAAATGTCTCAAACATGTTAGAAACAACATTAAGCAGAGAGACATGCATTAAATCAACAAAAAAAATGCTAATTATAGGCAAACATGTCATAAGAATGAAATAAGAGATTTTAGGATATGTAGAAATTACCTAGTCAAAGAATACACAAAGACCCATGATTGGAAGATGCTAGGATGATGCTAAATGCTCATGGAAATGTGTTTGGTTGAGTAAAAATGGGTTATTGGAGCTCTCTCTCTAGGAGTCACTTTCTCTCACTAAGGTTGTAAATTTTTGAGCTCTTGAGAGGCTAAGAAAAGGAAATGATATATATATATAAGAAGCCCTAGTTGAAATGACATCGTTTTGAGGCCAGCCAACAAAAAACTGTCTTTACCGTTGTGTATACCGCGACTCGGGCAAGTTGTCCATACCGCGGTTCGCACAGCGATGCACTCACTGGACAACACCGTGGTTGGGGCCATTGTGCATGCAAGTACACAAGCCGCGGTACGCAATATATGCCTTCTGGGAAAAACCACGGTAGGGACCGTTATGCATGCAAGTGCACATGCCATAGTATAGGCAACAGAGGTTTCTGGAGAAAACCGCTATGTGTGCAGCGATACAAGCAAGTGCTTGCCAAGCTGTCTATGCTGCGGTAAAGGGAAAAATTCCTTTTTAACACTCAAGAAAGATGCTTATCTTACATGAATATTGTGCAAGTGTAAAGTGGGTGAAATGCACACAAAATGAAGCACAATTAACATGTAAGACATTTTATCAATTTAGATGCAATGCAAGATGTGATATCTAATGCAAGCTAGTGAATGTGTGCAACTAAAATCTCTTCAAAGTAGTCAAGTCAAGTAAACTACCTCTCTTGAAGTAGTTTGGGATCTTGGAAGCAGTTTGGGATCTTTGAAGCTTGTTGAAGATGAGTCACAATCGGAGACCTAAGCTACCCATTACAAAGTGATCCCAATGTGGTTTGTCATGAAATAAGCCAATCATAAATAGAGGTCCTTACAAGCATGAATTACTTGAGGTGTCCATCCTTGATCAAACTTTCAATATGATCCTTTAGTTGATAGCATCTCGATGTGTCATGGTCGTGGTCATTATGGAACCTGTAGTACCTGGTGGTGTCTTTTCGAGCATTTTTGGGGCCACTACACGAGTTATTTTTCTTGGACCATAGATAGAATTTCCTCTTGGTTTCTAACCAAAGGGTGTAGTTGGTGTATTTTCCAGTGTACTTCTTGTCTTGATTTCTTTTCTTGCCATGTCGACGATCACTCTTTATGTATTGATTTTTCATTTCTTTGGGCTTATTCTCCCTTTTTGGCAAGGAGTTGACGTTGGTTTTGCTATCGGGTCCCGCTTCATTCACCATGAAGCCTTCTTAGGAAACTTCTTCTTCTTCTTCCGCCCTGAAGTAATCATCGGCTATTTCTAGCAGCTCTCCATAAGATCTGGGCCCGATTTTCCTTATATGGAAAAAGAATCAGTTGCTTGCAATCCATTAGTGAAAGAAGCTGTTATCAAAAAAATCAGATGTTAACTTTTGGACGACATCTAGACTGGATGGAGCGGTGCTCCATGGTTGGGGGGCCCATACGTGGACTGGCTAGTCGGGTCTTGGTTTGAAGCGTGGTTCAAGTATCAGGCTTAGGTGTTTGTAGCGGAGTCGCTAGCTACAGGGGACCGGACTCTGCCAGTGGTTAGTCAAGACCGGTTCCCAAGAGTGCTGGCACTGATCATGACGGAATCTGATCACGACACAAATGAGGGTTATGCTAACCGGGTATTGGGTCACACAATAATGGATGAATCATGATTCTCATTTATCTTAATAGGTTATCACTCTAATTAAGGAACTCTTTGCCACTCTCTCTCTCTCATTATAGTGAGGGTTTCAATCAAGGAAACCAGTCATCCTATAGTAGCAAATTACACAATCATGGGTCTCACGCTTAAGACTAGTCGTCTTAGAGTAGAATATTGCTCTTATTTTATCTCTAAAGTACAACCCTTAACTCTTCTTGAGTTGAGGTATTTATAGGGTACTCTGGATGTGCTAGGTGAGAAGGATTCTCTCATGTGGGAGTCATTGGCATTATCACCATTGTTCCTCTACACCGGGTCCACAATGGCACACACCTCGGAGGGCTATGATCGCTCAAGTTGTGCCCTAGTGCTAATTAGACAGTCGAGTAGGTAGGTGGGAGACTCCTCTCATTGGCGAGATAGTTGTTGGGGGAATTTTCACTGTTTTTACACATAGGGCACCGGTGCAACACATGCCCCGAAGGGCCAGAATGGTCCCACATATGCCCTAGTGTCCATGTAGGTGCTTTGTAGGCAGTTACATGGTGTTTTCCCTGATTCTGGATGGCCAAAGGCGCTTGAGTTGGTTGAAGATGTCGCTTTCTCAAATGGGGCTCACTAAGACAATACCAACGTCCGTCGTGCTGCATCCGTCAGGAGCTTCTTCCCACCATTTCCTTTTTCTGCCTATGAGCTTTTAACTTCCCACCATTTCCTTTTTCTGCCTATGAGCTTTTTCTGCCTATGGGGCTCACTAAGACAATACCAACGTCCGTCGTGCTGCATCCGTCAGGCGCTTCTTCCCACCATTTCCTTTTTCTGCCTATGAGCTTTTCCCTGATTCTGGATGGCCAAAGGCGCTTGAGTTGGTTGAAGAAGTCGCTTTCTCAAATGGGGCTCACTAAGACAATACCAACGTCCGTCGTGCTGCATCCATCAGGCGCTTCTTCCCACCATTTCCTTTTTCTGCCTATGAGCTTTTAACTTCCATTCTGCCTACTGGAACTTAGGTTCCTCTTTAGTGATGGTTGGAGTTGACGTTGGGTAGAGCTGAATTGGACCGAGATCAGACCGTTGGTGCTGGTCGATAGAGCACGATCAGGACCGTCGATCTCTTATCCTTCATTTCATTTGATAACTAGGCGAAATTAATGTCCACTTACAACCTTTTTTCTACTGAGGTTCCCTCTTGAGTTGGGTTGGCTCACCCTCTAGGGCATGCATCGGCCCTTGACTGATCCTCTAGGGTGCGTTTGGTACGGGGGACGGGAAGGGACAATGTGAGTTAACTTTTGGTTGTCCCACGTTTGGCGAGCTATTAGCTTGGGACGGGATGGGAGAACGTGAGTTAAAAACCATAAAAAACTATCCCACCTCAAACCCTCGGCCAGACTTGTCCCATGCATGTGACAAGTCTAGAAAAGACATTTTTACCTTCAAAACTTCCAAAAATTACATACATATATATACACCAACACCTGAATCCTCTCTCTCTCTCCTTATTAGATTATATATCTCTTTCTCTCCATCTTAGATGCATATCTCTCTCTCAGGTCGCCGTTACTGCCGCTGCTACTGCTCTAGTTGTTAAGGATAAAAAGTAAGCAGCTACAGAAAAGAGCGATGATCAACTTTTGTGATAAAAAAGAAGCAGCTCCAGTTGTTTTTGTGATGCTTTGTCAAAAAAATAATCAATTTTCAATTTTTCAGTTTTTCTGTGTAAATTTTTCATTTGAGTTTCAATTTTTTGCTTTAATTAAAACTCAATTAGTTTGAATGGCATCTCACCAAACATAAGATGGGACCTCCTCTGACCAGTACTTATCATTGTTTATCATCAGCGCATTTTAGCATGGATTTTTAATGTTTGATAAAGATTTGGATGTGTTTGACTCTAATTACTGGTTTGATGAAGTTTGAATAAAAAGTTAAAAAAAAGTTGGATTTTGATCCAGAGTAGCCATGAACTTGTGGGCCTCAGATTTGATGGAGATGTTTTGCTGCATACTTCAATTTTTCTGGTGTGAACGAAGAAAGAGAGAGATGTTGGTGGAGATCAATCCCAGATTGGATCCCCACCATCCATCGATCATAATGGATAGTGGAGATCTAATATGGAGACTGGATCTTTACCTCAATTATATATATATATATATAAATATATATATATTTTTTTAATTTTCAGTTTTTGTGTTTTTTTGGTAAATTATATTTAATCTTCACCAGCCATCATGAATATGAATGGTGGAGATATATTTTTTAATATATATATATATATATATATATTTATATTTCACTTTTTAAAATTGCATTATTTTTAACTTTTTGAATATCTTAAATATTTAATATCCGAAAATTTATTAATGTGATCTCAATTATCCATCTTAAATAATCTTGTAGATTTATTAATTAAGAATATTTTTCAATCACAATATGGGTACTCTGGTTATTTGAACCTCTTGTCCCGCTCTGTCCCGGTCATACCAAACGCATAACAGTACAGTTATTAGTTTTGTCTCAGGCATTCCAAACATAATACAGAACAGTTGTCTCGTCATGTCCTGTCTCATTCTGTCATGTCATGTCTTGTCCTGTCCCATCTAGGTGCCAAAGGCACCCTGGTGATCTTGGTAGCCGGTTTAGAATGTTCTTCCATAATTAGGGCGTACTGGTCCACTTGGAAGGTTTGGGACTCTTGGGTAGCTCTTATTTCTTCGGGATCCTTCCCTGCTAGGTGGGTCGCTTCGACATGTGCGACTGGAAAGAGCAGTCAGAGCTCGTTGGTTAGTCCCGACTGTACCGATGATCGATGTAGAAAGAAAGAGAGATCGTGCGGGGCCCGGCTGTATCTGGATCGGGCCAATCCCTGGTGGATCAGGATTTTGAGGTCCAGTCCCAGTTCTGCTGCATGGTACCGGAAAAAGTGCTTCATTGATTCTTAGGCCATTTTTGGCGATTAACAGAAGTTATTGCATCGATATCATTGAAGTTTTCAATGCCCATTGCCTCCTTGATAAAACGATTCATATGGCTTCTGATCGTCTCCCTTACGACTTGATTGAGGGATAAAAGATACATAAGCGACTTCGAGTGTTGCACACTTCCTGCAAAATGTAGTATGAACATCTTACTGAATTGCTAAAAGCTATCCACACATCCTTCTAGGAGCCGGTGGTACCATCTGGATGCGAGGTTGCCCAAAGTCATGGGGAAGACTTTGCACCATAAGTCAAGGCCAATGGTCTCGGCATCCATTAAGGTCTCAAAATGATTGACGTGTTCGATTGGTTCTCGACCCTCGTGGTACTCTACCATCACTAGAGTCCCGAATTTGGTAGCGAATCATTTGTTCACGATCATTTTGTGAATTTGCTACCAGTTCGCTTAGCTAACGCACCCCGGTTTCTCACTTTCATTTTGGCGATTTATTCATTGAGTCTTTCAATGTCCTGGACAATCACATCATACGGACCTTCCAACTCTTTATTAAATCCCAGATGTCTACGAATTGTCATTTCTCCTCAAGGGACTTCATCACCAGACTTGCCTTCATACTCGTTTTCTTTGTAGCGACTTTAGGACTTTCCAGGACTAGCTTTCCTCTATCGGGATTTCTCTGATCTTCGTTAGTCTCTTGCATTGTCTACCCGTGACAACGAACTAGAGTATTGGCGATCTGATTTATCGAAGGAATCCGGGTTCGAACTTTCCATAAGGGAGTGCATATACACTATTTGTCTTCTCATTTCGGTTTCTTTACCTATTATGCCTTTAACCCGGGCACGACACTTTCTGACCACTGAAGCATTGTGTTCCTCTACTCGCTTCTCCTTGGGTGCCTTCATAGGAGCGTTAGACGTCCTCCTATGGATTTCAGATCAGAGCCTTCCTCTATGGGTTTCACTTATAAGGTACCGCGATGTGAGAATCTGGTTTTGATCCGCCAACGAGGTTTCAAGCGTGATACCCCTCAATGCATTGAACAGATGGGCCACGATTAACAGGAGCTGACGATATGTCAGCGTCACGCGGGTCTCTGCTTCTTCTTGTTGAGGTGAGAATAGGTCTTGGCATGCAGTCAATTGATTATTTCTTCCCTGTCCCACGTCAGTCCATGGTGGTGGAGGCAGATCTAAGCCTACGGGTGGTTGGTTGGTTTATTATCATTTCGACTTATCTTAACTTTTGAAAGTGGTTTCTGTTTCCTTCAAAGGTTCGCCTCCTCTTTCTAGCGTCAATTGTTGACGACGATTTCTGGGAAATCTAGTCAACATCGACACGTATACAGATCGGCACCTGAGGTAGCCAGTGAAATGAGATCAGATCGCCTCTCCGATAAGTGTATGACTTGATGAATGGATAACAGATATAAATTAGTGCAAAAATATTAAAGACACAAGTATTTTTACGTGGCAAACCCTCAAATAAAGAAAAACCACGGTCGTTGTAATGACAGATAAGAGTTTTCACTATGTAAAAGGTAACTGTGATTACAAGTGATTAGTTGCTTGTGGTTGTTCTCGTTCTATTTATGCTTTATATATGTGTTTATATCGGGGTTAAGGTGTTGCTCTAGCCCTTGTTGTTCAAGCAAGAAACATTATTGGACAAGAGCATAAGGAGATCGTATCTTGTCAAGATTCTTGGTGGATCAAGTCTTTGAGCATTTATAGTGCTGCGATTTTCATTCCTTGTAGGAGTATTTATTTAGATGTTTGCATTTTATTGCTGAATTTGTCAATTGTTGGATTGCCTAATATAAGGTCAAGGCTTTATGGAGAATATGTTCAAATCTTGTTTCATTAATGATGTTTCGTTGTTCACTGTGAAGCGAGTTCAGCCAAATTCGCCTATTTGGTTATCATCTGGTGAATAGTCATTCTCAACAGATGAGTTGTTCCCACCTTGCTATTGTCTTATATGGTTCGTCGAGTTGAAGTGGGCTGATGTTATAGACATTTAGCTCTATGAATCCCAGGTTTGACTGACGTGTTGACTTGAGTAATATTAACCCAAACAGATTTTAATTCCGGAAGTTTGTGGCTACCCATTTGTTGCCAAAAAAAGCAAAAATATTGTTTTACCCTTCCATATAACCTAAAAATGATTGTTCACTAAACCCTCTATATATTTATGAAAAAAAAATAAAAAATTCTCACATAGCAGAATCTATTCTGAATATATTTCTTTTTTATCAATGCGCCACAGGCCCACAGTATATAAAACAAACAAAAAATTGGGAAGAAAAATAAAGAATCTGAAAAAAAAAATCGAAAATGGGATGCAAAATTTATACGAATCCAGTTCGAAAACTATCTTGAATGTTTTCCGAATCCAAAAACTGGGATTGGGATTGGGATTGGAAGGCCAATGTTGTAGCGAATCCAGTTTGGAAAATGGGATAAATCCGAATCTGAATCCGATTGGAATTGCCACAAAAATTACAGAGACCAATCCTAGTCATGTCAATTTTGAAAAGTCAAATCAAAATCCAACGGTTGGCAAAGCGAGTACGTGGTAGCAACAACAAACACGAATACACGATACTTTTAACTCAGTTTCACTTCCAGTTACTGTTTGAGCAAAACTTCCTTGATACGCCAAACCCGTCAGGTTGCCGGTCAAAAAGCAGTTTCTACTCTCTATGGAGATTGGACCAATCACAACTCCACAATCAAAATCACGTGTGGAATATCTGAGAACGATATATTGACGACAAAATACGACGAGATATTGAGTGGTGTGCTTGCTTTTGTCTGTGGCCAGTCAGTGACAGTCACAGTGGCATGGTTTTTTTGTACGGACAAGGATCGTTTTTCCATAAAATCTGTAATTAAAATTAGTGTGCCTATTTTGCCCTTTATTTCTTTCATATTTGACTGTTTGTCCAAAAAGGCAATCACATTTATGTTAGTCGTAACCTAATTATATCAAGTCATTATTATGTGAGAAAATGTCACTGTCTTTTCGCATATATGACCTAATTAGGTGAATCGAGTTATGGTCATCAATTTCTTGTAGGTGCTTTTTTAGTGCACGGGTTTGTATATGTTTTATTTATAAAAGTGAAAATTGCACACACTACCCTAACTATATCATTAATTGCACTAACTTCATAATTATAGTCATAATAACACTAACATCCCCTTTGACTTATTGACTAACGGTTAACCACAGTTAGGGTCTGTTTGATTTTTCCACTGAACACTTAATGTGTGTCATTAAGTTGTTTCGTTTGATTTTTTAAGTAATAAAACCACTGACCGAACTCCTAAAATCACTTTTTCTAAAAAGTGAAATTCTTTCACTTTTCACTTAATAAAAAATGACTAAAATATATATAAATTTATTACTTCCAAATCTTATTTATTTCAATTTACTATTCTCTTACACCCCTTAACTATATTAATAATTTTTTTCTTCTCACTATTTAAAAAATTTTAGCAGCCACTTTCACAAAAAAAATGATAGAGATATAGATTTCATTATAAATTTATTATTATATTATTATTCCATATATATAGTATAAATATTGTACAGATTATTACCGGCCAACTCTAATCTACTGTTATTTCTTAAACTGAACTTCAATTAATTTTTTCAATTTGTATACTCTAAGGGTTATATTTTATATGGTAATTTTTTTTATATAAGTTTGTTATGATAGTATTAATTTAATTTTTTAGACGTCTTTAATATATTAAGATATAAATATATAACAAATAATAGTTGAAAGGGCATAGATGTAAAAGTATTTATTTTAAGACATTTGTAATTTAAAAAAACAAATAACTTAATACTTATATTTAGTTTTCAGTTGAAAAAAACAAACATGTTTTTCAGTTTCGGTTTTCAGTCACTATTCAGTCTTCAGTATAATTCAACATTGTTCAGTCTTCAGACAGAAAATCAAACGCAACCTTAGAGTAGATATACAATACAATACAATCTTTTATTATTTTTTATTGAGTGTTATTAACAAATGAAAAAAAATATTGTCCAATAAAATTATGTCACATCAGCTCTACATTATTTATTAATATTACAAATATATTATAAATTTTAACCAAAATTTTATTAATTTTAATCTATTCATTAAAAAAAATGATGTAAAAGATGGGTCCCATTTATTCAGATTTGATAGTCGAAAATTCCGAATTATCTATCTAATATGATCAAATTGAGACTTCATCTGATTGTTGAATGTCTACTCCTCTTGAATAGACCTCCTCATATGGAAGAGCAATCTACTCCTTCCATCGGGAAAGACACTCCATTATAACATGAGACTATATATAATATGATAATCCTTATATAAAATGAGACTAACATTGTAAATTATTTTAAATAATTATATATAAGTATTGGGTTATGGTACAAGGCCTTATAACTATGTATGGTATTAATATATATTAGATTTCAAATAAAAATGTTTAAAAAAATTAAAATTAAAATCAATGGGCTCTCTATTAGTTATATTGATTGGTTATGATAGCAAAACTCTTATTGTCTTGTCTACATTGGAATCAAAGCACTTAATCCAAAAGTTGGGTTCATAGGATATTTTATGCTATGGGAATGAAGTTATAATATAAAAAATTATTGAAAAAGGATTGAACTACCTCTAGAAAAACAGAAAAAGTTGAACTTAATTATGTTCTTTTTTATTAGGAATAGTGGCAAAGTGGTAAACTCCTCTCATCAAATGTTAAATGTATAGAAAAAAATTCAGTGGTCCCAAAAATATATAAACAAAACTGAAAGAACCCCAATTTACAAAATTACAATAATTACCCTAATCGTTTTTGTCTGTATTCAAAAGGGTTAATTTCATTAACATACCCTTACTTTATTGAATCTAGCAATATTTTTAAAAATACCCTAAATTAACACAAAAACCCCTTACCATTAAATCAATCCGTTAACTTTAACGGTTGACTTACCTTGACCCGTGGAGAACTAAATATACCTCTGACACATCATCTCAAACATAAAATATTTTTTAATTAAAATGTCTAAAACCAAATTAAAAAAAATCGTAATTAGTTCGCGGAAACATCTTTAGTTCGCGGAGAAGCCTCATTTGCTAACTGCAGAAGGCAGATCTCCTCTAGTTGGAGGAGATCGACGGTGATCTCTTTCAGCAGGAGGAGATTGTCAAATATCTCATGTTTTCTTCGAGGTGGAGATCTATCACTAGTAGATTATTATTATTTTTTATTTTGATTTTTTAATTTTTAATTACAAAATATTTTATATTTGAGATGATGTGATAGGGGTATATTTGAACTCCTAAGTGTCAAGGTTAGACAACCGTTACAGTTAACAGATTGACTTGATGGTAATGGGTGTTTGTTTTAATTTGTTACATCTCTTTGAAATCTTGCTAAATTTAATAAACTAAGAGTAAATTAGTGAAATTAACCCTATTCAAAATCATCCATAAAACCATTAACAGCAAATAAAGCCAAAAGAAGGTTAAAAAGAGAACAAAGTGTGCTTGACTATTAAAAGGATTAATTTATGCTTTATTAAAGGGTCTCTCTCTCTCTTCAGTTCACACACATTCATTGGTGGCTTTTTCAGTCACAACTCACTGCTCTTAGAAAAACCAAAACAAAAAACAAAAAAAATCACCAAACCGAACCCCCCAAAACCGGTAAGTTTGCATATGAAATGCAATTAATATCATTCACCAACCAATCAATCCCTGTGTATTATTTTTCTACCTCCGTCTTCTATGTCTGCAATTGGTGGGGTTTTTTCTACTCTTAATTATTCTCTCTTGTTCAAGATCTGAACAGAAATAAAATATAAGATGATTGATGGGTCTCTCTCTCTCTTTCTTACTTAATTAGGGTTTGGTCTCTCTCTCTCTCAGATTCTCCTCTAAATTTGGCAACAATGTGCCACTTTAGTCACACAACATAGCTTTTCCATTATATATAGAAACATTTCTTGTTTTTTGCTTTTTTCAGTGGTGGGTATTCTTGATTACATGTCGGTTTATTCCCTGTTTGTTTCAAAGAACAAATTATTAACAGCTCACAAGTTGTTTATTTGATTGTCATGTATTTTCTTTTTTTAGGAAGACAAAAGAAACTGTGATAATATGGCTCGAGAGAAGATTCAGATCAAGAAGATCGACAACGTAACAGCTAGGCAAGTTACTTTTTCAAAGAGACGAAGAGGGCTTTTCAAAAAAGCCGAAGAGCTTTCTGTTCTTTGCGATGCCGATGTCGCTCTCATCATCTTCTCTTCTACTGGCAAGCTCTTTGAATATTCCAGCTCCAGGTCTCTCTCTCTCTACATATAAAGTTTTTATTTTTATGTTTTAGTTGTTGTTAATGGAGTTATAGGAATTAGTAATAAAATATTAATTAAAAAAAGGTCTCAAATTGATATGAGAGTGTCAAGAGCTCTATAAATGGAGTCTCTCATAAGTGGATGAACATTGAACATTTGTTTTCATAATATTCTTCTTTTGATTATGGTGTTACCATTTGATCATACAAGCTCTCTCTTAATTTTTAGTGATGATGTTCTATAGATCATATCATCATCATCATCAACTGATAGTTTTTTATTTTATTTTTATTTTTAATTGCAATTATTTACTAATTTCATGAACAGTTGAATGCTTGCATAAGCAAACAACCACAACTTAGACAGTAAGTTTAGTTGGAGATGAAGATGATGATGATGATGATGATAAGGATTCCTTGTTACTTCTTCTGTGTTAGATATAGCTTTGGTGTGTTACTGTGTGAGTGTCTATTGCTTTACCACTGTTGTTGTTCCTTTTTATCCTTTCACTACTTTTGAGTTTTGCCTGATCTATCTATATATTACTTCTCTTGTCTTGTGGTCCAAGAGAAGGTACATATATAGCTGGACGACAGTAGAATCATGACAATTATTGAACTGAATTCAGTGTAACACTCTTATTTGGGATCAACACTTGATGACAATCTAGATAAGTGGACCAGTCAAATACTCATCAACATTATTTCAACAAGCTAGTTAAGCTATTGCCTACAATTATCATGAATATGGAGCCCTAACCTGACAAATATGTTAGCAGCAACCTTTTTTGGTGTATAAAATGATTTTTAATTTCGAACAAGAATCTGATTTGCAATCTCATTTGGGATCTATCTAAATTATTGGTTTGCAAGATTTATCATATGAAACCATGTCATATATATATATATATACACACACAATCTGATTTGCAATCTCATTTGGGATCTATCTAAATTATTGGTTTGCAAGAATTATCATATGAAACCATGTCATATATATATACACTTCCTTTAATGAAACCATTGGCATACTGACACATCCATCATCACATTTTGATTTTTCTCCTATCTTGCCATGTATATACTTGCTTTGTACAAAATATTTTTGGGTAATATTTATATTTTGGAAGGTATTAACTTGAACTCCAGACCGATATTGGATGAAAATTATATTAGTTTGATTGTAACTTACTTTTAAACTGTTTTTAAAAGTAAATTTGAAATATGAAAGCATCCATGATGAGAGTTTTGCCTTGTACATGCATTATTTTAAATTATTGTTTTTGAAATATAAAAAGGCCTAGTTATTATTTTTACATTACTAATGTATAGGTTAGAGGGCTAGCTTGACTGCTTCGCATTCTCATTTAAGGAATTATGTTTGTTAATTGATTTGCATGCAACATTCTGGCCTAAGAAATGGTACAATAAATCAGGCCGGTCATCTTAAAGTGGCCTGGGAGAAGTTTATGAATATTAGGAGAATATCTTGGGTGCATTGGATGCATGATGTATCCCCACCTTTGCTTACATGGCAACATCACAGTGGGGGATGCATCCGCTGCACCCGAGTTTTTGCCGAATATTAGAAAAGGGAATGACATAAGAATCAATAACTTGTCAGCAGAAAAAATGAAAAGATGATACAAACAAGACAAACTGATCTGGTTGTCTGGATGTTGGTATCTTTCCAGTTATTAAGTGGCTTCTGTTTAATTGTACATTTACCCCGTGACTCATGATAACACTGAGAGACTCCTAGTCTAAAACAGTTGATCAATTGCCTTCTATTTCTTAATTATCAGCTGTTATCTTCTTTTTTTAGGGTTGATTTTCACATTGTTAGATTTCTTTTGTTTTGATTGTGTCTGCATTACATTTTTCAATTTGAGGTGGTCATATATAATAGTTGCAGTAACAGTATAATTCACTCTCCCAGTTAAACTCTTACTCTATTATACTCTCATGATTATCACATTGTTTGGCTGGTCTGTTATAAATTTAAACTTATGTAGATTTTGTTGTTGTTGTTTTGAAATGTTTGGATATCCTTAAGATAAATTATGATTACATCTACGTACGTAATCCCATTTTCTGTGTCACCTATCTCTTATATTGTCATGTAGAAGATATTAGCTTAAGAAATTGAGCAAAATATTGTTTAATAATTCATTTTATTGTCAATAAAATTAGAAATATTGTATGTGAGAACTTGCTCTTTCAACTAGAGGGAGGTAGTGGCTGTTCGGTACTTTTAATTAAAATATTTTCAAATTTTTTTTTTATTTTGAAGTGAAAATCGAAATAAGATGTAAGATATTTAGCATAATACGGATGAAAATTCTTGTTGTAGTTTCAGCTTTCATTCTGGACACACAGTAGATCATATCAGATTGTAGTGAGCTTACAATCTAGCACATTACTGTACTAAGATTTTCTAATCTGATCACATTCTCTTCATTGTATCACTTTGATTTTCCTGTGAAGCTACCTTAAAAATGGATATTTTGGCCAATATGTAAGACCGATATTTTCTCTAATATCCCATGCATCGAGTGAATAAACGTAACCTACAGAAAAACTACTTTGTATGGAACAGAAGATGCATAATGAATTTAGAAAGTGCATTGTTAACATATGATCCTCCATTTTGTACGAGTAGTGCATGTGATTAAAACTCAAATGAATTGTTTTATACTGTCTCATTTTCCTTATGGATTTTCTGCAAAACCTCGCATTCAATGTTAGTCATCACAATTCACAGATTTAACTCATAAAGCATGATATGTTTTAACTCATAAACAAGCTTGGTTTTCAAGAAAAAAATGAAAGAGAAGAATTTCATTTCAAGCTGAGATTGTTTGTGGAATCATCTTACCTTTGAATTGATGCCTTGATATTCAGAAAAGAAAATAAATTATATATATTATTTTGGTTGGTAGAAATGAAGCTAGTAATAACTATGTGGTAGTTTGTTCTACTGAAGCATTAAGGAAATATTAGAAAGGCATCGTCTGCACTCCAAGAACCTTGAGAAGCTGGATCAACCCTCTCTTGAGTTGCAGGTTAGTGGTGAATACATCTTTTTACTTATTGTATTTTCAAAGTTTTTACATATATCTATTATTACTCAGACATACCAACTTCTTTAACACAGTTTAAACTGTATAAATTATTATACTGGGGAGTTACTACAGTTTTGTAAAATTTTAAAAAAAAATTGACATTAGAATTGGTATTCTTACATGTATAATCAATTCAATCTGCATGTCCTTTTTTCTTTGCCTTGTTTGAAATGAGAAACTCTATATTGTAGTTAGTAGAGAACAGCAACTACACCAGGTTGAGTAAGGAAATTGCTGATAAGAGCCATCAACTGAGGTATGATCAGTCCGTTGTGTTCATTGATTATACATTTCGATAATGTTGTATCGTGAGAGGCATAATTTCCCTCATAAATCAGGCAATTGAGAGGGGAGGAGCTCCAAGGAATGAATATTGAAGAACTGCAGCGGCTAGAAAAGTCTCTTGAAGTTGGATTAAACAGGGTCATAGAAAAAAAGGTCTGATGATTAATTCAACTATATATATAGTTTTCTTTTCCAAGTTTTCCAAGTTGATACCTCTAATTATTTTTCATTTTGTTTTTCAGGGTCAAAAGATTATGAAAGAGATCAGTCACCTTCAAGCAAAGGTTTGACACTTAAATTCTTATAATTATTTTTGTAGACTTGCAGGAAAACATAGTAATAATATACTTTTTATTTGATAAATCATGTAGGGAATGCAATTGATGGAAGAGAATGAACGATTAAAACAGCAAGTATGAACAGTCACTCTCCTACACACTCTCTCGTTCGTCTTTGATACGTCAGATGTATGTACATTCATCCAATAAAATCTTACCCACGCGATATGATTTTATAGGATGTATATACATATATCTGAGGTGGGAAATTCTCTCTTTTATTTATATATGTTATATGTATAGTGTGTGATTTTTGGTTGTGCAATATTTGTTAATGAAAAATAATATAAGTGAAGGTGGCGGACATATCTAATGGACAAAGACACCTTGGTGGTGGAGAATCAGAAAATGTAGTGTATGAGGAAGGGCAGTCATCAGAATCAGTAACCAATCTCTGCAACTCCACTGGTCCTCCACATGACTATGAAAGCTCAGATACTTCTCTCAAGTTGGGGTGAGTAGTTTTAGTTCCACATATTAACAAAGCTAAGCTTGTGGTCTACTACTACTTTCTTCATATTTTTCGTTTATTTATTTATTTAACATATGAATCTGTTGTTGCAGCTTACCATATGGTGGTTAAATAAATGGGGAGGTTGGAGGTGTTAATTTATCTATAAAAGAAGGTGGAGCTAGCTTAGCTTAGCTATGGCCTATTAATTTAATTTCGAAACATTGACTTGACTTGTATTAATTAATGGAAATCGATCAAAAACTAACCCTGCCAGACTGTGTTGTGTTAACAGCTAAGAATTTGTGTAACTTGCACAGTTTGGTCAAGTATGTTGTTATCAATGGTAATTTGACATTTCTGCTCTCCTTCATGCTTATATGTATCGAAAATATTTCTGCATGTTTATAAAAGTAATGATACGTTGTCTAAAATTTTATCATAATTCATTGTTTATCACTTCATTGATGCATCATCCCATAAACAAATATGCTTACCATATCGTTTGGATTGGCTAAATTTTTAGACGGTAAAACATTAATCCTTTTATAAATAGGGTTAATTGCAATTAAGTACCCTTACATTTTAGGATAAGACACGGGATAATCAAAATGATAATAAAGTGTATTAATGTCATTTGATTTTTGTTGAAGGTAACGGTTGACTACTCATACATTATTAATACCTATATTTCCCTCAATTTAACTAATTTATCAATTATTTAATTAAATAAATGTTAATAACAAAAAAAATGAACTAATTAGTAATTACACCAGACTTATTTAACGGTTGAATGTATTTTTTTTTTATATTGAAAATAACCTTTGAATATGCTAGCTGCCTAGCTGTGTGAGAATGGTAAAAATACGGAAATGCCTTTGATGCTCATAATTTAAAAAAAAAAATGAGAAAAAAAAACTAGATCTCCACCTTTTTTTTTTCAAATATGAATGGTGGAAATCTATTAAAAACAACCATAAATGAAAAAGAAAATTGGATTGAACACAAAAAGTGGTGGAGATTCTTGGTGCTTGTAGTAATGTAGTGACTAGTGACAACTCCGTTCCTTGAGGAAGAATATGGAGGTGATGGAAGCACGAGTGGCAATATCAGAGAGACAGAGACAATGGGATGATCTCATCATCCCCGGAACAGAATCATCTAATGTATACAAACTACCATTCCCATTTTCCACAAACCAATTTCAAGAGAACATAATAAATAGACCACGATGAAACCATTAGATTTTAACGGAGGGAACGATATGTGACATCTATACCTTCCTTTATTTCTTTTTTTTTTAATAAATAAATGAAGTTTTTATTTCAAAATAATTATAATAATTATAAATAAGGATATTTGAAAAGACAAAATGAACCCTTTACCATTAGATTTGAACGTGGTCTATTAAGTGTAGGGGTAATGGGTATTAGTGTAGAATAAGCAATAGTTTCTATTGAGGTGTCTTAACCTCAAACCTTAGGGATGCGAACGCAATTTACCATACTTCCACATTGTGTAATTTTGATTAGACAGATTCTACATGAGAAAAAAGATGGAGTAGTAATTAAGCTAACGCGGGTTTACTTAAAGTTAACGTTAATACGATTTTGGACAATTAAAAACACAACACATGTGACATGTCCAAGACATAATCAACCTAATTTAATTAAACTACAGTTCCAATAATAATATCAGACATCTCAACTTCCAAAGGCCAACCCATAATTTCACATTAGAAGGAACACTTTAATATAATCATGATAACATTTAAAAACTATATTTATATTAAAATTGATTTTCTTTTGGTTTACCTTTGATTGTTAGAGAAATATAAGAAATAGAAGAGTATCCCAGTGGCATAAGTAAATTTGAATCTTCAAAAATTGTCACTTCAGCATTTGAAGATCGTTTTCAGGGATTGTTAAAATTGATGATCGTGTAATTTACAATGGTACAATTTATTTAAATAAAAAATCTATTTCTGTAATTTTTTTCACTGTTCCTGTTCATTTTTATTTCACAAATATGTAGCATTTATAAACACCTCATATCTCAAGATATTAAATACTTTTTTTCCTCTTTTTCTTTCTCTACACATCAAAATGATGAATTTCTCTTTGAGTTTTTTTTCATCACTAATATGATAAAACTGATCAAATCAATTCTCTATTTTTTTAGGTGAATCAAATCTCAGTTACTAAATATTTTGTCATAGAATTAACCATTGATACAGAATCATAATAAAATTTTCCTTCAATTTATTACAAATATTTTGGGTTAAGTTCTATTTGATGATTGAAAGTCAATTTTCAAATTTGATTATTGAAGAGTTAATTTGATTATTGATTAATGCTATTGGTAAATTTTAGTGACTCTTTTAAGGATACCATTAAAGATGTTCTAAGAAGATTGTATTTATTTTTACATTCCCTTGAAATACATTGTACATTAATAATGTTGGTGGAGGGAGTTCAAGTCATATTTTACACATTTACCCTTAAAACGAAGGGTTTATATCCTTTTAATATGAAACATTAGGAAAAGAAAGTACCAGAAGATTGTATTTGTTTGTACGCCCAAATAAAAATAAGTCATGGGTGCAATGTTACCTTAATTCATAACATGCATTCTATATTTAAAAGCAAGTTCCGAGAGGACCATGAAACATTCACAATTCAATTTTAGAATGAGTTAAGAAATTTAAATTTTTTTTAAAAATTATATGTTATTAAATTTTCAAATCATGAACAAATTGCACAATTAATGTCTTGAATAAATATTATTTTTTATTAATTCTTTTGAATTTAGTAATGAAATATTTTTCAAAACAAGTCATACCAATCAATGTCCCTTTAACAATTGTTTTGCTTAACCAACCAAAGTTGTTTCTTGATAATAAACAGAGAGGAAAAAAAACAATAGGAAAAAGAAATATAAAACAATCAATATTAACAAAGAATCTTCGAGCTCGGCTGGTAAACGGACGAGCTTAGGGCTTGAGCAAATGACTCTCAAGTCAGCGGTTCGAACCCTACCAATGACGAAAACTTTCAAAAAAATATATGGTCCCGAATTAATTGATATTATCAAAAAACAAAAACAAAGATTTTCGATACACACATAATAGTATACATCTTTCATTTAATGTACGTAAAGTCGTAAAGTAATATACATTTTTCATTCAAAGTATGCCATGTGAGATTAAAATTGATGTACATAATTGCCTACTCATGCCATCTAACATAATTGTGGATGAAATATAGTACCAAAATCACATATATTTAATTTTCTTTTGACAAAAAAATCATTTATAGTTAAATATTAAAAAATAATTGTTTATAACATGAACTACACTCACTATCTCTGATTCTCTGCCTCCTCCTTTTCTAATTTTAATCACGAATTTTTCAGTGAGCTAATTTATGCTTTAGGTTTTCCCAAATTGTGGATGGTTTTGAAATTAAAAAAAAAAACCAAAGAAAACAGAAGCATTAGAAAGGAAAAAATGATAGTAAACCATTTTACAAATTAGGCCCAAGAACTGAGAAAAGATTATAAATAAGACAATTGGAGTTCCTCTTTGAATTATCAAGATAATACAATATCTGGTCAAAACACTTACAAGATACACTCAAAATGATACAACTAATTAATTTAACAAACACTAAACAAATTTGCAGCCATTTCTACTCCCTTTTTGATTTTGAAAGTGCTTTCTTCCTCTGGCGAAGCATGTAACTGTACAAATGTGGACTACCTGCAGTTGATCATATCATAACAACATTGTCAAACAAACCAGGTACCGAGTAAATAGAAGAAAACATGTGAAAGAGGAAGGCTGAGTCCATACCTGGTAGATAGAATCCGAGTACCAGAATAGCAGCATAGAAATAATCAAAAGAGAAATTCCATATGTTGGGCATCCTTATACAATACTTGTCAGATTCCTGTAAAACATCGGATTTTTTAGTGAACATATTGCAAACAGATAATTTCATAACGAAACTGCTACTGCTTTATTGAAAGGATATGCACTTAAGCTTGAAGGGCACATATAGCAGAACATAAACAAACTAAAGTGGCAGGGTTGTCTGCACTGAGCAGAATCAAGCTATTTCCACCTTTTCTTTTTGAACATAATTCTGTTTATATACGTATCCAATATTGATTTAGAGATTTAATTCAGCACACATACAAGTAGTTTTACGCCTATCAATATATTTTGGAACAATCAAATAAATGGACGGTCAGTATCCACCCGGGAAATTTAAGTTCCATTTCAATATATCTCTTATACTGTCGAGGTGTGCTAAAAAAAAAAAGATTCATAGCTAACAAGCTAGAAAGCTGCTCTTTCCTGTCTAAACTTGATCAATAGTGTACCCAAGAAAGTAAAGATCTTATTTATCTATACATTCATGAGTTGCTGAAAATCACCATTTGAAAGGGAAACCTGGTATTCTTATTACTAATAAAAGATAAAAATATTTAAGTTGTTATTATTGGCGAACATATATTTTAAGAAGTTACATACTTTTACTAAAGATACTACTCGTACTCTTAGGCCATTTTTACCGCCCATTTAATCCATATCTTTTATGCAAAAAAAAAAAAAAAAAAAACGATTTTAGCATCAACAATAAACTTACTTTGGTTTAAATGTAGGAATTCAGTTTATATAGTTTTTGGTCAGAAACAAAACCAATGCACTCTCAGTTGATAGACAACTGCAATGCTGGTGCAAATTAAATACAACAGCAATTTATTACCTTTATGTATGGAAGGGTAAAATATATTAGGCCAACTTCGCTGGTGATGCCAGTTGGATACAACAACAAAAAGGTGCTGTACCTGCATTGCATAATTGAATATTCAATGAAATAACCACAAATGACCTGATCACTTTCATAAAACATATCCTATGAAAGCAAATTTATATATTATACCTCAGCCACAAAAACCACGAAGGTGTAAAACCAAAGGCCTCCTTCATGCCAAAGAAAGAATATCGAATAATCTGAAATTACAACAATTAAATATATATTCAATATTATGAAATTACAAGAAATTACAAATATTTCCTTGTTGATCCTAATCTTGTACCCAAAAGACAAGAACTTACAGGCACAAACAATCATGAGATGCAAGTTATGCAACAGATACCAAGAAACTAGGAACCTATCCCCAATGTAAACACTTTTTCTTCAGTGCTATAATTCTCGTTTATTGACATACCATGACATGTTAAAAAGTCAATGTTCTAGATCCAAGTGTCGTTATAAGAACTAAATCTCAGTGTAGAAGCTGTTACTGAGAGTTTTTTGTTTAAATTGTATTCATGTTCAATTATCAAGCAAATTTTTATTACACATGTTTTCCCCCACCACTAACTATAGCACAAAAATAACTACATTATGATTGTAATTCCAAAATGCATTAAAAGCTTTCCAGAAAGAAGAGATTATCAAATAACAGCATGATGATGTATGAAAGATGTCACGGCGAGACTCCGATAAATAAAATTACAAATAAATTGTGTCATTATCGAGTTCATCTGATTCCCATTTCAATAATTTAATGCCATAAAGAGACTGCAGGAGATCTTGAATCAAAAGAAAAGGTGATTGCAACTAAAACTATGTTTGCAACAGCAAGACCCTTAAAAGAGAATTATAGTTCAGTAACACTGAATAAATACTTCTTATTTCTACTTCACTTTCGATCTAGATATATAACTACTAATGTAAGCAAGAAAAAGGAAAATCAAACTTGACAAACTGACATCTATTTTTAGCAGTAATTTTCACATACACTTGGTGTTCATGCAATTGGTAGTATAATACTTCAATAAACTTGATAGATACAGAGCACACTATAAATCAAAGATACTAAACAAAAGATTACTCAGTCACCTCAGTTACGGACCAGCTGATGACCAATGAACTAACAAGTATATGAGTCTGAATCTGTGAAATCACAAGATTAATAGTCTAATTAGTAACTTAATTAAGAGAATAATGATAGAAATAACGAGATTTGACAATGTAAATAAAGGGTTATAAAACCTGAGGGAAACTCCATAAAATTCCCCACGTCACATACAACCTTGAACTTATCTGTGGCAGAGTTGATGTTATTGGAGATCTCACCAAACCTTTTCAAGACACCCAACCAAAAAAATAAATTAAATACAAAATCAGCTTGTTTCTTCATCTAAAAGTTTCGTTTTTGAAGGAAAATAAAAAACACCCACCTACTAAACCATGAAGAATCTCCAAAACGGCGGCGGATTGAGCGAGGAGAAGGGGTTTTTGGACGGCATTGTAGACGTGTTCGTGACCAGATTCGTTTAAGGTCTTCAAAGCTAAGTACAAAACCTGAGACCTGAAATGATTAATAAAAATAAAATTTATGAGAGCAAATATAAAAAAGTGGGTTTATCTAAGAATTTGGGTACAAAGAGAGAGAGAGAGAAATGTTGAAGAAGTGGACTCGCCATCCGAGAAAAACAGTCCAGTTGTAGACGGAGAGGTAGATGCGTCTGAGGAGAGACAAAAATCCCGCCATTATAAGTAAAGGTGTAGAATCTGGGTGAGAAGTGAGAAAGGTTAAGGATTTTTATAGAGAAGATGGAGAAAACAAGTGTGGTCTGATCGAAGGAGGAAATTGAAGAGGGACAGTTGAGACAGGTGAGTGGCTCAACTACTTGTCATCCAACGTCTTCTTTTATTGCTGCTAACTCTTTGGTCTCTTTCTTTGCTTCTTGCTCTCTCTCTCTCTCTCTCTCTCTCTCTCTCTCTCTCTGTGTTCTACTGCTTCACTTGCCACATGTTGACGCCTGTAGAAAATTGAATAAACGTGCCCATCCCAATAAGGCAATAATAATAAGGTTTTAAATTTTAATTATTATACTATTACTATTTAGGGATGGTATGGAAACCTCAATATCCATTTCCGGATCCGTTTGAGATATATACCTTCATCCCTGTATCCATTTCCATTTATAAGTGAGCGGGACGGATTCGGATAATTCCCGAATTGAGGTAAAGATATACATTCCCGCTCCCTTTTATATCCGTATCGGATGAAAAAAAAATGTAAATTTTTATAGTTTACAAGAAAAAAATGTAATTAACACGTGTAATGGTACATTTTATCCTTTTTAAAGGGAGAAACAAATATATCCAATAAAGTTCAAATAAAAAAAATAACTTATATAATTAGAATTCATAATTACATTATAATTTTTTATATTTTTAAAATATTAAAATCTATAATGAATCCAAATGGATATGAATATCCATAGACGAAATTCATTATCTCTCGGAAAATAAAATGGATATTAGAATGATATTCATCCTCACTCCATCTCAAAATAATAATATTCATCCTCATTTTAAATGAAACGGATTTTTAGGGATATCCGTATCCGTCAATAATTTAATCATCCCTATTAATATTACTTGAACCCGTAATAAGTGGGTGTGTGTTTGACTTTTGAGTGCATTTTCTAATAAAACCCGGATTATTATAATAATTAAAAAAAGAAAACAAAAAAAGCATTCCAATTTTTAATTAAAAAATTATTGAATATCGTGATGAAATACAAAAGCAGAGATGTAATAGTTAAAAAGAATGCAAAGGTATTAGAATAGGTGTAACTAGAAAGAAAGTAGGATGGCTTTAGCAATATTTTAATATAGGGTTTTACTGTAGAGTATAGATATTTGACCCCCTCAAAAATGGTATATATACTATAGATTAGTTTCTTTTTTAAAAATCCTATATTACCCCGAATTAAAAAGACTAAAATGATTAAATAGTTTATAAGTACACAACAAAATTATTAATCAGTTTCTTATATCCTGAAACCTTATTACCCTTTCTATTTTTTCAAACCCTAACTTATCTTCTACATATTATTTTCAAATACAAATTAGAATCATATTATTTTCAAATACAAATTAGAATCGTTTGTCTGTTGTAATAATGGTCGGAAGACGATCACAAACTCGGAAAGTCTTCTCAATTAACAATACAATAACCAACACTACTCTAATAAAGAATAGAAAAAAAATTTATATTGACTTTTATCTCCATCTTCCTCCTCTGTATTCTGTCTGTATACACCGGCAGTAGCAACACATACAGTAGCATACATACCGATACTAAATAGCTTGCATAGTCTGTGCATTGCCATATACACGGCACACTGCACACACCATAAATATATATTTCTGGGCAATTGCCATAATAGTATTACTATTATTATTTATAAAGCTTAAAAAAATGATTCTTTTATTCTTTTTCACCTTCATTATATATTTGACGAATTTCTGGATTATAATATGAACCACCCAATCACTCGTGTAGTGATGTGGATATATATATATATATATATATATATATATATATATATGTTGCATCATCTTCTTTTTATTATTTTTGTATACCAACCGTAAATAAAATTAGTTCAAAACCTAACTCATTTTGGCATAATTTCTAAATTTAAGAGCTGGAATTTTTTTTTTTGAAAAACAAGAAATAAAACAACAAATTTTAAAAGATTAATAAAATTGATTAGAAAATAAAATAGGTGTAAAGGTGGGATCTAGTTACAAAAATACAATACAGTAGAATCCCGGTAAATTAAACTCCTATAAAGTAATATCCTCTCTAAATTAATAAAAAATCCTGGTCCCGACTCGGACCAGTGTAAAAAATTAATAAACCCCCCTATCATAATAATTAATAATTTCTTTTTGAAATCTAGTAAAATTTCGGTCCCGACTGTCGCATAAATTAATAATTCCAAAAAATTCCAAAATATATTACATAATAATCAAGAATTAAAAAAGTATTTCAAGATGCTAGTTTGCACAAGGCCACCATGCTTGATATTTTGACTTCATCCTTCATCTTTTGAATTGTTCTCTTGTTATAATAAAGAAGATAGAAAATAGAGAATTTTTAAGATCTGTTAGGAATAGAATTTTTAGGTATATCATGAGATCTCTCTTGTTATATACAACCAAAAAAATAATCCTCACTATTTATAGGGTGAGTATCCTTAGTCACTAAGAGCATCTCCAATGCAAAAATGGTTTGCATACTAATGATCGTTGACATGACATCAATGTCAAGAGATTTGTTTTCTATGTGGTATAAAAATAGACTTGATAGATTTGATAGACAATTAACTAAAAAATTGGTCTCCAATGCTTCTGTCTAAAACACAATTTTTTTTAATGACGTGTCCATTTTTTTTCTTGTTTTATTTTATATTTTATTCCTTACCAAAAATAGATGAAAAATTAATGTCAGTTTTAAATACCTGCTGAGTCAACTGAAAAAATAGACATGCAACAGACTAGCTGAAAGTAGACGGTAATGTTAACAATGTCTGATATTTTTTTACCACGTCAGCTTGAAGTTAACTATGTACAGCTTTATTTGAAAAAGATTTATTAACAGAATGTCTGTTAATCCTACGTGGCATCTGTTTTTTTTTTTTTTTTTCATAATTCACTCTTACATTGGAGATGCTCTAAGTAATCACATTTCTAAAACAATAAAAAAAAAATACTTTCCCCGAATAAGAAAACCGACTAAATAAGGAATCCCGAAAAGAAACATTTCCTAAATAAAAAAACCGACTTCCACACATTTTCTAAGATAAAATAACACTTTACAATGTAAAACCCTTCAAATTAATAACCCTTCAAAATTAATACTCAAATATGAGTTCCAAGAATATTAGTTTAGAGGGGTTCTACTATATAATAGAAATAAAGAAAGGGCATTTTTGTCATTAAGTAAGGTTTACTTATAGATTAGAGTTTTTTAAAATTTTTAATGGAATGTGCTTACGAGAAATATGTACATACAGTTTGTAAGGGGTACTAATATCGTTATCCTTTACTTTATACCTTCCGGTGTTTCATGGTAAAATGAGGCCCAGGGGCGATGATCGCTACAGCTATGCCTTACCCTATAACAAACAATAACAAACTTCCATGACCAATTGTGATACTCTGTGGTCCCTTTGATTTGCTCTCTTAACCATATTTATAGAGTCTAATATCGCATCAAATTTGTGTTTTAATTATTATTTTTGTTCCTAAGATTGAAAAATAAAAGGTTGGTTGTATATTCAATTTTTTTTATTGAAAGAAATATATTCAAATTTTTTCAAAAAAAAAAAAATTTGTAGACCCAACTGAGTAATCAGATATATACGCATTCTTGGTCCGGAACCCTCCAAAGTAAAGGTGACACAAGTATTACCTGAAAAATCTGTACCGGGTATAATCGATACCCGGCCTGTCCGGGTATGGACCTTATGATCAACATTACAGACATCCACATTAAAACTTAAAACTAGTAGTACGATGTTGAACATGACCCATTAAAAGTGATTAAACGTTAGAAAAGAATGAATACGAGCAATAAGTAATACAAAAAGCATTTCCTTTTCGCTGATTAATTACCGATTTATGAAAATAAAAAGAAAATTTTATTCCAAACCAGTAGGCAGTATTCGTAAGTCATAACCATCTCACAATGTCACCGCCACTCTTAATTCCTTCTTCATTTATCCAAAAGTTGGAAGTTGGAAGACATTAGTGCACTCCACAAATTTCCTTAAGAAAAACTGAGAGGAGTATGAAAGTAAGAATTAATAATCAATACGAAAAAAATAAATTAATATTTAAAGCTGCATCTCTACCATACATATAGTTGTCGCTTTTCACAACTAATACTATTAAAAAAAATAATAATAATTACGAAGTCATGTAACAATGACAAAATAAGATTGGTTATTTGGTAAACCCTTTACAACTGCACTACGAGGTTGCGGGTTCGAGTTATTCCTCTCTGCCAAAACCCTTGAATGTATATAATAGTATTGTACTTAAAAAAAGGAGGTTATGTATCGGTAGTTACATTCAAAATGCACGACCACTCTTAGTAAATTGGTTAAACACTTTCCTTTCACTCATATAAAAGTTATTTGAGTTTTTTTATTTTATTTTAAATATCACAATAATTTGGGGTTTTGTGGGAGAGACTCGAAACCACAGTCCACACCTACAGACTAAAATCTGAATTTGAATGACATGTTTGTTTTTTTTTTCCTCACGTCTGAATATATTATCAACATGTTTGTTTTTTAAAAGTAAAATTGTCTGAAACTAAGTAATTTTACATTTATACCCACGTTAAACAATTATACATATAACATGAAATAAAAACAATCCAAAAATAATAATTATATATGAACACATATGATCATGATCTTCTTTTTCAATTGCAAATAAACTTCATTTTTATTAAGAAAAGAAAGGTTTTAAAAAAAATAAAAATAAAAGAAGCAGCATAAAAACTCATACAAAACACTCTAAAAAAATAATATATAAATACATCACCCTAATATCATAATAAAATATTAATATTAAACACAAATATGATAAGTGATTAGGGTTTTTTATTTATTTTTAAAACTATTTAAAATAAATAATATATTAAAATAAAGATTTGTATACCATATATAATTATGATGAAATTGGAAATATATAATATATAGGGGTTAGTATCGGAAGAAAAGATTTTAGATTGCATTTTTAAGTTGTTTGACCACTTATAAAAACAAACAAAACAACTTAATAATTATGATTCAGACCCATTAAATTTTAAGTAGAAAAAACAAACGACCCCCAAGAGTTATTTACCTAAACCCCAAACTCGTCCATCTAACAGCTAAGCTATGCCTTTATCGGCAAATTAAAAATATTGAAACTTTAATCGAAGTATCTCGATATTTTCTATATTTTAAAGATTGATATTAAAAATATCCTTAAATATCTCAACATTTTAAAAAATTTAAACTGTCACTATTTTCACAAAACTAATACTGACTCAAAAAAAAAAAAAACTAGTTTCCTTCTTGGGCGAATCAAAATTCATACAAAAATATAATATATATTTGGAGAGATATTGTTGAAGAGGAATGGGTCCATCCATTTTGGTGCAAGTTAAAGTGACCATTTAAGTGTCGGTGCTGTCAAGAAAGTAACCACTTTAATGAAAAAGCAAACCCAACGGTTCAATACCAAAACCTCTGAAAAGAAAACCAGAAAAGGAACCGAGTTGTGTTTTTTAACGTACGAAATCTTTTTAACTCTACTTTGTCCCACTGTGGGTCCTTGAAAGCGACTCAGCTTCTGTATTCTGCAATCAAGCCAGCTTCCAGCTTCTTCACAGGTGTCCATTGTCCATACATGTGATGATGATATTGATGCCTTAAAAACATTGACAGAAAGAGAGGTGGGGAGATATAAAGCTAGTCGGTGTGACACATGTGATAAATGGTTTATTGGGTACTGCTTTTCTCTACTATCTAGTGTAAGAAAAACCCAGTTTTAGATCTGGGTTCTCAGTTTGGATTTTGGAATATGAAGTTTCAGTACAAGAATAATGGTTTTCATCAGCCTCAGAGAGGTGGAGCTCTTGCTGGTCTTCTAGTGCTTCTTTTTCCAGTTCTATTGCCTAGTTTGTTCAGTCCATTAAGCCATGCCTCGCCTTCTATGTTCTCAGTAAGTTCACTTTGTTTTTCCTTTTCTGGGTTTGTTTTAATGCGCTTTATGAGAAATGCTAGCTTCTTACTCTGTTTTAATGGAAAATAGATTCTGGGTACAGTTTATATGATAATATTTTTCTGGATGTTTGATCATATAATTTAGAGAAACATGTTCTATGTGTAATTTTTAGTCTAGAAATTATGGTCTAAATATCTAGACAAGTGATTAAAGGAGAATATGGAACTATTAAGTATTGAAAGGTTACTAAAAAAGGGAATGTAGGGGTTGAGTGTCAAATGTGACTGCAAATGATTGGCAAGTGGAGTTTTTAGTATCTGAATGTGGAATTAGTCTTATTATGGGGAAAAGTTGAGATTAGATTTGCTGAAAACTGTTACAACCGTTGAATCCATTGACTAGATATTTGGTGAGTTGAATTACTTGACTTGGATATCTTAATACCTTTCTCTGAAGCAATGCTATTTGAAAAGTGTGGCTCAGTTTCATCTGGAGACTGGATTTTTATTTATGTTTCATGGTATTTGTCATAGATGTTTCTACAAGCACCTGGAAATTGAAAGCATAAAGTTAAGAAAAGGGGTGCATAGAGACTGAAAATTCGCAGTATTGAGTTGAACAGCTGTGATTTTAGTTGCCTTAGATGGTTACTATTATTTAAATGAAAATGATATATTATACTTGTACTAGTCTAGAACTGTTGTTTATCGACTATAAATTTATTAAGATGGCTATGAAGTAAGGGCTAGAGACCTTGCATGAAAGCGACAATGACACCCAGCTCTACATCACCCGGGAAGCTATTTTCCTGCAAAAAGTCAAGTTGACATCAGGAGCACCCTGAATAAAATTGAGTTACACCCCCTATGGAGTATGGGATGCAAAAGACCTTTAGCTATTTATTCCTTGGAAAATTATGTCCACATATACCTTAATCCGATAAATATGCTGTCTAACATTGACATCTTATTATACAAATAACTGTATGCACATTCCCATGGATTGTTATTGGATCTTGAAAGTTGTATGTCGCTTTTGAGAAAGAGGTAAACTCATGTGCATTAATTCATGCTTTTAACTATGCTATTTTATTTGGCATGGCCGTTGATATAAAGATCCTTCGGGTAAATTGTTCTGTTTAATTTATGGTGTTATTCTGCGCAGGAATGGAATCCTCCAAAACCAAGGCACTTGCCTCTACTCAAGAGTGCTTTGCAAAATAAAAATGTGAGTATCAGTCCATTGAGCACTTCTGTTTCAGTGTTGCTTGTTTCTATCTGATTGATTTCTTTATCTTACGAGATAGTTTAGGGGTGTTGTTTGTGAATAAGTCCAATTTATTCAGACAGCTATAAAACACAGACAAAGATAACATACATGATGATAACATTGAAACAACTCAACATTTTATCATCTTGGAAGCTAGTTTTCCTGAACAAACCAAAATTGACATCTGGACGTCTCTGCATATAAGTGAGTTGTACTGGAGACGGACCGTTCCTCCATGAGTGTAAAGGTCAAGTCATTTGGGGTAGTACCTTTGCTATGAGCATTCAAATCACAAGTGTTTCACCTTTTTCCTCCTTAAAAATTATATCGACATACAGAACTTAAAAGCAAATAATATGTTTTATTTTTATGTTTGTTTAGTACATGTATAACCATATGCATCATTCCATTGATAACATTTCTGTTAAAAAAAAAAAAATTTGGCATGTAATTTTTAGAGTGAGTTAAATTTATGTAGACAAAAAATATGTAATGTGGCACCATGTTGAGAAAATTTAGTTCATATAGGTATTCTAACTGTTTAATGAAAAGGTTGCTTTCTGCAGGAAGTGAATGCTCTGAAACCTCGCCACTTTCCTTTATTCAAGAGTGCTTTACAGCGCCAAAGCGTAAGTAGTAGTTTCTCAAGTAGCATCTAATGTGTTTCCTCATGATATTCTGTTTCACCAGTAGTAAAATTCTCATTCTCTTTCCCGTATGTAATTCATTTCAGCCACATGGAAAGCAGTCTGACCTCTGGACTCCTTTGGTCGATCAAGGATGGAGACCATGTGTTGAATCTGCGAAGGGCCCTTGTAAGATTACCATATAAGTTTGTCTTCTGTAAATCCTTCATATTTTGAGAGAGTAATAAAAATTAAAAAGTTCTTATAATGTTGTCTCTTCTGTTATTTAATTATCTTTTCTTTTTTGCTAGTGATTATTATTTTTTGCACTCTAATTTTTTTTCGATGGATTCATCCATTATTTGAAGCAGCATTGCCTCAAAAAACTCAGGGATACATTCAGGTATTTCTGGATGGAGGGTTAAACCAGCAGAGAATGGGGGTGCGTACTTGGATATTATAATTCTTGTCTTTTCTAGATACCTATAGGTGCCAAGAATTCCGAAAAATAAAATTTCTCTCGTTTTCTTGGATTTGCAGTCATGTATGATGTATCTGTTAGTTTATAATATTAATCTGTCACACAAATGTTAATTCTATTTTCTTTATATGTATAATGACTGTTAAGTTGCTTGTGATATAGATATGTGATGCAGTTGCTGTTGCCAAAATACTGAATGCTACACTTGTAATCCCACATCTCGAAGTAAATCCTGTTTGGCAGGATTCAAGGTAATTCTTTCGGAGGCAACCTTTACTTTCGATTTTACTTTCCTTAGTTTAATTGCATGTAATTTTCCTCGGGTCTTGAGTGAGACGTTGTTCTAAAGTTGCGTACTTTCCACTGCAGCTCCTTCGTGGATATATTTGATGTTGATCACTTTATTAATGTATTAAAAGATGATATTTCTATTGTTAAAGAGCTTCCAGAGGAATTTTCCTGGAGCACAAGGGAATATTATGCCACAGCTATCCGAGATACCAGAATCAAGACAGCACCTGTTCATGCTTCGGCTAATTGGTATCTGGACAATGTCTTGCCTGTACTAGAAAGGTTGGTAATTACCTGAACCTTTTGTTTGGATGTGAAGTCACATAGCTCTTTCAAAGTTACTTGCTATCCTTCTGATTCTAAGATCTGTAACATTTTACATGGACCAGTTATGGGATTGCTGCAATTTCTCCATTCTCTCATCGTCTGACTTTTGATACATTGCCAATGGACATTCAACGTTTACGTTGTAAAGCGAACTTTCAAGCTTTGATATTTGTTCCCCATATTAGAGCACTTGGAGATAGCCTTGTCAGCCGTCTAAGGTATCCTTCAACCACAGATAGAGCACTTGGTAATGAGGAGCTGTGGGAAACCACCGGAGCAAATACGAAACAAGAGCCCTGGAAATTTGTTGTGCTACACCTGCGATTTGACAAGGTACAATTAGAATCAGATTCTTAATGATGAAAGGATGGAGATTCTTTTACTTTTTATTTCATAAGCTTACTAAGAAGTATGATGAGAAGAAAAAAGTAGTTTTTTTTTTTCCAAGTGTGCTCGTTTCTCGTGTTCTCATATTCTATTTATAGATAGCCGGACTGAAAACTAGGGGTTTGCAAATTTGACACAATTTATAAAGTTCACTCGATTACATCAGTAATTATAGCTCTTCTGAAAATAGGTTTTAGGCCTAGTTTATTGTCTAGATAACTTAAAATCCATCTTGTAGACAGTACACTCTTCTTTGCAATATTCATTTTAGTGCATCAAATCACATGGACGGGATAGCATTTTCAAGTGCATCTATTCATGTTTTTGCATGTAATGTAGTTATTCAGTAATTTGAGTTTAGGTTGTAAGATGTTTTTGTCATATGCTCTTTCGCTTATTTGGAATTATGCAGGACATGGCAGCTCATTCAGCCTGTGACTTTGGTGGGGGCAAAGCCGAAAAATTGGCTCTGGCCAAGTACCGGCAAATGATTTGGCAGGGAAGGGTCCTTAACTCCCAGTTCACCGATCAAGAGTTGAGGAGTCAGGGGCGTTGCCCATTGACTCCAGAAGAGATTGGATTGCTGCTAGCAGCAATGGGCTTTGACAATAGTACACGTCTTTATCTTGCCTCCCATAAGGTCTTTAATCATAGTAACTTGGGCTTGGACATATTACTCTCCCTTCTCTTTTCATTTATAAAAATGACATGTTTCTTTTTCCCAGATTTTTGATCTGTCAATGACCTTGCTTTCAGGTATATGGTGGGGAAGCTAGGATTTCAGCTTTACGAAGATTGTTTCCGTTAATGGAAGATAAAAAGAGCCTTGCTTCTAAAGAGGAACGAGCAAGGATTAAAGGAAAGGCTTCTCTGTTAGCTGCACTTGATTACTATATTAGCATGCATAGTGACATCTTCATCTCTGCTTCTCCAGGAAATATGCACAATGCATTGGTGAGTACTGTCACCTTTTTTTTTTGATTGCCTTAAATTACTAAAGATGTTAAATGGTGCACTTGGAACATTTAAAACTCATGATGTTCATGGGAACTGACATTAGCAACTTGCATGAAGACCTAGGATACATATTCTTACAATTAGAATTATGGTTTCCATAAAGAATCCTCAAGTATATGAAAAGTTTTGTGATTTCCACAGTTGGGACATCGAACATTCGGGAACTCGAAGACAATAAAGCCAAACATGGCCTTGCTTGGCAACCTCTTCCTAAACAAAAGCATTAGTTGGTCAGACTTTGAGCAGGCAGCGGTTGAAGGACATGAAAACAGACAAGGGCAGATCAGATTAAGAAAACCAAAACAATCCATATACACATATCCTGCTCCTGATTGCATGTGCCATGTCTAAAGTCATTTAACTGCTTGTTTGTGGATTCGAATAGTAACATTATAAATAAAGAAGCATAAATGTGATTTCTCCTATTACTGGAATGATCCGTATAATGTCGTTGGTTGTAATTGGATTGTGTTGGAGGTGCAAGAGATGTAGAATGAGCTTATATTTTGTTAACATATATCTGGATCTGATGAAGGTTATATTGTACTTCATTTTCAGACCAATATATTGTGATGTATATCATTCAGTAGTACAAGCACACAGCTGTTCTTATGCCAATTATGTTAGAAAAGCTTAGTTTACGTTCTGTCTTTTTTGGTGTCTGATGATACAGTTAATATCCTATTTAGGAAAAGGAACTAAGTTCTTGATTTCTGAATTCCATTGTTTATTAAATATTTTAGGAATTCAATTCCGTGGATCCCATCTATAAATCAGGAATTAAGTTCATGATGGAAAGAGAATTTGATTCCTCCAACTCACCTTAAGAATCAAGTTCCCTTTCCTGATTGAAAAATGAATTCATGATATTTTTATTAAAATAACTTTACAATGTCTTATTCATGATTATTGTCTTTTGTTTTCAATTTATGTAAATCATATTAGTTTACCTTCTTTTTTTTATCTTCATATTGGTTTACATAATTAATAATTTAGGGGCTTATACAATTTGGTCCCTATCTAATTGACAAACATCATTTTTAATTTGTTAATTGATTTTTCATCAAATTGGTCCGTATATAATTCAATACAGCTCATTTTAGTCTTATCATTAGTCAAACTAACGGTCAACAGTTATAAAATCAATTAAAAGTCTTTTTTACACCAATTAGATGTTAGATGAGTGAAAAGATGAGTTTGCCGTCTAATTAAATAGGTTTTTCCATATTTGATAAAAAAAAATAAAAAAAATAATGAAAAAAAATTAGGTGAAGGGGATCTCCACCTTCCATCTCAAAGATGGATGGTGGAGATCAAATAAAAAAAAAGAAATAAAAACTATTTAATTAAAAAAAATGCAAAATCAAAAGATAAACAAGAAAAACCGAATAGAAAAATAATATATATATATATATATATTATTTTTACTAAAAAAAACTGATTGGAAAGTTTTTTTTTTCAAAAGAAATCAAAATAAAAAACTTAAAATAATTTTATAAAAAGAATTTTTTTTAAAAACAATAATAAAAAAAGAATTAAAAAAATTGAAATGATATCGGATCTCCACCTCTTGTTTCATTTTTTTTTAAACACGAGGTGGAGATCCGATATCCCCTTTTCAATTTTTTTTCTTCATTTTTTTTATAATTTCTTCTTTTTGTAAAACTACTTTAAGTTTTTTAATTTGATTTCTTTTTCTTTTTTAAAAACTGTTCTAATCAGATATTTTTAGTAAAAATCATATTTTAAAAAACAAATTTATATTCATTTTTTTCTTTTTTTTCTTTTGTTTTAGCAATATATTTTTTAAAACTCTATAGTTTTTATTTTTTTATTCAATCTCCATCATCCATCTATGAGATGGAAGGTGGAGATCCATCTATCTAATTTTTTTTTCATAATTTTTTTTAATTTTTTTATCAATTATGAAAAAAAAATGTATTCAATTAGAGTGCAAACTCGTTTTTCCACTTATTCATCATCTGATATGGGTAAAAAATACTTTTAACTGATTTTGTAACGGTTGACTATTAATTTGACTAGTAGTATGACTAAAATGAGCTATTTTGAATTATATATGGACAAATTTGATGAGAAATCATTTAACAAGTAAAAACGTGATGTTTCCTAGTTAGATAGGGACCAAAAGGCATAAACCCCCAATAATTTGAATTATTCTAGCTGTGGGATTTATAAAAAAATTTATCTTTATATATACATATTACAACACCATTTATTAACTAAAAAAATAATTACTGCACTTTTCAACAAAAAAAATAATAATAACTATCGCGTATATATATATATATATACAATTTTTCTATGGTCTGTTCAAACTGATATAAGATATATCAGTTCTTTATATGTGGGCCATTGAATTTAAATGATTTGATTTGACTGTATGCACTTGTCAAAAACATCTTTTAAATCCAACGTCTCACATGTAAGAAACTGATATATCTTAGGGATAATTACCCTGATGACTATCAAATTAATGACACTATCAAAATGACCACTAGATTGGAAAGTTGTTCCAAAATGACCATTATTGGTGAAAAGTGTGACACTAATGACCATTCCATCCAATTCCATTCAATTCCATCCAATTCCATCCAATGAATGTCATTTTGGTAAATAAGAGGATGACATTAATTTATTTAAGATTTTTTTTTGGAAATCAATTTTTTATTTTATTTGTTGAAACAAATAATTATATTTAGTGTGTGTATATATGTGTAGCATTTCTCAAATATATATATATATATATATATATATATATATATATAGTCTTTTTCCTATAAGTGCGCATTGATAGAATTATATAAGGATATTGTATGTGAGACATTCATTTATAAAAGAGTTTTGACAAGTGCATACATACCAAGTCAAAATATATAAAATGAGTGGGTTCACATTCAATGTCTTTATATAATTCTATCAGTACGCACTTATGTGAAAATTATTATATATATATATGTATATATATATATATATATTTTTTGAGAAGATTAAGGCTACAAAATCTAAAAAATCTAAAAAACAAAAAGAGGTACGTGTATTGATCTAAACCATTGCTTTTGTATTTTAAAACGAATAATTATATTTAATGTGTATATATACGTATAACATATCTCATATATATATATATGTATATATATATATATATATATATATATATATACACAATAATTTTCAAATAAGTGCGCACTGATAGAATTATATAAGGACATTGAATGTGAGCCACTCATTTTACATATTTTGACTTGGCATGTATGCACTTGTCAAAACTCTTTTATAAATGAGTGGCTCACATTCAATGTCCTTATATAATTCTATCAGTGCGCACTGACAGGAAAAGGACCGTATATATACACACTAAATATAATTATTCGTTTCAAAAAACAAAAGAAAAAATTGATTTCTAAAAAACATCTAAAATAAATTAATGTCATTCCCTTATTTACCAAAATGTCATTCATTGAAAAAAATGATTTTTAAAAAACATTTAAAATAAATTATTGTCATCCCCTTATTTACTAAAATGCCACTCATTTGATGAAATTGGATGAAATTAGATGGAATTGGATGGAATGGCCGTTAGTGTCACAAAGTTCACAACAAATGGCCATTTTGGAACAACTTTCCAATATAGTGACCATTTTGATAGTGTGACATCAATTTGATGGCTATCAGGGTAATTATCCATATATCTTATATCAGTTCGAACTGACAATAGAAAGACGGTATATATATAACGTAAGACTAATGCATATAAAAATACCCACAAGATAACAAATAGCAAATACAGAAACATAAATGAGAATGAAAGATCAGAAATTCTTACAGCAATTAAAATAGTCTGACAGCACTGATGTACAGTAATAAGTCACAATCTTTATTGATCACTCAAATATTTTACAATGAGAGAGGAAAGATTACAAGTGTAGAGAGGAAAGATTCCAAGAGAGGAAAGTTTCAATGCTCTCAAAACAAACTTAAAACTTAAAAACCAACTCTGCCTCTAACAAGAAGACGTAGCTTCTTTATATAGACAAGAAGAGGTGAGTTTACTTAACTAGAGTAGAAAATAACTATAGTAAACCAAACCATAGTTTATTTACATGATTAAGACTACAATAATGATGTCGGAAAAGTAGATTCTTTAGGGGTTGTCTGTTCTTGCCGACAGTCCAGCTGTCTGTACAGCTGTCTGTACAGCTGTCTTGTTACTGTTTGTCTGTGTTGTCTGTTTCTGCCGACAGATGAAAGATAAGGAGATAAGGCGGATGGCTGGATAAGATTAGGAATTAGTCTTCATCATGACCAAAGAATCCTGTCGGGTCATCATCGCCACTGTCTCTGTCATGGTGACTAGTGGACCCGGTGTCCATTTGAGAAGATATGGTGTTCATGGCCTGTTCCATATCCTTTGCAATAATCCTGAGTTCTTCAGGTGTGCTGGCAGTAGCCAAACGAGAGCTAGCAGCAGCAAGTTGCGCTCTGGATTGAGATTTGGCCATAAGGACAGGGGATTGGTCAATAATGGTCTTGCATAAGGTAGGATTTTCATTAAACCAAGCAGCCACACGTTGGATGCCAAGGTCTGCAATATTCATGCCACTCCACCATTTAATTTTGGTCTGCCTACCGAAATAAGGAACATTAATATTGCCAATCAATTTGTCAGAGATAGCATATTCCAACATGAGGATCCATGTGAGAATTAAAATGTTTGAAGAAAAGTAATAAGTCAGGGATAAAATCCCAGTTGATAGGTTTGTCAAAATGATCAAGCCAATATTTATATCCTTCAAGAACGGGAGAAGGAAGGATATCAGTAGTAGGTCCATATTTTTCCACCATTCAAGAAACCAAAAAGGAATGTCAAGTTGGAAATTTTTATCAAAATAGATAAACCATGAAAGGGAATTGCCAGGGTTTTGTCCATACAAAAGATAAGTCCATGCTTTGATGTAGTCCCAATAATTAAAATCAGGAACCATAAATCTTTGAGAAAAGGGTTTACTGGAATTAGGGTTTCCCCAGAGTTCCAGAGAAATAATTTTGCAAAGTTTAATTTTTCTGAACAGGAGTTTTTCTTTGTCAATTTTGTCAAAAACATCGGAGAGGAGGATAGAGTCAGTGTCAACTAAAATAAATTCATAAAATATATGTCTTTTGGAACGATCCTCAGGAAAACGAAAGAAAAGAGGATCAATAAGGGCATCAGCCAGCCTCTTTGGTTCATCAAAATATTGGTCTGATAAGATTGGTGTTTCCAAAGTACAAAATCGATCAAAAAATGTCTTAAGGATATAGGGGTATGATTGATTTATAGGTCTGGGAGATGATTGTGTAGGAGATTGTGGGAAAAGTTCTCTAGGTCTGTTTTGTTTAACTGAATGGGGGCTAAAATGAAAGGATGTCACTATCTTGAATGAAGGAGAATCAATTTGCAAGGGGCTAAAAGTATTTGCTGTTTTCAACGATGGGGTTGTTAAGGCTAGGGAGGGAGAGCTCTCTCTGGAGCGAATGTCTGAGGCAATGTCTGAAAAACTAATATGAGCATATTTGTCTTTTGGATTTGGCCTAGAAGAAGAAGGCATGTTTGATAAAGATAAAGATAGGTCTGTGGATAATTCTGATCGGTGTGGCCCAAGGCTAAGGTTACTGCCACGATCACGAGAACTACGGCCTCGTTCGCGGGGACTTCTGCCCCGTATACTAGACATGACCCTGCAAAAATTCACGAGTCAAGAAATCAGGCAAACTATTGTCAGAACCTTTAATATGTTCAATATTGAAATCAAATGCGGATAATAGGGCTTGCCATCTAGCAAATATCTGCTTAGAAGCAAGATTTTTAACGTCACTATTCAAAATGAATTTAGCAGATTGACAGTCAACTCTGAGAATAAAATATTGATTAATCAAATCATCCTGGAATTTTTGGATAGTTAAAACAATTGCAAGGATCTCTTTTTTAACAGTAGAATATTTGAGTTGAGTGTCATTCCAAGCACCAGATACATAACGGACTAGACATTCTTTATTGTTAATAGTTTGTTTCAGGATACCACCATAGCCCAAGTCAGAAGCGTCGGTTTCTACGATTTTTGGAGCTGTGGGATGGCAAATATTTAAACAAGGAAGGGATTGGACATGAGTCTTTATCTGTCTAATAGCTTGAGTATGAATATTAGTCCAAGGAGGAGGATTTTTCTTAAGTCTTTGAAATAGTGGTTTACATATGAGTCTGAGTTCTTGGTAAAAATTTGAAATATAATTAAGACAGCCCAGGAATCTTTGTAACTGGTTTTTATCTTTAATTATGTCAGGGAATTTATTGGCAAACTCAAGGCTTCTTTGAATAGGGAAAATGGTTCCTTTGGTAATGTTATGGCCAAGAAACCTGATTTTGGTTTGGAATAAGGTAATCTTTGGAGCGGATATAACAAGGCCGTGGTGTTTAATAGTTTTGAGGGAGGTATGCAAATATTTCCAATGTTTGTCAATATTATTGCTGAATAAAAGAACATCATCAATATAAACAATAGTGAATTCAGAATATGGATTAAATATATCATTCATAATGCATTGAAATTCACTAGGAGCATTTTTGAGGCCAAAAGGCATAACATTCCATTCATATTGTCCAAAAGGCACAGTAAATGCAGTTTTGTATCTATCTTGTTCTGCAATTTGAATTTGCCAAAATCCAGATTTCATATCAAATTTAGAAAAGATTTTAGAATCATAAAGTCGTTTTAATAAATCAGATTTGTTGGGAATAGGATATCGTATCCATTGTAAAGCTTTGTTTAAGGATTTATAATTGATAACAAGTCGTGGAACTCCTTTTTCGATTTCAGCATTCTTCTGAACATAGAAAGCAGGACAGCTCCATAGGGATTTAGAAGGGCGGATTAGACCTTTGGTTAATAAGTCTTGTATTTCTTGCTTACAATAGTCAACAAGATTAGCATTCATCTGAATAGGTCTGGCTTTGGTAGGAATACCTTTTTCAGAAAACTCAGAATTATAGGGTAAGGTAACAACATGTTTTTTCCTGTCCCAAAAGACATTAGGGAAAGAAGAACAGGCTTCTTTTTCAATTTGAGATTGAAATTGTTTAATTTTCTCTTGCATATGGGGATCAGTTAATCGAATGAGTTGTTTCTCAAAAGAAAGGTCGTCTTTAAGAAAAGATAATTGTTGTCTTTTGATATTTAGATTAGCAATATATTGATCCAAAGGAGGGGGAGAAGATTGATAATGAATGCTTTCTTTTTTGAGTGTGTCAAGGTCACGGATGATTAAAGGATAGATAAAAGGAAATAAAATTTCTTTATTCAAATATTCAGTGACAATGCCTTCACTAGTGACTTTGAATGGGGATATAAGGTGAAGAAAAGGAAGGCCAAGAATAACCAATAGTAGGTTTAAAGTGCAAGAGTCAGTAGTCTTATAGGGTTTTGCCGTTAGTCAGGAGGACGTTAGGCTGTGTACCCGTCTAGACAGGCTGTGAGTTAAAACTTTAATTTTTACTATTTATCTTCCTCTTTACCATGTCTAATAGTAGCTCTCATCCCGGAATTGAACCTGATGATGATAATAGTACCACAGGAAAATCTGTAGCAAATTATGAGACTAATTGGAATGACAAAGATTTGAATAATTGACAATTACCTGACATCCAAAAGTCTAGTATCTATAAAAAGAAAAACATTTTAGATTTCAGAACTTTATTAGGACAAAAGACTAAAGAAATAAATGTCAAATTCCAGCACAATACTTTTTCCACAAACTTATTAAATAAAAACAGTCTCAACCACTATTGTAAAATTGGCTACAACGATCTTCATATTGGAAGTGTCCAAATCGGTATAAAACCTTTATCCAAGATTGGCCTCAATAATTCTTTACTTGTGGTCCTTCGTGACAAACGCATAACTGACTATAAAGAATCTATTCTTGGTATGACTGAAATATCTTTGACTTATGGACCAATTTATTTTCAATGTTATCCTAATTTCACTATTGCTTTAAATACTGATGAACACAAAGAAAAATGTCTTGTAATCGATATTCAAACTCATAATTATAAATTTATAGAACGATCAAGTCCTTATAAACTTGTCTATCGTGTTCATTATCTACTTCTGGATTGATACCCAGTTTTATTCCTCCGACCATTCCGGCAGGACAGACCATATGTTTCAGTGCTTCCCCCTCTGTAAACGTTATGGTTCCTGCTCCAGTCAAATGGGAAAATATTGCTTTCCCAGAAGAATGGATTAAGGAAAAAGTTGACCAACCTTTCTATCAACCTCCATCCCGTAATTTACATGACTGTATAACCGACCATGATGGCACCCTAAAAATATCTTTCAGACGAGGAAATTCTCTTAGATTTCCTAGCATCTCTAATCCACCCAGTGAAAATAGCTTCCAAACTGCCAGACATTCTCTATCCAGAGAACATATAGCTAGCCAAATTCCTAGCCTAATCCTGAAAGACAAAGGAAAAGCCCCTTATAATCCTGTTCCCATTCCTCCAAATCAATATCACTACAAACCAGAATCTAGTGACACAGATGAACAAGAACATATTAATCTTCTCCCTAGACGACGAAGAAAACCTTCTGTCAACATACCTACACATGTGACTAATATCCTTAAAACACCTGACCAAACGGCCCATCCTATATACAAATATGATGAACCTACATCACCTACACCTTCCCAAGCCTTGACTGACAGTGTTCCTTCTGGACCCACTATCAGGACTATTGACGTTATTGACTCTGAAATTCATAATCATCTTTTAGCTGATTATCATGCTCCTCATAATAAACCTTTAAAACAAAAATATGAGACTAACTACTCTGCTAAGAAGCGACAACAATTTCATGAACGGTGGATATCCACTGTCGACAAACTTCAACAGAATATACCCTTCTTTGAATGGTATCAAAATCGAAATTTTTTTGAAGAACAATGTCTTGTTTTAAATCAAAAACAAAATCGTATTTATCGAACTAAAAAAGGAGATCAAATTCAATTTCATCCTCCTCCTCGAAACTTTGATATTGACATTCACAATGAAGATACTGAACCAGTGGTATCTACTACCACTAGTTGTTCCCCCTTTTGTATCTTTGACGGTGAATTATCTAATGATATTAATTCATCCTCTGCACAAGCGGGGGCTATCATGAAACAAAACAACTATACAAATATTTTTCTAAATACTATAGGTGAACAACTTGACAAAATTGAACTCAATATGACAACATCTTCCCCTATACAAAAATCTTCCAAATCCACTAATCCTCAAGTTTTTGTTCCTGATTCTCCTAAACCTGTTCCCCAAGCATCACAAAAGGTTGACCCTTCTACTTCAAATGTTTTACTATTTCCCGATCCTACTGGGATCGAAAAATGTTTTGACCATTTTTTAAATGAAGAAGAACTTTTGAAATCACTTGAAGAACGATTAAAAAATCTACCTAAACCTGAAATCCATACTCTAGATGATAATATATCTCTTTCTGAAGTTGATGAAATCGAACAAATGATTAACAGAATTACTACCACTGACAAAGTTGATAGCTATAATCATGACCGATATTATCACAACACTAAACCTTATTACCCAAGGCCTACTCCTCCTGATCTTCAATATGAAGAAACTGTCCCATATCGAGCATACACTGGTAATGCTTGTTATCAGTTTAATATTGATGGTCTATCAGAATATCAAACCATGACTGTCCTTAGACAAATGCATACCATAGGATACATTTATATTAAAAAACAAAACATGTCACATGCTGATGCTGTTACTTCATTGGCTACCGGCTTTGAAGGACAATTATTTGGTTGGTGGACTCATACTATGAATCCAGCAGCTCGTGAAACTATTATCAATCACACTAAAGAATAGTCATGACCAACCCTTCTTCCTCCTTGTCACCTGCCACTACAACAACCACATCACAACCTGATGGAATTGACGTTTTATGCTATACCATACTTATGCATTTCGTTGGTAATCTAAACCGTTTTCAGGGAAAAGAATTTTCTAAATTACAAAATTTGAAATGCAAAAAACTAAACGACTTCAAATGGTATAAAGACATATTTCTAACCAGAGTTCTACAGCGGTCTAACAATTCTAATTCCTATTGGAAAGAAAAATTTATCTCTGGCTTACCCACTCTTTTCTCTACCAAAGTAAGAGACAAAATGGTAGAACAAGAAGCCTGTTCTGATTGGTCCCAAATTAATTTAAACACATGGACTTATGGTGAAATTATAAATACTATAAATGTGGTTGCTATCCAATTATGCACTGACATTCGACTCAAGAGTCAACTTAAAATACAAAAACTCACAACCAAGAAAGAACTTGGTTCTTGGTGTGAACAATTTGGTTTTGACAGATTACCTAACCCCAAACGCCGCAAATATTCCAAAAGTAAATCTTACCGGCGTAAATACAAAGGAACTCCACCAAACCCTAATAATAAAAGATTTCGACAATGGTATCATAAATAGGGTAAATGGCGGGAACCTTCACAACTAACAAAACCATCACCTTCTAAAAATAAGAAAACACTACGCAAACAAAACATTAAAAAAGATAAAAAAACCAATCAAATGCTTCAATTGTGGACAAGAAGGACATTATGCTAACCGATGTCCTGAAATCAAAAATAAAATCAGAAATCTTGACATATCAGAAGAAATCAAAGACAAACTTGTTCAACTCTTGTATAATGACATTTCCTCTGATGTAGACCTCTCTGATTCCGATACATCTCAATCTTCTGATAATGCTATTTTAGCCATTAATGACACATCTGATTCCGATTTTTCATCTTCTTCCACTCAGTCTGATTATCAACCTGACAAACTGCCCTGTATTTGCAAAGAAATTAATGTTTTAGATCAACATGATTATTCTATGATAATTGGAATGATAGACAATATTAATGATCCCATTATTAAAGCTAAATATATTAAAGAATTACAACAAAAAATCAGCAACAATCGATCTAATAGTCAATCCCAATTACCACCTAGCATCCCTTACAGCACCCCAGATTTTGATTCAAATGTTATTGGCAGATTCCAATCCAAACCTAGAAAAATCACTGTGTCTGACTTACAAACAGAAATCCAGAAAATTAAAGATGAGATTCAACTCATTAAAATCAATATTTCCAAACTTGAACAATCTGGTCTTATCCATAACAACAAAGATACCAAAAACAAAGATATTCAATTTGATTCTAAATTTGACAGTTCTAGTGACTCTGAACATGAAAATTCTCTTAATGAAGGAATTAACCAGCTAGCTGTCTCTACTGTTCTCTCTCCTTCACACACTAATATTGGACACATAAAATCCTATAAAATCCAAAAATGGTATATTGAAATTGACATAAAAATTTCTCAGGACTACAATCTCATTGTCAATGCTCTTGTTGATACTGGAGCTGACCTGAATTGTATCCGCGAAGCTCTTGTTCCCACCAAATATCTTGAAAAAACCACTGAATCCCTATTTGGTGCCAACAAACAACAATTAGACATACAATATAAATTAGTCAATGCCAAAGTTTGTAACCAAGGTGTTTGCTATACAACAGACTTTGTAATGGTTAAAACTATATCCCAAAATGTTATATATATATATATACACACACATGCTCTTGCGACTTCATTTTTTTTAATCATGTTATATTTATAGTTCTTATCTAATTAGTTCAAATTTTACAATATAACGATGTTAATTATTATAATTATAGTGTTATGAGTAATATAATATACAATAATTTTCACGTAAGTGCGCACTGATAGAATTATATAAGGACATTGAATGTGAACCACTCATTTTACATATTTTGACTTGGTATGTATGCACTTGGCAAAACTCTTTTATAAATGAGTGGCTCACATTCAATGTCCTTATATAAAATTCTATCAGTGCGTACTGACAGAAAAAATGACTGATATAATATATATATATATATATATATATATTATAATAAAAAATATATTTCATTATGTTATATATATAAGAGTATTTTTATAATCAATTCTATACCATTCCGATTATTTAGTTTAAGTAAACACTATAAAAGGAATAAATTTGATTCTGTTTTTGATTCTTAAATTGTTAGTAAACAATAAAATGTAATTTAGTAACTTGATTCCGATTTCTCTCCATTCCCTTTCCGGTGGAACTTGATTTCATCCATCCATCCATTCCTTAAATCATTTGATATTGGCACTCGTAAGGCCAAAATGTAGTAATTCTCGTCCAGTGGGTAATATTGATCTCGGATTGAGAGAATTGGTTCTTATTAATAATTGGGTAAATTTTAATCAGTACACTTGAGATTTGGTGCATTTATAAACAAAAAAATTATAATAATAATAAAATAATCTGACTTCGACTAGAGCGGATCATTTTTCTTGCACCAATGAACAAGGAGTAGCAATTCTGTATTAGAAACTTGACTAGAAAAAAATTGTATTAGAAGTATATATATCATTGGCAATTCTGTGAATAATTGAACCATATAGAAGTGGACTTAAATGGCTCAAGGTTACAAGTTCCAACCAATTTCCCAATCAATACATTTTTGAGAAGCTTAAAAATTTTGCATTCTTCTTTTAATGTATTGGTGGTCCAAACTAAACCCTACTGAAAATGTACAGTGTAACAAAGCTACTGTGAAAAGAAAACAGCTTCGGAGTAATATCCTGAAAACAAGTTAGCAATTCAAAGGTGCAAGTAAAGAATATCTGTAACAATTACCCTAATTGATCTCACTTCTCACTGACGCTAGATGTTGCACTAGGCGTGGACGGACTCTGACCATCTTTCTTTTCCTTCTCACCCGTTGAAGAAACATTTCCGTTCCGGGATGCAGTAGCCAGTTCCTTCGCCTCTGCTGGTGGAGGAGTCATATCTTCATCAATTGGAAGGGTTCTCTTGGAACCCTCCAATGCAACACCAAGGACCAAATTTTCTTCCAAGGCAGGCCTTGATACCGGTGGTTTTGAAACTGGCAACTTGTCACCATCTTGTTTCGACACCTGTGATCCTCCAGTTTTGTCAGTAGAACTTTCCGATGATGAAACTGAAGGGTTATCAGACTTCCCGTCCCATATAACATTCCCATGACTCACAGTCTTAGGTTTCTTGCTCTGGGTTGTGCTTTTGCCTTTAGTTGAATTATCAGAAACTGAACCCAGGGCTCTGGATTCAGAACCTGATATTTCTGTAGCCTTAGAATTAGTCTTGGGTACAGATTTTGATGTTGATTTCACTGTTACTTTATCACTACTCTTGGGATCAGACATGGATCCTTCTGCAATATGAGGGTCCTCCTTTGTGTCAGAATGTGGCGTTACTGCAACCTTTGCATCTACCTTGGAGTCAGACTTTGGTGTCACTCCAACCTTAGAATCTGCTTTGGTGTCAGGTGTTGAACGTGGCGTGGTCTTGGTTTGAGATCTTGTTTTTTCTTCTCCATTAATTCTGTAAGATGGTTCAATCAGTAACAAAGGACGGTTAGGTGCCACTCCACCACTGTTATAGATCGAATCTGCAAAAGGTACATTTTCCAAGTCGGCATCACTATATATTTTCTGCATTGTGCGGATTGGTGTAGCAAGTCGAGCTCTGTGATGGCTGATAACTCTAAGAAGATCCAACATTATAGCTTCCTGTTTCAGAAAACATTGGAAAATAATGAGTTTATGCAGGTATCAAGGAACTTTAAATGGACTGCAATTGCAATGACCGTTAAGGAACAAATAAACCAAATATACCCTTTTTTACTGCCAAAAGGTGAGAAATCAAGTTTGATATACCATAATCACCACCTCATTACAGGTAAAAACAGTAAGAAACAATTACAAAACAAATCAAGTCTGGGTCCGACTGCTCATGAAAATTGTGGACAATTTGCAAAGCAACCTTGTCCCTTCATAAAAACATAAAACCGGACAAGACATTGCTTTGAAACGGGATTTCAAATCATATAATCTGTTAGCCATGCTTCTTAAGCATAAAATGGCAAGTTATTTCAGTGTCCAAAAGGAACTGGAAACATAATGGCATGGGTATGTGACAAAAATGACTATCACACCAATATTCACAAGAAATGCTCCATATATCATAAGATGAACCGGGATTCAATTAGCATGTCCGGATAGTTCAATAAGAATTGGATGATATCTGAAAACATGTTGAGGGTCCAGACCAACAATCAGAGAAAGCAATGGTGTTCACTTTCAATCATATCGTATTAAACGAAGAAAAAATCACTTTTGATCTGCCAAATTAATCTCTCATTGGAACTGAGCAAAGAGGATCGACTTTCAGCCAATTCATCTGATTAAGATAAGAAGTTCTTTACATTAAATTCATTAGGTTTCGTCTCCTGCTGAAAATACAAAAAAAAAAAAAAAAAAAAGTCTCCTTAAGCTCAGAAAAGTGACAAAAATCTGGAGATAAATTAGCATTTGCCCTTGAGATTTTGACAGACCTTTTCCACCACTAGTACCACGTACTTCTAATATCAACACTTATCATCCATGAGAACACCAGTATAGCGATTGAAAGTTTGAAACACTTCTACCGGCCAACCACTCAAAAATTTAAAATATAAAAATCAAATCCCGATAAATCTTCACATTTCACAATGATGACCTTCTGGATGGCATTTGTACAATATGAACAATTAATAAGGAATAATAAATGACACAAATTAAAGAGATGCAAAGTAATAACAAATTTAAGGTCTGTTGCAAAATGGTACAGCACATTGCATTGCAGGTGTTGTCAATCCATGATGTATCCAACAAACTGGAACCTATTATAGAGGCCATATTTGTCATTAAAAAGTAGACTATCAGAGAAAAAAAAACTCCTACCTTTACACATAGATACTCTTCATGATGAGAGGTCTTCACAAAACAGGAGACCAAAATCTGTAAAATGCCCAAAGAAAAATTCAAATATGTATACAGCTAATAATGTAGTAATCAGCATATAAAGAAGGGGCATAAATTTAGTGTGTTCTCTTAAACAGCATTATAGCTCCTGGTTGACCTTCTGAGAGATGTTTTACTAATATTTATTGAGTATCAATAATTCAGTGTACACCAAAACTCGGTGGGGTTCTATTTCCCCATAATTAAACATAAGGAGAATTAGGAAAACCCTTATATGGTTTGATCAAAATAGAAACACAACTATATGGTTTTGAAAACCCCAATACGCTGTGTACAAAAAACGGCAGAAGGGTTTTCATGAAATTTCCAAACCAAAGGATTGTTTTTCAAGATGAATCAAATGTCAGGGGGAATTCCCAAATTCTCCATTAAACATAGCAAAAAATATGATTTATCAAGACACCAAAGTAGAGCCCTTTCATACTCAATTGTCTAATGTGGTAATTTTTTTTTCTTTTGTTTTTTGTTTTTTCTCTTTTTGGAAAAAAAAGCTAAGAATTTGATTTGTGCACAGATCAAGACAGTTTCCAGATGTTAAATGGAACATGTTATTCAATCATATTCCTGAAATAAAATAAATGATAATTTATAAGATTATTTATTATTAAAATAATACAGCAATGGTAATTATTATCCATCACTAGCTTCAATTTGAAAAATCTAATGCAAAAAGAAAAAAAAAATCAATATATTAAAAATTTGTACAAGCAAGCTTATCTAGAATATTAGTAGGAGAAATCCAAATATGTTTTGACACTAGATATGCAGACCCTTCTATTCTCTGTAACAATTTTCATAAAAAAAACCCAGCAAAAATAAAATAACAGAGGAAAGACACTGATAAATTATTGGTGAAGAGAAATATCACTCAGACGATAGACATTTAAAACTAACCAAAAGAGCTTGATTTTCAGGATTTATATTGTCCAGAAATACTCTTCTATGCAACCTCTGCTGCTCAACTTGAGGATTCTTGGCCAAGACTTTGCGCATGTCAGCAACAATATTCTGCAGAGTAAGGCCTATGGACAATTATTACAAAATAGATTCCCAGCACACCTTAATGGCTCAAAAGGAAATAATGTAAACAAGATAACTCCTTACATTAATCTTATGAACGTCCAAGTGACTAATGGCCAGGTGAGTTTTGATACGCCAATGGGTTTTTTGAGTGAGATTTCTCACAACGTTAACTGTGAACTTGTGATTTGGAATATGAATAGCTTCACGGTCTTCACCCCTTATAATTGTCGGCGACCACCAACCCACATGCTGCAGACAGTAAAAAATTGCAGGAGAAGCATAAGAAAATCCCATCATTATGTACTATTCATTCTCATCAGAACCCAAAAGGTAAAGGCACTTATCATTTTCCGATGCAGAAATAAATTACAGTATTAACACCAAATTATGGTTCTGGAGATATAACATGGATCCACACAAATCCTTCTACAATATAACAAATTGTAGAGCATAAATAGCTTTGGAACTCTTTGCCATTTTATTGCAGCCACTTGTCAGAGGGGTGCATAATCAAATACAAACCTCAACGGTGCCAGACACTTCATAGCCTTCAATCTTTGTTTGTATCCATTCGTTCACAACAAATGGCCGAGTTGCATGAATCATCGCACTTGAGAGAAAATTTGTGAATATCTAAAACAATGAACAGCTGTCAAATTCTGAGAGTTAGCAAAAATTACAAATTGAAATGAATCTACATGGAAAGGATACTAAGATGTACCTCACGACCAGCAAGAGTCAGCAACACTGTCCCAAGACCTCCAGCTGTAAGCCACTTCTGGGTAGAGAAACCTAGCAACTCCATGAAAAGTGAAATAGAAGCAACCCATACTGCAGAGTACACAGCTTTCCCAGCAAATTGGAAACCCATCTGTACAGAAAGTAGCAAAATATTATTTCTAGAAGTGTTGTAGTTAGACATTCGCTTAAAAGAGTACACAGAGTTTCAGCCTGCCTAACCAGAATAACTGAAAAGAAAAATGAAAGATCATCTTCTCTCTTTCATACACTTATGAATCAGTCAAAATGATTATATATGATGGTACATCACCAAATTGACATTCAGATGCAAAAATTACCAGTGCTCCAGATCATAAGAAATATATAGCCTAAGATGTGAAGTACTCTTTTACCTAGTGTAATCAATGAATCTTAAGTTGTTTGAACACGTCAGTTGGCCTTTATGAGACACAAGATTATCATGCACCTAGAGAGCGGCAAGGATGATGCACCCCATACCTTACATGTTATGTCAATTAACAAGTTGAAACAGCTACTATTTCTCCAACTCTTCCAAGTAAGAAAGAAATAAGACAGTAATACATACAGAAATTATCAAGTCAGAATTGTCATAATTTAATAATCTGGAATATGTTGTTTGGCGCTAAACAAGTGAAATAAAAAAAAAACAAAAAAAAAAACTCATGTTTCAGATGCATGTGACAGCTGAGGATGTAAGCCCCTGATTTGGTTAAAATTAGGATGTCCTGACCACTTAAGGACTAATATATAGAAACCATAATATACATCTAATATAGGCAATGAAAATTGAAAATAAGTTCAATCATGTTACAAGTCTCGATATATACATCTCTTGTATTACTGGAGTCACTTGTCTCCATGAAGAATTTCTGTGCTTGTTGAATCACACTGCACGAGAAAATTTTGCGATGTTTAGTGATAACTTAAGCATGGCTGATAAACATGGCAACTTCTAAAAATCAATCACATTTACGATTCAGAGTAATATAACATAATATTTTTTCTTAATTGACAAATGATTATGATTGCTCAGTCATAAAAGCAGTTTAACAAATGATGGCAGAGATTTCAGTATTAAAAATATAAGGATAGTGTACTACAAGAAAATTAGAAAATGAAAAATGCTCGAGTCAAAGAGGTTGCTGAAACCCCGTAAGCAACAGAACTCACAATGGTTCTGATGAAGGCATTTCTTTTCAAGAAAGCCCATATGACAGATGACACACTCACCTTGATAAACAATATGCAATTGCCAGCACTGTTGAAAGTGATCCTACAAAGTTCAAAACCCGTTGCTTAACAACCCGACTAGCTTCTGTAGGTAGAACTACTGGATCCAGTGCTCTGCAAAAAACAAAACTCTGATTAGTAGCCTAATTAAAGCGATTGAAACTAGAATTTCACTTGGAAGACTAAAGAATTACCTGCAAATGAGTGTTGCACCAGTCCACAGCAGCAAAGGCTGAATATAAGAAGTCATAACATAGTATGTGCTACTCTTTTTCCAACTATTATCACTCTTCTGCAAGATATTTAGATGTTAGGTAATACGTTAGGTGCATTAATCCAATTTTTGACAGAGGACATAGAAGAAATTATTGTAAATATGACAAGGATGGAATTTTAAAAAGACTGCACATACATGGAGGAGAAGATTTCTGCTTTGACGCAAAAGTGGCCCAAGACCCCATACAGCAAAAATAATAACACCAATAGCTGGAAGCAACTTAACTATGAGAGGACTATTTTGTAAAATGTTATAGGACCTGCATGATACAAAATTATTATTTGAATCAACTCAACTGTGAGAGGACTACTTTGTAAGACAACATAGGACCTGTATTATATAAAATAATTATTCTTTGCTTAGTATAGAAGAATACAGTGCACAAAATAAATGCACTGTCAACAGTTACAGCATCGCATTCCATGAATATATGAAAGCTGGATATAATACAAATAATTGCCCAAGTATTCCATGAACACATGAAAGCTGGATATAATACAAATAATTGCACATTAATGAGACAAACATATACGACATAATCGACTCGAATCCTTCCAAATAATTTTAGTGCTTCTTTATTTTTAATCTAGCAAACACACATCTAACCAGAGATTTGTTACATAAATAAAAATCCACGATCAATGGCCATGGTGGAAAATGCAAATGACTACAAGGAAATGATTTGTAGCTAAATAGACAGGGTGGACAAAAAAAAATGGAAAATTTATCAGGAACAATGTCCAGTATACACTGCTTAAAACTTTACGCTAGACCATTTGCATCTTCAACCATTCAAAAACCTATCTACCTAATTGCTTACCAGATTGATGCTTTGGTTACATATCAGTCCAAGATGAGGCCAACAACCCAACATTGAGGTTAAATCATAACATTTGCTGTAAATGAGGCCACCAAAGAACTAAATTTGGTTCCTTAAAGCTCCCAAAGGTCAACAACCAACATTGAGGTTAAATCATAACATTTGCTGTAAATGAGGCCAGCAAAGAACTAATTTTGCTGTAAATGAGGTCACCAGAGACCTAATACTATATCAATTAATTTCCCATATAATCCCATTTTCTCTTTTTATAAACATCAGTAGCTAATTTTTACATTAAGTTCATCACGCTTTCCCAGCTCCAGTGTTCTCAAGGATTACTCTGTCCTAGTCATAGCATTTGAACACATGAAAAGAAATTACGCATTCATTCAAAGTTTCAGCCGATGAAATGAAGCTCAATTATGTATTTATGTTTTAGATTTCAAATTCTCATGCTATCATAGGCAGGACCAGAAGCATTTTGTTTCTTCAAAAGTATTGACTTCAGTGTTTAAACTTTAAACAACCATTGTTTCAAGTCTAAGAGCACAATCTAGATGTGGAGTACACTCTTTACCACTCTCTCAAACTCTTCATCTTGTACTAGCTCCTCCACCTTTTATGTTCATTAATGTATCCAAAAATTTACAAATACCCTTTCTGCTAACTTTAAAGATCTCGAAATGTGGTGTTCTCTGAATTCTTAATGTCAATAATGAACACATTTCCCCACATAGAAGAACCTTTTTTTTCCTTCTCTCTTTTTTGCATTATTTGAAACTTTATCATTTCACCTTTGTCATAAGAAGCAGTTCTTCTCATCCAACTTGTTTTAAACCTCAAGCCTAGACCATAAGCATGTAGGTTGTCCCAGGGAAAAGTTCTAGCCTTTCTTTTGTGAAATGGAAAAGAATTTGACATAACTTTCACCAAATACGCTTTGGCGGTTCAATAATGTTGGAGAAAGTGTCTCTAAGAAACTTGTTTGACCAAACTGAGTATGTTGACAAGCAAACGAATAGAGGTTTTTGATTGATTGAAATTGAGCAACTATATTGTTCAAGCAAATCAAATATTGATCACTTAACAGTGTTGCTAAAAGGTTGATCAAGCAACGATGTCAAGTGTTTTATATTTTTATTTTCTTGAGATACCCAAAACTCTCCCAACCTTTCCCTTGTTCCTTGATTTCTAAACTGGGGGCTACAACCAAACCCTACAACCTTGGTAAGCATGAATCAATGTCAAGTATGATCACGGAAACACTAGTTTGTTACTGACCATCTCTTTTTGATACTTATAAATATCCAACCTTTCTCTTTTCACCGGGTTGTCAAATTCATCTTGGTAAGTAAAAAAACTCATGGGCAATTATATATCCTAGATAGGTAGCCCAAAGGGAATTTGGACCTATTGGTTAGAACCAAAAGTCTTTTGCCACTCAACCCACTACTCACCATCTTACATTCTTAATATCTACATATTAGCCTTTATTTCCCTACATCAAACTTGTATGGATTAGTATATCTATGACAGTCAGTGTGTTAGCCACATATAAATCAACAAAGCAAAACCTTTGTTCTAGTTATTTCAGGTCAGCAACATGAGACATTTCATATACAAGGAAACTAATTCTGGTTGTTCAAAATTCCATAACACGTGTCCTTTATTATGTCTGTTTTGGTAATTCTTATTGTAATCATCAAATTATATCCTCAAAGACTCTATCATAGGCTTCCATTCATGTTAGGTGGAATTCAACTTGTACATTGGAGGATTAGAAAAATGGAAGACAAGGTAATGAAAGGAAGAGCTATTCAATAAAACAAGTGTAACCTTGCGTGCACATACTTACAAAAATATGTATAACTATGCGAGCAAATCAGATAAACAATATTTACCTGGTAATTGCCATCGAAGCATCTTTTATACCAGGCAGCAGTTTAGATGCTTGTACTGGTAAAGGAGAAAAATGACACCTGATAGGATTACTCCTAAAAGGGGCAGCATATATTGGCCTATATGAATTGCCTGAGAGATTATTGCTCCAAGAACCTTTTTGCAAAAACTGTAACAGAAAGATATTTCCAAACATTGTTTAGAAGGTCAATAAAGTTTCCATAAAACTAGCATTATCAATTAAAAGACTACTGCTAGAGACCTGTGGGCAAGATAAAAAGTAAATTCCATTACAGAAGTATCATCAACACTATTCATAACAAGTACAAATTATGGAGAAAGATCACTCATCTAAAAGGAAGATTCTTGGGTGTTGCATCTACTCATACAAATATCATAAATGTAATCATGCCATTATAAAATAGGAAGGTGCTATCTCAACAAAGTACCATGACTCCAACAGTGAGCTAAAAGAGAAGGAAGAACATTTTCTATATTTATTTATAAGACTCTGATTCTCAGAATAGAAAAAACTTACGAAGAGGGTATTACAAGCCTACAATGTGTATTACTAAACTGAAAACTCATTGGTAAATCAGATTTTATTAGGCAAACAACATCTTTGAATAGACAAGATAACATTGAAATATTATGTCGGGAAACTGTCATATCTGCATGTAATGTTACCATGTAGACATAAAGCATCTGTACTGAGGTCTCACCAAATTCCAGACAGACCACCACTAATCAAAACAATAACCTGATGATAACTTGACACAAAATATAAGGGTTATTGGTGCAATGTGTACGCTAAATGTCTCTGCACTTTCTAAGTGACAATCAAGTTTCTAATGTCAACAATCATTGCTGCAACATTGCAAGGGAACATCATCCAATGCAAAAAAGAAAAATTCCAGGACTATATACTAAAATACGTACCGAAACGTGTGATGTAGAACTGGCTCTCAGTAAATGTAAGTTGCCTCTTCCAGTAACATTCTGCAAACAAGCACAAGACTTAAGGAAAAATGAAACCACAAAAAAAAAAAAAATTTGGGAATAAAAGTTGTGAACTAAAAAGGTAGAATTTCCGTACCTTGAACTGTTTCTTGTACCCCTGGTTCCTGCAAAGTCCCAAGTCATGGGACAATTGCAAAGAACCAGTAAAAGCCATCGCTGAATTAATATCAATACACTAGCTGGTGACACACACTAGTAGCATAGGATCATAATACTAATGTCTACCAGTTAAGCTGAACAAACAGACTTAGCAACCTCACAACTTCAGAATCTGCAGTAAAGATAAAACATTTCTCTATAAAAAAAGAAGTTCCAAAACATTGCCCTAGAAACTTGCTAAAGATAATTAATTTCTTGTTTTCGACTATCCGAAACTGAATTACAACAGATGCTTAAAAAAGAAAAAAAAAAAAAAAAAAAAAAAACCTCATGTCAAAGCATAAATAATAGTGAATAAATAAACTTACAACTAATAACCTTCTCATCTTCGTAAAAATCCTAAAGCCTTCTCTTATACAAAGACCAAAAAAAAAATCTATTTTTTTTATGGAAACCCTAAAAATACAAGACAATATTTCCAATACTGAATTGAACATACAATACAGTCAATTATTAAAAGAAAAAGAAAACTCACTTGAATGATATAGAAAGAAATGTAACAGTGATTGAAACTCATTCGACGATTAAGAAAAAACAAAATAGCATCGAAATACTATATATAAATGAGAAGCTACCTTACAATCAAGCGTGACGATGAAACGGAGAATTTCAGGCATCCAAAGCTTCACAATTTCGTCTCACTTTTTTTTTTCTTCTTTGAATTGTTTACTATTTTAATTATTTTTCTATGGAGGCGATGAAAGAGAGAGAGCTTTTATAATCTGTGACGCGAACACTTATCAATGCCGTGCACCTCCCCCAAAACAATTGGCTAAAATTGGTTATGATTCGGCCACGTGGATTGCCACGTCAGCAAACGTACGACACAAGCGTACTTGTAAAATCGAATCAATCAATTGTATTTCTTTCCTTTTTTTTTCAACGAGAAATCGCGACTAAGCCGGCGCTGCAGACGACGTCGTTTTCGGCGAGAGAGATGGCGGAGGAGGTGAAAAACGAGGCGTTGCAGATAATAGGACAATACCAAAATCTGCCGCGTCTGGTTGTTTTCGATCTCGATTATACTCTCTGGCCTTTCTACTGGTACACTCAATTCGATTTGAAATTTAATTTTTTTTTTTTTTGATATATTGAAAATGGAAGTGATATATAATATGTATTTGGTCAAATTTCAGTGAGTGTTGTTATGAGAATGAAATGCCAAATGTTTATACACATGTTAAAGGCATAATAGGAGCATTGAAGGAGAGAGGAGTTGATATGGCTGTTGCTTCTAGATCACCAACTCCAAATATAGCTAAAACTTTTCTTCACAAATTGGGAATCCATTCCATGTTTGTTGCCCAGGTCAGCCACTCACTCTATGCATGGTTTATTTTACTTGTCAATGTTTGTGTTTAACATTAATTGGTAGTTAGCTTAGCTTCTAAGTCACACGTCGTCGTACAAAGAGTTACTGGGGTGGGGAGAGACTTGGTTTAAAAAAAATTGAGTAAGGTTTCCATTCAATAGGACAAGGGTTTGGTTGGTAACTGTCTAGAGTTGTTAGAGTGTTTAATACTATTGTTGGGTCATTTTCTATAAGCTTAAACTTTTGGGTATGATGATTACAAATAAGTTTTCAGACCTTGGTTTGAGTGGATTTGTTATTTGTTATATGAATTTATTGTGTGTTTGTGCTTGGGCTCGAGTATGCAAAATTGCTATCAAGTTAATGTTTCATTGTCGGGTTTGTCTCTTTTTTTGCTTGTCCAACTAACTGTTGGCTTGGTTACAACGCAGGAGATTTTCTCTAGTTGGACTCACAAAACTGAGCATTTCCAAAGAATTCACCGCAATACTGGCGTACCCTTCAGCTCAATGCTCTTCTTTGACGATGAGGATAGGAACACCCAAGCGGTAAAGATTGGATTCTTTGTTCTGTTTTTAGCTTGTACAGCATCTAAAACATGTTAATACTACATATAGAGGCAATATTTGCTTTTCTTGTTTGGAGAAGAAATTTTGTGCAATTGTGTAAACACTCTAGACAATTTGCAGGTGTCAAAAATGGGTGTAACAAGCATTTTGGTGGGGGATGGAGTAAACCTTGATGCTTTGAGGCAAGGATTGTCTAATTTCAATCGCAACTCTGGTTCCTCAAGCACGAGTGAGAGTTAAATTTCCCGTCTTGTCATACAACAGGAATGCTTATACTTGGAACTAGGCTGTGTGGTGTAGAAGATTATTTTGCTTTGAGAAATAACATAAAATTGAAGAATGTAACAGTACTCATGTATTTTGTATTGCTACACCCTTTCTCACCCTCGAATTGTATCAAGTATCAACATGTATGCTCATAAATTTCCAACATGTATTGTTATAAAAAAATTATTTTTGGTGCAATATTATCCGTAGTAATGTTTTGATTTCTTTCATGGGAAATAGCTGACTGCATCTGTGTAAGTTAGGCAAAACTCTCTTTCGTCTATTTTATGGTTTCACAGTCCCACACCCGACCCAAGCGAACATGTCATTAAGAGTTAAGGTTTTCCAGCATTGTAGCAAGCTTCAGATCTCCTTTTACTCTCATATCTCAAGCAGATATTTTGATACAAATAATTGATTAAACAGTCCCAACTAAACTGTTGATTGACAACCATTTTGCAATATCTTCTGTTCTGACACTTCTGTGTTTTCACTGCAACCCAAATACATATCAATTTACTTTTAAGCCGCAGTGAATTGGAAATGTTGCTCTTTGTTGAAAAATAGTAAGAAAAACTATGAAAATAAGAATGAAGCATGAGTGAATGAAGCTTAAAAAATTTGGAGCAATAACAATTAGAATTTAGAACTTGTCTTTGAGTAAAAACATCTGCTTTTAAAAAAAGAATTGCATAACAGAAATGCGAACTGAATTCGCGGTACATTCACACAGGCAAAAACAAGCGTGTACACACGATTTTATCATATACAAACAGAAAACATAATTCAGGAAGAATCAGCTATCATACAAGCCATATAATAAGCTAATTTAGTTGTCGAAATGGGGATCTTTCCTCGAGAAGGGACTCTAATTTCTTCGTCGTGGGTGAATGATGACAATTCATGTTCTCTTTTAGTGAGTCAAGTAGTTCAACATCACCTTCCAAGACCTTGCCCGACCTGTTGTTGAAAGACTGCACTAACCTTCCCAAGTTTCCCATCAGTTGCATATCTTCACCATAGAACTCACCAATCCTGTCACCCAATCCTCCCATGAAACTCAAAACGTTTTCCCTTTCTGATAACAGCTTCTCCACATCTTCAAGTAAATTCTGGTTTTTGCTCTTGAGCTCATTGATCATAGCATCTGAAGTTGTCAGTTTTGCCTCCAGTTGATCAGTCAAGTTCTTTATTTCCAACTGTTTTGATTCCAGTTCAGCTTCAACCTCCAGTGCTTGCTGTTTCGAATGAGACAAAGAAATCTCCTGCAATTCTAGTGTCTGTTTTACATTACAAATCTCATCCTCCAGCTCTACAATCATCAACTTCTTCTCTTCAATTTCTAGCATGGCCAGAATCTCGGCTGCAGAAATCTTATCCCAGGCTTCAAGAACCACATTCATTTCTGCTTGCTTCTCAGCAAGCTGTGAAGAAATTGAGTTTGATGAGCTATTAATTTTCTGTTCCAGTGACCTCACAAGCTGCAAGAGGTCATCTATTTTACTGTCTTTCTCTTCCACTAGCTGGGTAAGATTTTCTTTTTCATGCTCAAATGACTGCTCTGCGCCTATCTGAGTAAGCAGCGCGCTTTCAAGTTCTCTTCTCAAGGATTCTTGCTCCAGCCACCCAATCTCTCTCCGGAGATTCTCCAGGATCGTGTCCTTCTCCCTTGTAATTTGCAAAAGACTTTCTTTCTCTGTCTCAAAGGACATCTCTGTCTCCATTCTTGCATAACTGGCAGCCTCCAGTTCTTTTGTTTTGAGCTCTTGCTCCAGTAAAACCATCCGCTCCAGGAAATTACTTATTTTGTTGTCTTTATCTTCTAATATCTGGACAAGGGTACCATTTTTCTGTTTAAAGGTCTCCCCAACCTCTACTTGTGCCAGAAGAGAAGCTTCTAACTCTTTACGCAACCCATGACTTTCTTCAAGCTCACCTTTTAGACATTCAGCAATAGACTTCCATATCCACAATTCAAATTCTATTTGGTGTCCATCACTGATTTTTTCGGCTAATTCAGAGTCCACTGCATCTAAGGCATCACAAACTTCTTTAAGTTTCCTTTTTGAGTCAGTTTCTATCAACAAAGCTTGCTCTTCAAGGTGAAGTTGGCGCCTGGATGATTCCTCAAACATTTCCTTGCATCTCTCAAGTTCTTTCTGCATCAACAGCCACTGCTCTTCAATATGATCCAAGGACTCAACCCTCCTTGATAATGATGCTGCCTTCTCACGTACTTCAACCAACTCAGAATTTGCACTATCTAAGACACCACAAACTTCTTTAAGTTTCTCTTTCGAGTCACTTTCTAGAAGTAACACTTGCTCTTGTAGGCCAATCTGACACCTGGATGATTCGTCAAGCATTTCCTTGTACCTCTCGAGTTCCTTCTGCATCAGGAGATTCTGTTCTTCAATGTGATCCAGGGAGTTAACCCTCCTTGATAAACATGCTGCCTTCTCACGTTGTTCAGCCAATTCAAGTTTTGCTGCATCCAAGGCATCACAAACGTCTCTTAATTTCTCCTTTGAGTCACATTCCGTCTGCACAATTTGCTCTTTTAAGTGAATCTGACACCTGGATGATTCCTCTAGCATTTCTGTATACTTTTCAAGCTCTTTCTGCATCAGGAGATTCTGCTCTTCAATGTGATCCAGGGAGTTAACCCTCCTTGATAAACATGCTGCCTTCTCACGTTGTTCAGCCAATTCAAGTTTTGCTGCATCTAAGGCATCACAAACTTCTCTTTGTTTCTCCTCTGAGTCACATTCCATCTGAACAACTTGCTCTTTTAAGTGAATCTGACACCTGGATGATTCCTCTAGCATTTCTTTGTACTTTTCAAGCTCTTTCTGCATTGGGAATCGCTGCTCCTTTTCAATATGATTGAAGGACTCAACTGCCCTTGATAAAGATGCTGTCTTCTCACATTCTTTGGCTAAGTCAAGATTTGCTGAATCTAAGGCATCACAAACTTCTCTAAGCTTTTCTTTAAACTCACTTTCTATCTGCAAAGCTTTCTCTTTTAATTGAAATTGCCGCTTGGCTGACTCATCGAGCATTTCCTTGTACCTATCAAGGTCCTTCTGCATCAGGAGCCCTTGCTCTTCAATAAGATTGGAAGACTCAATCCTCCTCAACAAAGATGTTGTCTTCTCACGTTCTTCTTCGATATCTGTCTGAGATTTAGCCAAAGCAGCAGTCTTCATCTCCAGCTGCATCATAAGTAGAGAAACATATTCTTCTCTCTCTTTGTTGTGGAGGTCTCTATCATTCTCAACATGTGCAAGCTTCAGTTCAGCCTCAGACACGGCTGCTTTCAACACCAGTAACATCACAGAAATCTCCTCATTCTGCATCTTCAACTGCAATGTTAAAGATTGACAGGACTCCAGTTCCATCTTGAGCTCTTCTAATGCTGCATCCTTTCTTTCTAATTCAGACCTATAGTCATTTCTCTCCCCGTCCAATTTCTCAAGTTGAGAGCTCCATTCGGCTTCTTTAGCCCTAAGTTTCACAGAACAATCTCGGTGCACCTGCTCCACATTTCTTAGCTTGTTTCGCAGTTTTGCCAGAGAAGAAGAACTTCCAGCACTGTGAATCTGAGCTTCCTGGAATTCTTTAAGGGATGACAGCAGCTCTTGATTTTCACTCTCTAGCTTGCCTGCTCGATATTCCATTTCCTTGTAAAATGTCTCTTTTGTGCCCAATGAATGTCTTAAAGCTGCAATATCTCTATCTCTCTGATCGGTCAAGCATTCAAATTGCGACTTTGCATCCTGGTACTCTGCAAAAGTACTCTCAAAGCGTGTTCTGAATTCAGAAACTTGAACTTCCAGACACTTTCTCTGACTTTCTTCATGGGCCAGTGCATGGTTGCACATCTGTAACCGATTCTGAAGATCTGCTGAGATTCTGGTCTGAGAATCTAAGCTTGTCTGCAGAGAACAAATCTCTTCAACCAGTGTAGACCTTTCCTGCTCCCACTCTTTCTTACTAGCCTTGAACTGATCTTGAAGCTTTGCATGTGCTTCTTCTAGATGTTTGAACTGCTCCTTCTTCCATTTTAGCTGATCTTTGACCTTTCTATTATCCTCCTCTAATTTCATCAATGTATCATCTCTTTCTCTTAGTTCTTTGGAAGCTTTGGCTTTTCTCTCGGCTTCCAAACACTTCTTCTGAGAAGTTGATAAAAGTCCTTTGAGGCCTTCAATCTCAGCCTTAAATACATTAATCTTTTGCTCTTGATCAATGTTCTTCTCGTTTGCCTCATCTAAAGCCAATACCAGCGCTCTATTTCCCTCTTCCCATTTTCGGTTTTTCTCATCAGAATCAACTCTAAGCTTGTCATTAGCAGCACTAAGCCGTCTGATGATTGATTCCTTCTCAATCAAATTCCGTTTAAGATCTTCAAACAGTTGCTTCACCTCGGAGATTTCATTTCCCTTTTCAATTAATTCTTGAGCCTGCTTCTCAACTTTTGAATTTGCCTCCTGAATCCGAATGATCTGCTCGCTGTGAGCTTTCTTCAAGTTGTCACACAATTCCGCTTTGCTTTTGTAGTCTGCCCTGAGCTTCTCATTCTCAGCTTTAACTTTATCTAGTTCTTCATAGATCTTTTCCATCTTCTTACCTATCTCAAATTAAAGACTTTCAAAAACAAATACCTGCATGTGATCAAAGCACAAGTTCAGATACAAAATTGCAGTGCTTAATAACAAAATTGATATGACCCCAAAGAGAACAACATCAGATAACAAGTAAACACAAAAACTAAGGCAATGTTCAAACTTAGTTTTTCCAGATCCCTCTCATCCCATGCATCTGAAGAACCCAACACAAATGAACCATTAAAAGAGAGAAAAAAAAAAAAGCAGTTAATGTCACACACCTAAAATTTTATGCAACCAAGATAAAATCTTGCCCATTATGGAAATGGGGATTATTATTATTGTTCAAAGTTTTTTTTTAAAAAAAAACTCGGGGTAATAGCGTCATCAAATTAACAACATTTAAGTGTAACAAATAAACTCCTGATTATCTATTGAATCCAAACATATACATAAGATCTAAGTTCAAAGTTTGAGACTCACACCACTTCGTCTTCGGTTGTAAAGGAAACTAATGAAAACTAAAGAAACTAAAAGTTTAAATCTTAGGCTTGGCTTCATTTAAAACTCAAAAATACGAAGACCCCAATTCAAATTAGAAATCAAAAGAACATAGCAAATAATGATTCAATATCTAAGCTTCCTTTTCCTTCCTTGATTTCCTTCACAACAAACGGGCGTCTAATGTTAAAACCTAATTAACAAAAACAAAAAATAATTCTCCAGCATGAGAAAAATTAAACTAACAAAACCCTAGAGCAAACAGAAACAAAAGATAAAGGCTCTAACTTTACACAATAACCGTAACCAAATGATAAAAATAAAACTTCCAACAAATTCAATGTCAAGAACATAAACCATAACAATAACTAATTATGATGTTTTCCGGTGAGATAACAATGTAAAGAAGAAGAAAAAAAAAAGCAAAGAAATGATTATCGCAAGATACTATTTTTCTTTTACCTTTTCTTTTCCAGCAATTTCTCAGTAACCAAACATTGTAATGGAAAAATAAGACAGACCCAGAAGAGAACCTGGCTTTGATATCACAGATTCGTCATTTTACGAGACGACTCAGTTCCAGTGTTTTTAAGATTTCTGGTTCTTGTTTTACAAGTGAAGGCGAAAAAAAAGAAAAGAAAAGAAAACGAGAGTGGTTATCAAAAAGAGCCGTTAAGAGGGCTTTTAGATTTAAAATTTGTGTAGACGGGAGAGTGACGGCGTAATATGGTTAACCAAACGACGTTAGTCTTGGACCCATCCGAATTCAGTAACTTCTTTTTTTTTTATATCTTTTTGCTTTTGAAAGAGACAACTAGCCGTTGGAGGATTTGGTTGGGCCGGGCTGGGCCGGGCCGAGATTTATCTTTGATTTGTTTACATAGAAAGTGCTTTTTTATTGGTAGCACTTTTTTTTAAAACAACACTTGTACGAACAAAGTAATTTGTTATTCCGCCATCTATAAAATCATATTCACGTAAAGGCTTTTGATATTCGGTAGGACGTAGGAGTAGGATATTTACACCCATCGTAAAATTGCAACCGGATTAGGATGGCAACGGATTGACATGCTCCATCCCAAAATTCGGTTAGGGTAGGGTGCCTCATACCATACATGTACCTCCGAACAAGTTTTTAAAATTAATAGGATGAAGTTGGTCGGGTGATATGTCTCTTATTCCTACACCAAGAGTGTTTTTATCTCTATCTCTCTTTCATTTATGGATTCAAGAGCACACACAACACACTTTCTTTATATATTTGTCTCTATGTTTTTTTTCTCTCTTTTTCTAAAAAAAAGATTAGCCTTGCACTCTTTATGAGAAATGCAAGCCGTATACATAGAGAGGATAGAGCTTATTTATGTCCTAAACCTAATTTCCCGTTTGTTTTCAAAGAAGATTTCAAAAACGTGGATAAAAGATTCATGAAATTAGTTATCGAAGAAGGGAAAAAAAGCAGAGCATCTCTACTTTAATTTATCTGGAGCATAAACATCATAGATTCATAGCTGCCGAAACATCTAGGGATATCCGGAGCATAAACATCATAGTCAAATAAACGGTCGTTTAACAAATGATAATGATAATAGACCTTTTTGGGTATTTTATAAAAATGCAAGGTCTAAATTGGTAGTGGAAAATGAAATTGGGGGCTAAACTAATTTGGTAAAAATAAAAGTGTAACATTTGAGATAAATTTTGTTTCTGGAGGAATTGGAAAATCTGTGATAATTTAACGGTAGGCGATGAAATTATTTCTTAGAGAGACAAAGCTGATGGGGGCAGCCAAACATGATTATTATTGTGTGTTAATAAGAGCGACCCAAAAACCTCTTCTAATTTCATTTTTCAAATATCAATTTGTTTATCTATGTGGCAATTTGAAGAGTGAGAAAAGTAGATTTATTCCAAAAGACTCTTCAAATAGAAATAGTCTTATATTATTTTAATGATAATATAAAATTTAAAATTTAAAATCAGACAAAGTTGTTAAATTTAAAATTAGATAAAGTTGTTAAGACATAGTTGATATAGTAATGATGGTTATAAAAAGTAATAAAATAAAATTTGAAGAATAAGAAATCACTCGACAATATTGAAGAGTGAGAAAGAATTTCTCAATTGAAGAATATTATTTAAAGTCAGTTTAAAGTCAGTTGGATGTGGCTCATATAACTTTTCTAACAACTTCAGTTAACGAGTCTGTTGGAGTTACTCTAAGAGTTTCTGTTATGGGAGAAAAATTGTGTTAAATGAAGAAATTAAATTAGGGATATTAAGATTTTAGTCCCTCTAGTTAGCATTAATCTGGGTTTGGTCCACTAGTTTTTGGAATTACTAACTTTAGTCCACTGGTTTTCTGACAATACCTATTCCAGTCCCTACCGTCCAATTCCGTTAGATTTCCGTTGACTTCCGTTAGGTCATCAAGGGCTAAAGTTAGATTTTCGTTAACTTTAGTCCACTAGTTTTTGGAATTTACTAACTTTAATCCACTAGTTTTTGAAATTTATTAACTTTAGTCCACTGGTTCTTTGACTTTCGTTGACTTAACGGAAACCGTTGTATAAGAACTAAAGTTAGTAATTTCAAAAACTAGTGAACCAAACCCAGATTAACGCTAACTAGAGGGACTAAAATCATAATAACCCATTAAATAAATTAGGCCAACAGAGGCGTAGCTCAACTGGTAGATGGACGAACTTGAGGATTAAGTAAATGACTCTCAGATCAACGGCTCGAATCATACCAATGGCGAAAACTTTCAAAAAAATATCTAGTCCCAGAGTAATAAAAGAAATCAAATTAATTAGCACATGAATCATGGTTCTAGTCTATTCAGACCTCTAGTAATAATAAGAAAAGGAAGGTATCTATTTAATTAGTGATGTCACAGCTCACAACACAACACAACACAATCACATGATTTTACATAGAATAGAATAGCAAGGCCACTAGACTTGAACCACAAGCTCCTCCACATTCCACATGCTATTTTTTCACAAACATATGCTTTCAGCTTTATGTCAAATACTAACTTTTGTTTCTGATGTGTGACTAAGGTTTTCATGAAAATTGAAATAATGAATTGCAAACTATGAGCTATCTCTGTCTCATTATATATGGTATAAGTAATCAATGAATTGAAGCATGTTATGTGGAGTGCATTGTAGCTCTTATCTTCAATCTATGCATATGCTTTGATTTTGATCAGGACTAGTTAGGTAAATGTTATTACTTTTATGGTATTCATATCCTTTTTCACTTGCTCCTTGTGTTGTGTGTTCTTCACTTCTTGTCAAAAAAAAAAAAAAGGTGGCTATAATAAAAGGAAGGCTCTTGGAAACATTTGCTAGCATTTTTTCTAATCTCGCGACAATATTAGTTGGTGAAGATATCTTTCAAAGATAAAATGTGATGAAACGTAGTAGAAGGATTGACAACTTTCTTCATGTGTAAATTATAATGTAAACGTATTTATTATCATTAACGTGGTCAATAATTTGTCCTTGGTTGTCTCTTTCAATTTCAATACTAAACTAGCACTTAAAAAGGTAAATTTAGCCAAAATATCTAGCAAATTTTTGTATAAAAATGCTAATAAAAAAAATCGTTATTTTCAAAATAGATCAATACAAACAAAAATGATTTAAGAGACCAAAGCAGCGATTTCAAACAAGTAACTTAATTAATTATACTTAACTTTCATAGTCTTAACCGGCCAAAGATTAGAAAAAAAAAAAATTAATGTTACTAAATAAACGGTATATATGAGGTTTAAAAGCCTCTGATTTGAGAATAAGTCAGATTATATGAATCTTGCTTCTTGTTTTATACGGCAACTTTAAGTAATTAATATAGTAAGTCATTATGTCCTACGCTCAACAAATAAACACATTCATAATATGATCAAAATTTGTAAAACGATCAGTGTCACATGCATGAATAACATTAATAATAATATGCTCAACAAGTCGACCAAATTGATCTTAAATCTTCTCAAATACATCTTTATATCTCTATGGACTGTGAACCCATTTGCTCAATTCTTCAAAAATCTCTATGAGTTGGATTGAATGTATCACGTTTGGACTTATTATACAACTATTGATAATTTTAAATGTATATAAGTAGATAAGATAATAAATATGATAAAGTAAAGACAAATATTATTTGCAAGGCACATGGAAGGAAGTGCCTCAGTCCACAGCAACCGCAAGTGGTTCTATATGCTTTTTCTCTCTCAGATCCAACTAGCTAGAACCCAAATTCGACCGATCTAAATTATGAGAAATGCAAGCCGTATACATCAAAATCCGTTTATGTTAACACGTATAACATGTATCTCTTATATGATTGGTTATTTATATCACATAATATAATTTAATTGAATTGAACGTATATATTATTATAACAGACGCACTAAAATAAAATCTAATGATGAAAAAGAAAAAAAACAATAGTATGAGTGGAGATTTTCTTTAAAAGTGTCTCGAATCCTAGGTATTGGTATTTGGTAGAGCCGGAAAATTAAGTTAGTGACCCTAATATTAATTGATGGAGAGATGTATTTTTTATAGTAGAATTATTAGGTACACTCATTAGTCATTCCAACATCAAGATTGAATATATCTTTCAACCTTTTCCCATTAAAACAAAAACAAAAAGTGATCATAAAATTTGTCAAGAAAAGAAAAAGAAAAAGAAAAGAGAGTAATCATAAATATAAGGTGGGAAAGTCTTGCATTGATATCAACTTATTATATTCAAATATTATAAACCGATTTTAGATATTAATTTTTTTTTTAAATCTGATGTATACGATGTCGGGGTTGACATTCGGTGGTTAAACTTCATTTTATAGGCTCAAACAATCGAAATAGAAGGCCCTTAGCTGAATTTAAACATTATTATTGAACATAAGTACATAACTTATCAATTATTATATATGATGATTGATGACATGGTATATTTGTTATATAAATTTATTTTCTTTAATCCAAAATAGTCTAATTTTGTTATGAAAGTGGGATCCTTTAAATTCTTGTTCTACAAATATTAGTTTAAGGATTATGAATGGCCAATAAAATAATACAAAAAAGTAATGGATTCTATGGTCATAGGTGGCTGAAAAATGAAAAGAAAAAAGACAATGTTGTGGAGAAAAGTTTAAGAGAGGAATAGATTCTTGGTGCATATTATCACCATTGCACTATTTAAGAGAAAGAAACGGTTTCACCTCACAAAACAACCCAACTTTAAAAAAAGAAAAGATACATCTCTTTAAAAATATTTTCGGCGTCAAAACCTATCCAATTCATCAATGTCTTTTTTTTTTCTATGTCCATTAATTACTACGATAGATTATTTATTCATTTCCAGTATCATAATTGAGTAATGCTACTTTGTTCAAATGATATAGCAATACTGTAATTCATTCATTTAAATTATACAAATCTAATACAATTTAAATGAATGGATTACAACGACGCTACATCATTTGGACTCTAGATTTAGATACCAAATTTAGACAAAATAGCATTATTGATTCGTAATTATGTTAATTTCTTGTAATTTTTTTTATTGATTTGAAAATAGTGATTTGAATTTGGAACATCAATTTCGTTAAGAGGTGTGATTACACATATTATGCATATGAGCATTTCATATATTATAAGGTGTTAGAATAGATAGGTCCATAAAATTCAAGTCTCACCATTCACATTGAGGAATAATGTGCCCTACTACACTCAAAAGAAACGGATTTTTTTTTTATAAAGATAGGTATGAATCCCCTTTGCCAACATTTTTGTAATGACAAAGACAATACAATGGTGAGGTGAAAGCACATGGACACATGCCAATACTACCAAAAATATATACACTACACACCCTATATCTCTCTCTCTCTCTATATATATATATATATATATATATATATATATTTATATATATAAACTTCTACATCTAGCAACTTGATGATGATCATAATAGCTCAAGTTGACCTACTCCTTTCTATTGTTCTTGTCAATTTTTATATTATTTTTACTTCAATTTCATTAATTCAATTTAGATATATATAGTTTTACTCTCCTCATGACCTAACTGAACTTTTAAGATTAGAACGAGACTTGTGAGTCATTAATTAAGTTTAAGAAGATTTTTAACTCATCTGAAGTATGTGAATCTAATGGTTGATAATTATAGAATTAATATAAATAAAATCAGTTTGTCTTGAGGAGGGAAAAAATATACATATATAGTAAACTTTCAAGTGAGAGATCCTTACTTTAATTTCGGTCCACACATTGATGAAATCACATCGATTTGTTTGAATTTTGATATGAATTTTGTTGTGGATGATAAGTTCATTGAAATATACCTATAAATAAAATTTGAGAATTTTTCAAGCGCTGGAACTATTTTTTTTTAATTTTCCTATATATCTTCCATTTTTTGATGCCTTTATATTTAACAAATTTGGAAAAAATAGTTATAGTACTTGAAAAATTCTTAAATTTTATTTATAGGTAGATTTCAATAAACTTATCATCCATAAAAAAATTCATATCAAAATTCATACAAATCGATGTGATTTTTCTTCAATGTGTGGGCCAAAATTAAAATAAGGGATCCCTTACTTGAAAGTTACTATATATATACAACTTTTCTATTGTCAGTTCGTCCTGATATAAAATATATCAGGACGAAGAATGTGGGCCATTAGATTTACATTATATCTAGACGAAGAATGTGAACCATTAGATTTACATACTTTGACTCAAAGTGTATGCACTTATCAAAACTTCTCTATAATCTGTGATCCACATTCTTCGTCTTGATATATATTATATCAGGACGAACTGACAGTAGAAAGACTGTATGTGTATATATATATATATATATATATATATATATATATATATATATAAAAACTTTGATACCTAATTTAAATGTACTTTTTCACAATGATATAATTTTGAGTGTTGAGAAGTGATTAAACGACAACAAAATGAAAAAGAAACAACTACTTTACATTTTTTTTAAAGACAAAACTTTACTTAATTTGCTTATTTATACCTCTAAATTAATTTTTATAATGATGTTCAAATACAATCAATCCAAAGTATACTTTGTTTTTAAAATCAAACAACACATTTTATAAGATTATAAAAATGCATATCTTTATAGCATATTATGCTCTCAACACTAAAAAACTAACTTGATGCAGTATTGAAAAAACTATTTTTGAATTTATAATTTTAAATGACATTTATAGTTTTCTATTTTTTATTTTTTTTAAACATTTGTGTAATCAAATACAATATTTTTTTTTAAATTTTTTTGTATACAATTTATTGTTAAAAACAAATAATAGTAGCACATCACCTCTTAACACAGATGGTTGTGCACTTCCCTTCCACATTGGTGATTAGGAGTTTGAGTCTCATCATGCACATTTTATAAGCATATGTGAAGAGTTTTCTTCCTGTTTGTGGGAGTAGATATCTGAACCGTACTTGTATTATCTGATATTGGTAGGTCCCAGTAGACCTATTGTAATAGTTGTAATACTTCAATATAAATATATATATATATAAATAAATAAATATTAGTATTTCAATTATATAAATGCTACTACCAAAGATAAATATTGTGTAACAAAATGAGTTGTTTACCCTAAAATCATATTAGAGCATCTCCAATACTAATATGCATTTGGAGAAAATGGAGTGCCACATATGATAGATACTAAAGAAGTTAGAAAAACTCTCTCCAATGCAATTATCTAAGTTGAATATGGAGATGATGTGGCAAAAAAAAGTTAGAGAATATGGAGTTGAGTTTCTAATTCTAGAAACTCTCCTAGAAATGCTGACTATGATTTCTAACTATTTCCACTAATAATACTAAAGCTCATTTAATTGTAAAATAAAAGAGGAGAGAGAATGTCATAATTGTTTTATTATGATTGATCAAAAAATAGATACATATTTGATTTTAGATAATTGCATTGGAGATGTGAATATGCATTTCTCTACAAAATTTTTAAAAGTGGGCCCATTTTGAATAGAAATACTGATATGACACTATTTAGAAGTTCAAAAATGCATAATAGCATTGGAGATGCTCTTAGAATGTATTTTTTTTAAGAGTAATGCTACTTTGTCCAAATTTGGTATCCAAATATGATGTCTAAATGTAGTGTCTAAATCTGATGTCCAAATGATACAAATTGTAGGGAAAAAAAATAGGGGTTTTGATAAAATTGTTACGGATAGGGTTTCAAAATTTTTCCTTTAGAAAACATATTTTCGGAACCGGATTTTGTATATACACGTATATAAAAAAAAAGCTTGAAGCATACCTGATTGTTCTCTTAAAGCTTTGATTTCGATTTCACCACCAAGCCTTCCGAGCTATGACCCGCGATATGATAACTTGTGTGTGGGCACGTCACAGATACAGACAGGACTAGACCGAGGTTTTAGAAATCAAGAAGACAACCCCTTGCCTTCTCCTTCTGTGTTCGACCGGCTCTTGTAAGAAGAACAAAAGAAACTTTTTTTTCTTTTTCGTTTTTGCTTTGGCCGTACCCCTATCTCTATTTAGGTTTTTTGGTTGCTTTTGTTTCAAGATAAGTGTATTATATATGAGGATTCTAAGGTTCAGTTGTCCAAGTAATCTCCTATTAACAATTAAATAATTAATAATTTTTAATTATTAATATAATTCAATTATTAATATACTAATCAAATAATCATATTATTTAATTAGTTCATTGAATTTATTCATGTCACTTTTGTAACACAATTCATTGGATTATCCAATTAATTAATCTTGACTATTCTAATTCATTCATTTAAATCATGTAAATATAATACAATTTAAATGAATGATTTAGAGTGTTGCCATGTCATTTGATACAAGATATAAATACCAAATTTGAATAAAGTAATTGTTTTTTGAGGAGTGCTAGATACACTCTCTCAACCCACTCTCCCATTCCACTCTATGTTTATTTACCGACATATGGATATCATTAATTTTTTCACATTAAATTTGTAGCCTTCATAAATAGCCTACCTTTTCATTTTATTTACAATATATACTAACATCTTATTTCCTATCTTGGCCTTCTTCTTTAACTTTAATATTGTCATTGAATATCAGTTTATATATATATATATATATATATATATATATCAGGTGTATTTCTTTTTAAGACTCTACAATTTCTTTTATTTCTTAAGTGTCTGGTCCCAAATTGAATTGCTCCGATATTTCTTTTCATCAAATTTTCATTACCAAACACTAGTTAATTAGAGTTAAATAGTTTTAAAATATATTATAAAAACTTTATATAAACCGAATTTTATTATTTTAATTTTTAACATCTGAGGAGAGGAATTTGAACTTCAGTTACCCTTATTTGGTCCGTCCTAATTGTATATGTGTTTAAGCCAAAATCTTTACCTTTCAAGATTTTGCTAATGAAATAATTTTTTTCTCTATATGTGATTTAATAAAAAAAAATAGTTAAATTGATAGGCAAATTAAGTTAACTTAACGCAAATCAATTTTAAATTAAAAGATAAAAAATATGTAGGTATTGTTTAACAAAAGATTTTTTTTCTTTATTTTTTATTTTAAATTTAGATATAGACATTAAGTTTTACTGATCTTGTCTTATGGATTTTTATAATATATTTTAAAACTATTTAACTCTAATTTGTTTTACTATTTATTTATTTTATGCAACAATTATCAAGTTAGCTAGTGATGTAAAAAGAAATGTTTGAATAAATTTGGTAAAAAGAGAAATAAATACATGAGCAATACATATATTAAAAAAATAAAAAATAAAAAACTGATATTAAATAATAATATATTAAAGTTAAAGAAGAAGGACAATATAAGAAATAAATTGTTGGTTTGCATTGTAAATAAAATAAAATAAAAAGACCATTTATAAAGACTACAAATTTAATGTGAAAAAATTAATACTGTCTACATGTCAGCAAATAAACTGAGAATGGATTGGAAGAGTAGATTGAGACAGTGTATCTAGCACTCCTCTTGTTTTTTTTTGTAATGAACTAAAGATTTTATTAATAGTAATTCAACGACTAATCGTATATATAATAGTTTTTTATAATCAATATTTTGTTGGATTCCAAACATATAGGCTGATCTAGTTTACACGATGATTGGATTTGAGCCACCCACGTCAGCAAATTTGGACGGTTTTGATTCCCACTTGTCAAAAAACCGACGGTGGATCTTCCCCCATCAAAAATATTTTAATCTCATCAGACACCGCGCCTTCTCATCTCTACCGTCGGGGAAAAACTTGCATGCATCCAATACGATGATTCTTAATCAATGGGTGCATGCCATATGGGATGGAAACTCATTTGATTGGTTTTTCTTACCACATGGCATGCACCCATTGGGCTGATGTTGCTTCAACCAGATATATTAATATATTTAAAAAAAAACAAAGAAAAAGAAAAACAATACGTTTCTTTAGAAAAATAAAAAAAACGAAAAAGAAACATTATATACTCCAATACTCCATAGAAGAGACCAGCTTGGTCATACTGAATTTCTCAGTAGAAACTAGAGAGAGAGAGAGAGAGAGAATGAGCGAGTGATAGAGATAGTTAGGGCCCAATTTTGTATTTTTCTTCGAACTTTTTCTCTCTCCGGTGAAGGGTTTTCGTTTCTTACGGTGAAGTCAGTCAGTCACCTTCAAGCTTCGTTTTTGATATCGATTTTTTTTTTAATTTCCAGTGAATTTAACCGTTTGATACGCTGTGATCACTTATAATTTCGATTTTGGTTTGCAAGGTTGTGACCGATCTTTTATTTAATTTTGTTTTTTAAGCGATGATTTTGTTTACTCTGATTTTGAATATTAACCTTGAAGAGTAACCCAGAAGCTTTGCTTTGCTATCTTGGATTTTGTTGATTAAATTTTAAAACTTTGAGCTTTTTAAGGATTCCATTTAAAAATTGTGTATCATTGAAGATATTTGTGTGTTTTGAAGTGATTTAATCTTATTTTAGTTGGTTTCTACTTCTAGTGATTTTGGATGGACTAAAAACAGTGAACCGTTGTTGTTGGAAAGTGACCCACCAATTGGGTTTATTTTGTTTTGGTGATGTTTTTGAAGAAATTCAAAGGACACCCTTTTTTGATTTCATTGTTGATGCTTTAGCTTTTTTTTTCTGCAAGTTTTGGCTTTTGTTAATTAAATTTATGGATGTGAGTTTTGAGATTGATGGGTTCTATTAGATTCAATTCATATCTTTCATTGATTTGATTTTTCTTAAATTGTGATCACCTCAAAATCCAATTCTTTTTGAAACCCAATTTTGGTCTGGACGTATCATATCATCTTTGATCTTCATCTTAGTATGTGAGAAATGGCTGTTTCTTTGACTAGAATTTCATTGTGGTTATGGGGTGGTAGTAAAGAGAAAGAGCCTGTCTCAAATGGGTCTCCTTTAAGTTCATCATCCAATGAATGGACTTTTGGTGATACTGTGAAATTCCCATCAACTAGAATTGCTTCAACACCAAGAAAGGTTAAGAAAAAATGGCAAAGCAGGGAGGCAAGGAGAGTTGATAGAGAGTATGATGTTGTTTTGGTGCCATCAGATGGCGGTGTGTGTTCATCAGGATCTGAATCGGATGATTCCGATTGGTCGATTGGGTGGTTAGAGCCTCATGGAGCTGATTTTCAGAGTGATGATGAGTCTGATAATAGTTTTGCAGTGTTGGTTCCTTGTTATAGGCCTGGCTGCAAGGAGTTGGTGGATGGTCCAAATAAACAGCTTTTGAATGCTATCAAAAATCTGCAAAATGAGTTCTCTCCTGGTATGAGCTAATTCTGTGTTTGATCTTTTTTCTTTGTTCCAGCCTGGAATCTTTAGTTTTCAGTTATATGATGTGGTTTATTGATTGATTTGAGTCTATAATGCATGTGTTAGCTTTAGTAGATTTGTTGAGCCCTTATGAGTTATTGACTTCTGTATGCTGATTATCAAGGAAAATTTGCATTTGGTGCAGTGGTTGACGGGTCTTATGTCAGATATTAGATGTCTTGTTTAATTATGATTACTGTGAAGACGTTTATCTATTGTGCTTTTGGTTGTTATGACCATTGTTGATTTCCTTTTGAGTGAGTAATATCATTACTCTGTTGTTATTAACAACATTGTTGTGTTTGGGGATTGGATAATGCTGAAGAGTGATGACCAATAGTTCATTGTTCATTTGTCCTATTTGCTTTATGATCTATATGCTCCATTACTCTGAGATAGCTGATTTTGTAAAACCCGTGGAAAGGCTTTGAATCATGATCTCAAGATTCTTCAAGCAGTTAAGAGTTTTCTTAGATAATTTATGATTGCTTTTGCATAATTGGTTGAATAAATTTGAGAATGCTTGTCACGTCCCACATCCTACATCACAAATGAGTGAGGTCCAAAACTTGTATATATAAGCCGTGGTATCCCTTAACTAAGTACACGTTTTAGGCTATGGGCTAAGGACGCTTGACAGCTGTTACAATACTGCTTTTGTGTTACACAGCTACAATATACAATATGTTGATTGCTGTGGTGTAATTAATTAGACTGATTTTTTTTTTTTTTGAAATATTACAATAATTCGGGTTTTTGGGGTGGGGGGATGGACTCGAACCTACAACCTTGTGGTGTGGGGATGAGGGGCTTAACCATTAATTAGACTGATTTATAAGTGAAAATTGGTTGCAAACTGCTGAGTAAGTTCCCAAATCTACATCATAATTTGTCAAAGGAGCCGTGAGGCTCTCGCCACTATCTAAACAGGGCTACTGTAATTTTGGCTAGTTGTATATTGCTTCCTGTCAAATCACCCAAGCCATGTCAACCGGACAGGCAAGTTACTTGGATTAAAGTGGGGTGTTGTTGCTTTCATCTATTTTAACTCTTCTCACTGTCATCAAACAATACCCTATTCTGAAATAGGTTTCTTGTGCCACTTAGATGTTGACTGGTTATTTTGCCTTAATGTATGGCTAAAATCAATCAGTTTTTGCTTTTTTGCATAAAACTGCCTTTTGTCTTTTAATCCTAATAATGAGTGGCTTGCGTTGTAATCTATGTGTTAATGTTTTCTCACCATTTGTCTTGGTAGTATTCGTTCATAAAACATTTTTGTGTTCCCGAGTAGTGCTAATCCACTGCCTGTACATTGATGTAACAGAATGTTAGTCTGTCTCTGTCTTGTTATAAACCTGAATTTCTTCATTGGGCTGAATTGCTCATTCTATGTTGGTTGAATTTGCAGAGGGGAACAACATCATGGAGCAGTGGCTTTGTTCTCTTCAGAACTCCTGAACGCCACTACAGTCCTATTTTTATACCTGTATTACTCATGGAATGGCCGTCAGTGTAATAGTTGCTGTGATTCATCGGAAGAACAAAATCAATCAAGTACATGAAATAAAATGAATTTTGGGCAGAATAAATAGTTGTAGGATCTGCATCAGCAACCTCCCTGTTGAGAAAATACCACTTTGGAGATGATTTAAGGAAGACACAGATGTTTCTTACTATCATCTCAGAGCTAGTCGCAGATAGCAGATCGATCAGAGACAGTTTGGGAACCCTGAATATGGTGGGAATTGTGTTGTGTAAATACCAAGTATGTGAAAAATGTGTATGCTATTAGCCCTCTATAATTGTAAATAATAATTATCTTTATGCACATTGATGGAAGGCCAACATGTAGCTGCTTAATATTCACTCTAATGTCTCTTTATCTTGGATGCATAATAATAATAATAATATTTTGTTGTATTAATATTATCCTTGATTTCTGTTAACTAGTTAAGAGATTGCTTGGCTTGAAAATATATGGAGTATGTGATCTTTAATTGTTGACCAGAAAGTGCTTGAAGCATTTCTCATCTCAAACCTGTCTCAAGTTCATAAAGGTGGAGGTCCACTAAGCCCAGTTGCTCTGAATTGTATTTTTGTGATTTTTTTTTTCCTTTGTGAGATGGAATGGTCCCCAAATTTCTATGTTTCACTCTCCTGAAAGTTGTAAATTTAATTTAGGTCTATGGGCAATGGTGGGACTAATGAAGGGGTAATAATAGAGTTTTCTTATTAAAAAATTGGTAAAGGCAGTTGAAAAAAAGATAATGAGATGGAGTGGAGGAGAAAAAAGAAGAAGATGTTAATGTAGTGGGACACAAGTAAGAAGAAAAGATGAGAGTTGTAGGAAATGCAAGTGATGGATGACATGTGTTGTTGGGTTGCCAGGAAATGATTCAACAGATACAGACACAGGATCCCGTTTCTCTCGGCGATTATCTATCTTGGGCCCCAAGTCTCTCCTTTGAGACATTCTCTTTCTTTGTCGTCTACGATGACCATTTCAATGCTCTCAAGTCTCAAAACCAAGTCAACAAAATCGTCTTCTTGCCTTCAACAACGCAAGAAGATGGATAATTCTTTGAAATTTCCAGAGGTCTTGTAACTATTTTCTTACTTTTAATTTTTGGTTGCTGAGGGGTATATCTTCTTGGAACTTTCCTATAGAAAAACTTTGACTCCTAACAAGTTATGTGACTGTCAATTAATACCATAATACTTGATATGGAGAAATAAGATTGAATATTCATACCACAATTTCTAAGTTCTTTCATGAGTTGTATTCATTTACAACTCATAAATTAATTTTCAATATAACTATTAATGATTATTTTGAAAATTAGGGTACGTTTACTAATGAGGAATAAAAATAAAAGGGAATCAAATGTCATTGAAAAGAAAACTTAATTCCTTACATGAAAAAGGGAAAAAGAATTAAGTAATTTGATTCTTTATATATATTAACAGTTCTTAATAGTTTTTAGTAAACATGATAATTACAAATAAGTAATTAAGTTCCTTTCTCTTATTAGAATTCCAAATTAGTAAACGTTGTCATTAAATTAATAAACTAAACAGATCCTTAAATTCAATTCAAATAATAAATTAGGAATTTTTTTAAAACCTATTTTTTGAGATTGTATTCGAATTAATTTCTAAATAGGTAAGTTATTTATTGAATGAAAAAATTAGATAAAAAAAAATGGCTTTTAAATAGCTAAAGTTAATATTATAGTTAAATTGGTAATTTTTTTTTACAAAAATGATTTACGGTTGTGAAAGAAAATGAGTTGCCAGCGGTGTGGGTGGAGGACAGTAGAGGAATGAGGATGGTGAAATCAAGTCCGTCCAAAAAAATAACAGAAATACCGGTCTTTATTGATCCCATTGATTTCACCACCCAAAGTTTCATCAGCGGGCACTCCTCCTTTTGGTTTTTTCTTTTGTAAATTTGTAATCCATCATTATGTGGTGCCCATTTGTCAAAATTAGGTGCCTCAATCCATAAAGTAGAAGAATATCACAGCTCGGTGACAGACTGCACATCCTCACTTAAAAACAATTTTTTATTTTCAAGGGATATTATTATTTCGCTCCCTGAGCTTTACAAATACGTCGTTTTCCCCCCCTCACTTTCACAGTATTTCCCATTTCCCCCTGCCATTACTTTTCTATTGGAAAAGTATATTTCTAGCTCAAATACCTGCTGTAAAGACTCACTTTTTTTATTTTGAAAGGAACTTCAATAATAAAAAATACATATTGTAAAGACTCACTTTTTTTATTTTGAAAGGAACTTCAATGATAAAAAAGGATTACACTGGAGCTGAGCAATCGCCTAGAACAAATGGTTCTACACGCTGTGGAACATCCTCCATCCAAAAGAAAATACTACCAGAAGTTAAGCCAATCAAGTGAAGAGCCACCATATTGGCTGATATTGGTTGATCAAGGGATACAGCCAACATTACAACTTGGATAACAATCCAGAAAAAAGAGAATATCCTTAGTTATCATTCCAACATCAGAAAGGGGTGCCATGCCTGAATTGATAAGCTTCACAATCACTTGGGCATCAGATTCTGTGCCTGCCGTAAAGACTCACTTGTGCTTGCGGCCATGTTGAAAAAATAAAAAATTCAATTATTCCCTTAACAGAAAAAAAAAGATTTATTATATGCCTCTACATCTTGCATCGGATAGAAAGACCTCATACAATAATTATCCTAACTCTACCGTATCTTTTGTTTCAATTCTTTTCAAATAATCACAATTACTTTTTTGATTATGGATCTACTACCATAAATTCAATGCGTAATATTATTATTCAATATGTATTCTAGAATAATCTCATTTTCAATTATTTGACCATTTCATTTATATGCAAAATGGATCTTGCCATTTATTTTTTTTGGTCTCATATCATATAACATATAATAATAATAATAATAAATGAATATTTTTTTCTTGAGAATTCTTAGGCACAAAGGGACCGTTTTTTTTTCTTCTTAAAGAGATAGAAGATATCCTTTACTGAATTATTGCACATATCAAGTTGAATTAGATAGTGCTCTTGTCCCGGTGAGTATTTCTTATTTTGGTGTTTATCAATGGCAGTATACAATCAATTTACATACCAAGGATTCAATGAAGACCTTTATACTTAGTTTTGTTTATATTATTTCTTTCTACCATAAACCTACCACCGAAATGGAAACCAAACGTTTCGTGGTTCAAAAATGTTGAATCTTGTCTCAATCATCATTGGTCTAGATTTGGATCTCCATCGTGTAATGATGGAATGTGGATATTACATAATAAGAACAATTTTTTCATTAATATATTAATAATAATAACAATAATGAAGATATGGTGGTGAAATAAAAAAAAAACATAATTTTTTATTAAAGAAATCAAGATCTCGGTGGAGATTAAAAGATAAAAAACAGAATTTTGTTTAAGATAAAAGAACGGTCTATTTATAAATCTTAAACAGAGAATAGAGAATATTGAAACATGAGGGGAGAACGATGTATTTGCAAACCTTAGGGGGGAAATAATAGTATTCCTAATTTCAATTAATTTTCCATATTATGATTTATGAATTATCTACTTTTTAAAGAGAGGGCTCTACACACAAACAAGAACAAGCTGGCAAAGAGCCTGCAAATGCCAAGTGGGCATCAACAATTGGGTTTGTCATATATTTTAATGTTTTTGGGGAACAAGAATAACTTTGGTTTTGTTTTGTTTAATTGATAATAAGAAAAAGGAAAGGGAGTGAAAAAGGCCGAAGTTTGCTCCTGACCATAAAGTTGAGAGAGTTTCACACAAAACATTGCAAAGTTGCACGTTTTGATTCTATTCTAACATTCTATGTTGCCTCTTCCTCTTTGTCAAAACTCTTTCTAATCAGCCTCTGCTGCCCTTCCATGTCTTCTTGTCTTCTTTTCTAGAGCTAGGTAGATCAAAGAGAGAAGAAGACTAACTTCATTTTGCATGTCCATATATGGTACATATACAGAGGAGAAATTTGAATTAATAACAAATCAAAGATGTTGCAGAGGGCTGCAAGCAATGCATATTCATGGTGGTGGGCAAGTCATATCAGAACAAAGCAGTCCAAATGGATGGAGCAGAACCTTCAAGGTATTTTTTTTTTTTCAATTTTTCATATATGGTATCTACACATTGCAGTGATCATAGATTGTATTTTGGAAATCAGATATGTTTATATAGATTTGATCAGAATCATGTGGAGCACCAGATATATGTATTCTGGAAAAAATGTTTATCAATGGAATATTATTTGGGTCAAACATTGTAACCAACCCATGAATCAATTTTTTTTTTGGTTTTATATGAACAATGCCCTTTCTTTTGTTTTATCCCTAATTTAAAATATATATATATATATATATATATATATATATATATATATTTAACAATTACATTGTTCTTCCACTAGAGTTTGGATTAGGCTTGCCATCAAATTACATGATTGATTTTGATAAGAACAAGAAACTAGGAAAGCTTAAATAGACATATAAACTAAGAGAGCCCAAGGGAAGATCACAGAACACTAATTTCACATACCCTAAAATATATTTCTGCTATCACAGAAATAACAGATCACCATGAGATGATCAGCATGTGTTTTATTGTCTTTCTTAGAGATGATTAAGAATTCACTAACCGTGAGTTGAATGATTTGTGTTTCAATACTCACCATGTCAACCCTAACGTTACGCCTATTAGTATATTTCTGCAGTATTAGATTTCTTGGTTTCTCCATATAATTCCAGTGATCTTTGATCTGCACAGAGGTGTATCTTTCGTTCTGGAAATCTTTTAACGGTATACAATGGGTATTGCAGATATGGAGGAAAAGGTGGCAATCACACTTAAACTCATCGAAGAAGATGGAGACTCGTTCGCCAAGAGGGCAGAAATGTACTACAAAAGGAGACCAGAGCTGATAAACTTTGTCGAAGAATCTTACAGAGCTTATCGAGCCTTGGCTGAACGCTATGACCATTTATCATCAGAGTTACAGAATGCCAACAACACCATTGCTTCTGTTTTTCCGGACCAAGTCCAGTTTGCAATGGATGATGATGATGATGATGATAACACACCTAGAGTGCAAAAGAGGCCACCTCCAGAAATGTTCGGATCAAATATACCAAAGGTTCCAAATATGCCAACAAAAGAGTTTAAGCGCTCACTAACATCATCCAAAAAGAAATTGCTACCCAGTAAGTCCACAAGAAAAACTTCTGCTGTTACAGTTGTTAAATCCGGTTTGAATAAACCTGAGGGACTTAAGAAGATTGACAATCTTCAGAAACAAATTCTGGCCCTTCAAACTGAGAAAGAGTTTGTGAAGAGCTCTTATGAGAGTAAGTTAGCAAAGTACTGGGAAATTGAGAACCAAATCGTGGAAGTACAACAAAAGGTTTGCGGTTTGGAAGATGAATTTGGAGAAGGCATGGTCATTGAAGATGAGGAAGCTCGTACTTTGATGGCAGCCGCAGCTATAAATTCATGCCAAGAGACATTGGCTCAATTGGAGGAGAAGCAGGAGAGATCAGCTGAGCAAGCAAAAGCAGAACACGAAAGGATCAAGTATGCTCGAAATAAGTTGGCGTCTTTCAAAAATGGATCTGTCGGTAATGAAACAAGTCAGAAAGATTCGAATGAAAACGTTGAGTCTGTGAAGGCAGTAGAAGATGCAGGAAGATTAGACCAAGAAGTGAAAAGTGCTACACAAAAGAGAGAGGAATTCGGGGTTCTAGAACAGAAGATAAAGGAACACTTTGAGGTTGGGTCTAATGCATCTCTCACTGTGACAGAAATGGCAGAGAAGATTGATGAACTTGTAAACAAGGTGGTTAGCTTGGAAACTGCAGTTTCATCACAGACATCTCTCCTACAGAGACTGAGAACAGAGACCGATGAGCTTCAAGTACAAATTCAAAACTTAGAAGATGATAAGGCAACACTGATCAATGAAAAAAGCGAATTGAGTATAAAGCTGATGGAGATGGATAAAAAGTTACAGGGACTTGAAGAACTTAACTCGAATCTTGAAGAGCAGAATAACAACCTCCAAACTATTAAAGCTCGTTGTAATCTTGATCACCTTTCTGATATTCGGCAAAGTGTGAAGCCAGATGAGGAGCTTGAGCATTCATCAAAACCAAAAGAAGAATCCTTAGTTCAAACCAATTTGCAAAAGCAGACGGAAGAACAAGAAGGCACAGTGAATCCTAGTGATGGTCTCAAGAAACAGCATAGTGTGAAGCTATCTGAGGACGTTGTCACAAATTCATTAGAAAAAGTGGAGAAATCCCTTGTTCAAGCCGATTCACAACAGCAGATTGAAGGACAAGAAGAAGGTGCAGCGAATCCTGGTGATCGTAATCTTACTGAAGATTTTGAGAAACTGCATAGTGAGAAGCTGAATGGGGAATTCGAGGTCTCGGATGAAATACAAAACGAAGAGAAATCTATGGTCAAAGTCGAGTCAAGAAAAGATTTCAAAGAAGAAGTACAAACAGAAGAAGTAAACGGTATAAAGGAACATGATGTTTCTGCTACTACTGGAAATGAAGGAGAAGTTGTTAGTCAATCTCAGGGAAATGGTGAACCTGGTGATCTTTTAGAGAAAAGTCAGGACCAGATAACCCAAGAAAAAGTTGACAAGCAAGTTTCAACACTACCACTGCTAGCTCCTCCCAGTGTCGAAAACCATGTAGTGGAAACAAAACAAGATGATGAGCCAGACTGGAAGCAATTATTCATGAATGGTATGGAAAATAGAGAAAAGGTTCTATTGACAGAATATACTACAGTTCTTCGGAATTTTAAGGAACTCAAGAAGAAGCTCGGTGAAGGAGACACGAAAACTGAGGACAGTAACATTCAGATGACAATGAAGCTGAAAGAAATGAAAGGTGTTAATGCTATGAAGGATGAAGAGATACGATCCTTACGTCAGAAACTGAGCTTTCTACAACAAGGCTTTGATGAGAGTAGCAATTTAGATTATCAAAAAGCAACTGTGATTGAAAGAGCACAAACTCGGTCAGCAGAAAGTGAAGAAGATGTCAGGGTGATTGAAGTAGTGGACCAACATGAAAATACATCACCAATTGAAGAAAAATTCCGGATGGACATTGACGAACTGCTAGAGGAGAACCTGGATTTTTGGTTAAGATTCAGCTCTTCATTTCATCAGGTACAGAAATTTGAAACTGAAGTCCAGGATTTGCAATCTGAGGTTTCGAAAGTTGAGGAGAAACAAAAAAAGAACGAGGGAAGCGGTAGCTTGAAATATTCACTGAAATCAGACGTTCGACCACTATACAAGCATCTGAGAGAGATACAAACTGAACTAACAGTCTGGATGGAGAAAAGTGCATTACTAAAGGAGGAATTAAAGTCCAGATTCTCATCATTATGCAACATCCAGGAAGACATAACAAAGGCTTTGAAGGTGAGCGCTGAAGACGATGACTTCAAGTTTACAAGCTACCAAGCTGCTAAGTTCCAAGGTGAGGTTTTAAACATGAAACAAGAGAACAACAAGGTTGCAGATGAGTTGCAAGCTAGTCTTGACCATGTCACAAATCTCCAACTTGAAGTCGAAAGGACTCTAGCATTGCTGAGTGAGGAATTCGGACTCTCAGGATCAAAGAGTAGTCCTAATATCGATCTGCAACGCTCAGAGAGTAAGACTCGAGTTCCTTTACGATCATTCATCTTTGGTGTCAAACCAAAGAAGCAAAGGGCATCATTCTTCGCCTCCTGCATGCACCCGGCTCTACAGAGGAAGTACAATAATCGTAGATCATCGCTAAATGAGTAAAATACTACACTATGTCTTGGCTTATATCACTATTAATTCAGGAGGACTCTTCGTTTTTTTTCCCCTTATGTTTTGAGTTTGGAGAAAGTATACTCTCCTCATGTTGTAGATTTTTATAGTTTGAAAGTATTAAATCAATGGGAATACTTGGACTTTTTCACACTTTGTATTCCTCAAATTTGTTAACCAGAATGTTTGGTGTATAATCTGGTTCTTGAAACTTTAGTTATGTATCTTTCCTCAGTTCAAGACAACAGAACTGAATTCGGAAATTATCTTTGAAGTAGATTTTTGTTGTTCATTTTAATGTATATTGTTAATGTCCCTTACATCAGAATTCAGATTTCAATTTTGACTGTATTTTGTAGGAACCTGAGAGTTAACCAGAGTTCCAATGTGAATTCTTACACTTACTGGCAGCGTTGAAGGTTTTAAAAGTGTGCAATTAACAAGCGGTAAGATAATACAACTATCAACTAAATTGATACTTTTAAAGTCACAAAATTTGGAAGAACATTATGTTAGAATCAAAATATAGTTTCAGTTAAATAGTGTTTAGTCAATATATTACAGTAATTGCTATTATATTACACAGTTCATTGGATAACAGAAAATTTTCAGACCATCGAATGAAAACATAAATAGTGCAGCTAATATCAATATCAATGGCAAGTTACAAACTACTGTGATTAAGTTATCATAACAGTCAATCAATAGATGCAGGTGCAAAATGTATTTTATAAGACAATCAGCAGCAAGCAGAATTTTGAAAGAACCTTCCAATACTTACTTAAAAGCTATAAATTTCATTTGCATCAGTTCACTTTCAGTTGGTTGAAAATGCACCCAAATTGAAATGCAGAGGACCAATGAACATAATACCATTTCACATTCAGTATACTGATAAACTATAAGGCAATAAGCCTAACATCTGGTTAAATATACAGCAACATGCACCGGTTTTCTTTAGATTTTATTAGCAAATAACTGATAATGACCACTACTCATTCCAGAATACTGACCCACAAATAGAGTACTGGAAGATTTCTTTTTTCAGCTATTTCATTCAGATATATTTACATCAATATTGAAAGGAATCTATTAACTGTCCCCATTGATTTGCTGCATATGAGAAGCCTCAGCCCCAGCAGTAACAGTACGAATCACGGCTCTTTCAATGTGTGGAGAAAAATAAAGAGAGATCTTATTTTATTGATTATAGGCATACGAGACTAGACAATACATAGTGACATAAGAAAAGTTTATTTGACAATAGATAAAACATAATAAAACTTAAATGGAAACATATAATATGCATAATAATTTCAAGATTCTTTAACACAGTGCACCGACTGACACCTCTGATACTACCTTGGCTCCTCTTCCCTTGGCCATATAAAGTCCTATGTGATGCATGAGCTCCTGCCAAGAGAAAGAAAATGGCAAATTTTGAAACCAGTAAATTGACTTGACACAATTTTTATTCGTAAAACAAAAACTGTAAAACTGTAAAACTGAATGGACTATTTTTTAAGTTTTGTAGCTGATTAAAACTCAACACAAATCCTGTTGTCTTATTTTATAATTCCAATGTCTTATCTGAGCTGTCATAGTCCTAACTATCTAAAATCTTTGTTACCAAAGCATCCCCTCTAGAATTTATCCCCATACTGGGCTCATTTAATGAAACCAATAATCAACAAGCAAAAATACCCAAATCCATTATGTGAATGCGCTCAGTAATATGATCATTCAACGAATAAGGGACTATAAATGGACCTCAAGAATAAATATCAATCCGAATTCATAGAAATGGGAAATTCATTATCTCGATAGATACTATCTCTGACCAATAATAGCTTTCTGGTACAAACAACTCTTTTACAGAAGGTTTTGCAATAGCTAGTGTCAGTCATATATTAATCTCCTTTCAAGCGTCTTCAGTAATGTAACCAAATGACTCAGAAAGTTCAACAGCTTGAGCATTATAAAAGTTAAGTTATTGCTTCAACAACTGCATCATACTGCATGGCCTCATTCCAAAGTTACCAAAGTTCAGGAAGTTACTTAATGAGTGAATTTTGTTACCATCCATCAGAAATATACTTGAGTCCCATTATTACGTACATTTTAATTTTTTTGTGTGAATTGTTTTTCTTTATTTATAAGTTATAACTAGATAAAAATGGTTCTCATTGCAATGTTCTGATTCAATTCAATGCTTACAACATAAAATGTGTGGTGTCATATAACATATACCAACTACCTCAAGAAAATAAAAATAAATGTTTGCTCACTAAGTATTGTGCATACCATATTAACAAAATTTGCAAGTCAAAGTAACTGAAATATTCAACAAAAGACAACTATCAAACCAGTCTAAGTACCTGTGGGTGAGCCAAAGCACCTTTGATACTTCTGGCGACATGATGTGGCAAATCATAAGTTGCACAACCACAGGAGTACACAAACACATCCTCCAGCGGGGTAAGAAAACCACGGTTTCTGGCAGAGAGAGTGGAAGATACAAAATCAAGAACACATATGTCCGTGCATATCCCTACGACCAGTATCTTCAAAAAACCATAAAGGTAGACAAGGTTAGACATAATCAGACCATTAACATCTAAAATCAATACAATTCATTCACAAAAATCACAAATTAGATTGTAAACACACGTTGAGAATCAACTCTCTGCTTGGAGGAACACTAGAGATACTTACATTCTTAATCTGTTTAGTCTTCACCCAATCCATAAACACATTGGATCCATCCTTTTCAATGGAACCAAGAACCCCGTCGATACAATCCTTTTGCCTAAGAGTTACATTACTCTCAATCTCCAAAAACTGCAATTCTGCAAATATACCAGAAAAACAACATGACAAAATGGGAAATGAGGATGGCATTCAAGTGATTGATAAAGCACTAAATATAATTGATGATGAAGAATATAATAAGTACCTGGAACTAGTTTTGATTCATCAGTTCCAATAATACAATGAGGAGGATAAGGGGGCTCAGGGATATCAGGATGATGAGAATCAAGAAAAGCAAAAACAGGCCATCTCTTGTCACAGAATACTCTGGCAAGTCTCACTGATTCGTCCACCATATCGGAGATTTGTTTATCAGGCTGTGTTGGGGCCTGTTAAAAAAAACAAAAAAATTCCGGATGAGTCTCAACTAGATAGAAATCAATAACTAAAAGAGATTAAATAAATGAAACGAGAAATAACAAAAAAAAAATTACCAAGTTGCCAGCACCGACAGTACAAAAGCCATTAACAAGGTCAACAAGAACAAGACCGGTCTTAACATCTCCAGACAAGATCAAAGCTTCTTGTTCCAGAGGAAGCTCGTTCTTCAACATATCAATCGTGTTTGAAATCATCTTCTTCTATCAACGAAAAACACAAGTCATACGAAACGTAATAAAACACGAGACAAGACTCTCTCTATCTCTTTCTTCTCTGTCGGAAGCCAAGAAAATTAGCAGAAGAAAAACGACTCTCTCTCTCTCTCTCTCTCTCTCTCTCTTTTTCTTTCCTTTTTTCTTGGTCAGAAGCCAAGAAAATTAGCAGAAGAAAATCGAAATGTGGAATCTAACAGAGTTTATATGAACCGTTGGATCCGCAACTTTTGGGATCAAGAAACTGTAGATACCTTAGACGTGTCAAAACAGTGAAGGGGTAATTACATAAATGTATGGGGTGGGACCCATGTCACTAATAACTAATTTAGAGTCAATATACAAAAACTGAGATTCTACTCCTTGCTGATTCCTTATTGGTGTCTTTTTTTTTTGTTGAAAGAGCCTTATTGGTGTCTTATCAACAGGATTCTTTTCCTTTCGTGTTTTTTTTAATGCAAATCAGACAAATACACCGGACCACCAAAAGGGCAAAAGGTTTACCTTTAAAATTTTACAAGATTTCAAGCCGCTTAACTTTATACCCAGAACCGGATGAGAGGGGTCCAGTGACATGTCTCCCTCTCCCACACCCACACCCGTTATTAACCAAACCCAAGTTTACAATAAACTTCATTCCCAGGTTTAGTAAAAAACAAAAATTCCACTTTCTATAAAGTTGGTATAATACTAATCTAAAGTATAACTTCATTCCCAGGTTTAGCAATAAAGTTGGTATAATACTATTAAAGTTTGATACTATACAATATCAGTGGCTGATTCTGGGAAAAAGAGGACACAAGACACCACTCTTTTACACCCTGTCACTATTGCTATAATAAGATTCATGGATTATAATTTCCATGTGAGATCCACAACAGATGACAACTAAATTCATTTTCAAAACAATATAGAGAATTTTTGAATAAGGCGCTTCAGTATTATGCGATATCAGATTCAAATATTATGCAGATACAAGGTTTCAAAAGCAATTCATTCTCTATAAATAACTTCACTGCGCAGGAAAGCAGTAGCCAATATAGACTAAAAATGCAAAATCCCTAAATATGTATATACAGAGTATCTGTGGAAAGAAACCAAGTGCAGAAGATATATCACAAACTGTTGTACAAGGAGGAACTCAAAATTGGACAGGAAGATCAAATGCAATAATAATTTCATTTGCCCTTGTTAGCATCTTGTGGGAGTTTTACACCCATGAGTCCAAGCAAATTGGAAGTAGGGCCAGGGAGACCTTCCTGGGATGAAAAGGAATCAAGGAGGTTCTTCACCAAGTTCACATCCACATCCACAGGAGTAAAGTCTTCGTCCATGTCTAGATCTGTGGCATTTGATGCTCCCTGCACAAATAAGTTCATCAATCAATCAAAAGGGAGTGTATAAAATACACCAGACGCAGACGCTGCAGACCCCTATGATAAGACTCATGTATGTTACAAGCAGGAAGTGAAATGTAACAACTTCATACTGTGTAAGGAATAAATGGTTCTATATTTGTATGCCATATATACTTCGAAATAGTTCTCTCATGCAAAGACAAGAAACATACCTCAATTTTCTTACAAGATTCTTCATTTGCATGTACAAAACTTTTCTGAAGGGTGGTGTTCTTCAGTTCATTGTTCAAAGCATCTTCATAAGAATGCATAAAAGTATCTTCTCCATCATCCTCTTCCACAATATCACTACCGTCCTCAGACTCATCTGTGAATATCAAGATGATATTATGAGAACCCCAATAAAAAATTAATTAATAAATACAAGATATAATAAAGAGCCAGAATTTCCATGAGCTACAGTGAGTGTACATACATAAATAAAGGCAGAGCTAACGGTGTGCATGCATGTATATAACAAATACAGAAGGAAATGCAGTGGCTTTGTGTTAGTTATCTAAAAAGCATCACAGTGACAACAAGATAATCCTAGTTCATCCCTCCATACAACAAAAATCACCACAACTGAGATTATTTTTTACTATGTTTCCCAGTTTGAGCACAATCTATCATAAAAAGATTTTCAAGAAAGTGGCAATCAAACACATCAAATAACAGGAGCAACCTGCCACACCAAGGTGAGTGTTGTATATGTCCGTATTATTTTTATTCATTGTCAAATTGTGAAGTAGATTCAAGCATTGTTTTAAAAATTGGCCGAGGCAGCCGCTTCGAGGCACGCCTCAACCCACCCACCATATTGAGACGATCAAGCACTTCAAACCTTAAAACCGCCTTGAGGTGGTGAGGCGACGGCCGCTTCGAATTGAGGCGGTAGAATGGAAATAGGCAAAACGATGAGTTCTAGAGGCTGTGAACTGAAGGGAAATAGGTAAATCGGTGAGTTTTAGGTGGCTGTGACCTTAAGAGCTTTTTTGTCCAAAAGAAAATTTATTTAAAAAAAAAACTAAACAATAACAACTAAACCCTAAACTAGACAGCCATTACATGCAAAAAGAGGGAAAAAAATACTAAACTCACAGCCCTCAACAAGTGCGACAAAGGCAGCCCCCCAGTATTTTATTCTTCTTTTCTTCTTCACCTCCTCTCCTCACCGCCCGAAAAGGTAGTTTCATGGCTTGAAGTGCTTGAGGTTGTCACCTCAATGCAGTGGACGGCCGAGGCAGGTTGAGGCACACCTAGGCAGCTGCCTCGACCGATTTAAAAAAAATGATTATGGGAAAATCAGCTTGTGAAAATAGCTTATATTGTTTATTGAAACTGGGTATAACTGAAACCATAACTACTTTTCAACATGAGTAACCTTACTACCTCACAATCAATTGCATAAGCTATTTCAAAAAAAAATTCAAACTGCTTCCAAGTTTTTAGATACTCAGATGGACACACAGAGAGTGAGAGATATATAAGGAAAAATTCCCTCACTTTTACCAAATTTACCTAAAAGAAATCATGGCTTCTGTGGCAAATTTAATTACTTTATTATAAGAATGATGTTTACCATATTCCATGTCCGAAGAGGACCCTTCTTCAGAATCAACATCTTTACTGGTGTCTTCGTAACCTTGGCGCCTCATTACTGATTCCATGTCTTGAATAAAACGGTCCACGTCAAGGTCCACTTCTTCAAGGTCCCTTCAAGACAAAAAGTAAGAATATAGGTCAGTTTTGCTTAACTTCCCACCCTAATAACTATAATAAGCATCTATATGTGAACTAAGTCCCACTAGATGTACAAACTTTAATTTAGTTTAGTAACAATTACAACTCATTGCTTTGGAGGACAAATAATGCTCCATGTTCCAACTACTAACCAAAAATCAAAAGTGTACTCTCCAACCCAGTAATGGATTTCAGAGAAACAAAGACAGAAAGTACAGTCAAGCTTATAGAGAGCACTAGGCTCAGATAGGAGTTCAAACAAAGCACGGGTCACTTTTTCTTCTTCATTTTTTTTTTTGGCCTGAAGACAATTTAACTTGAAAATTATGATTCACAAAATCAAGAAAAGGCAGTCAGAAATTTTAACAAAGTATTGACTATTATGGCAAGAGAAATAATTCTAGTAGACTCAGCTTCCAAAAAGTGCACTTGGCAATTGGTATATCATAATGTCATTGATAGTAAAAATAAAACCAAAATTTATAACTTGAACCAATAATTTCATAAAATAACAATTAACTAAAGCATGTTGGTGCACAATTAAATCAAATTTAAACACCATTGTAATCATCCCTATAACATTTTACCATAATATTAATAACATGGTCAAACTTTGACCACACATTCATCAGCTTGTTCAAAATAAACTAATAGAACATACATAGTCTTACAAAAAAAATTTAAGTTGAACAATCCAAAGAGGACAAAGCAGGGATGCTAAGTTGCTAACTATAAAAAATTTACAAAATACCCTTATGATCAGGCTTGCTTTACATATGGAAAATAACACAAACAGCAAAGCCAAACCCTGCATCCCAAATGTGTATGTCCGTACTCCGCGTGTAAACGTGCACGCATGTGAAATAATAGATGAAATGACTAACTGATTCTGTAGATAATTGAAATGGATATAAAGTCTACTAACCTGTTTTCAGGAACCTCACATCCCTTATAGCTGGACACCTTTTGGACAAAAGCCTGCATGGTTTTTGCTATATCACCAAGATCAAAATCATCAACATTTGTGCTGGTTGAAGGACCACCATTATCCTGTGACTCTTTCGGTTTCTGTTTATTCTTCTGCTTTAAATTATAAAGTTCCAACTCTTTTTGTCTCTCTTGAAGAGCAGAATTCAACTCCTCCTCGCCACTGTAGAGCCAAGAATCATCATCGGAAGGAGTGACCTCCTGAACACTAAAGTCATCAGCTGAATGTGGTAAAGCAAGAATCTCATCTATGCGTTTCACTGGAGCACTCATCATTTCACTGCAACAGAAGAGAGATCATAGTGGGTATATGCTAGATGGAAGAAACAAAAACAGTGCCGATGTTACAGTATGATACTGCAGCAACTACTTCAGAAACCAAGCCTCTGGATTCTATAACCATCAATCCATCATATCTCCGTTTGAAGGTCAATATACAAGAAATATAGACAGGTTTTCAGAAACATTTGCAATTATAAATAACCTCCTATAATCATTAAACTAATAACACACACACACACACACAAAAAAGAGTGAACCGTAGCTTCACTTCAAACTCCAAGATATTCCCATGTAGAGCTACAAACAAGAAGGAACTTCCTATTCAGCAATAGTCAGAATGTTATATGATTTGTAAAGCATGGCATTCTTTTGAACTCAAAAATGTTTTATTAGTTCTATAAAACACAGGTGGTACCAACTCTATAACATGACCACTCCAGTCCACAAATTACACAATTCCATAAACTAATTTACATCATAGAGCATGACGTAGTTGAGAAATCACCTCACAGGCCTGTTTCAAGGCCGAAAAAAGCTGTGTCGTTATATAAACAAAGCACTAAATTTTCTTATGTACAGTTAAAAAAAACCTCTCATATCAGAGAAAAGACAAATACCTGGTTTTCACAAACAGATTGCTCTTCCTATAATAATCCTCCGCGTTCTCCATCAACCTCTTGTACTCCTTGGAACCAGGAATCAACCCTTCAAAATACCCACTCTTTTCTAAACTCTCCAAATACTTACTCCAAGTACTCCCCTTACCTTCTTCTCCTTCATTTTTCCTCTGCCAATACATCATCTCAAAACCACAAGCAATCTTCATCCCCAACTCTGCCTCCACATACCCTGCCACATCACCACTTCTGCTCGGCATTGGATAACACTTGGGGGCCTGAAACGTCTGCTGCATCAACTGCGCATACATTGCACGCGACATTTTCACATTGACCAAAACAAGCTCTTCTTCCTTTCCCTTACTCAAAAACCTCTCCATTTTCGCCGCGTACTTCATTGTATCAATATCTCTATCATAAAAGCCTTCTACAGCAAGCGAAATCAAGCAGGGCTCATGCTTCAACACCTGAGCCACCAACACCGGAACCCTAACCCTAACATTATGCATATTCCTCTTAGCTCTCTCAGGATACTCCGCAATCCTACTCTTGATCGCATTTTGAACCGCTTCACCAGCAAGCGATTCTTCGTCGTGATTAATCAAAAAATTTAACGAATCAGCCAAACTAGGATTAGGCAGCGACTTTCTAGGGATAATATGAACATGACCACCACGAATGAATATCCGATTCTCAGAATTTTCTGGTTTGACCCAACGAGGGAGGTGGAAAGCGGCTTCGATTAGCAAAAACTCACCGTCGGAGTCCCAAACTCGGATGGACAGATTAGGAAAAGCACGAGAGATGTCGAAGAGTAGGAATACGGTGAACCACTCGTCTTCTAGATTGTCGCCGAAGCGGAGCTTGCCGTGGAGGTGAGGGAGGGAGGCGGTGGCGGTGGAGATGGAGAGTGAGAAGTGATCGTGCTGCCATATGTAATCGGAAATATGAGGAGAAATGTGGTGGAGGATTTCCAGGTGGAGGGATTGAAGAGCGGTGGTGGAGAGTGTGGAGTCAGGGAAGATGGAGTAGAAAACGGTGTCGTATGAAGGACGGGACCCTGTTGCCATTTTTTTTTTTTTTTTTGTTTAGGGAATCTTCTGGGGTTTTTGTGTGAGAGTGAGAGGTTTTTGTTGTGGAAAGAGAAAACGACACAACCGCCTCCTCAAAACGGTGTAGTTTTCTCTTGTTATTATTTCTCTCCTTTTATTCTTTTTGTTTTTCTAAATTCTCCTATAATTATTTCAATAATTCGGATTCACGGGTCCGGTTTGAGCGAGTGAGCGACACAACAAAATTATTTATTTATTTAAGGCTTTTTAGTAAAAATGCCCTATTTTAGGGGCTTAATAGCAAATCTACCCTAAAATCGAATTCAATTGCAAAACTACCCTATTCTTCCCAAAATGCCCTCACTCATCATTCACCATATTTAGGAAAAATTACACAAACTTCCCATGATTTTATACAATATTGCACTGAGATGCAACTTTTGCTAAAATGACAAAAACTTCCCATGAATTCCTTTGACTAACTGTTGACTTACAGTTTGACTAACCTTTGACTTAATGGTCTAGGGGTAAAAATGTCATTTTTCACAATAATAATAATTAAACTTATGGTAAATTATGAAACAACCCCAAATAAATCTATAATTACAAATCAATCAAAATAAAATTACAAAATACATCCAAAAATCTTTAAAATTAGTTGTGCAAAAATCCAAATAGAAGAAACCTTCATAATTCAACTTTTTTTTCTGGAAAAAATTAATCAGCCATTTGGAAAAAAAATTCAATTTCCTTCAATCAAATTGAACTTTTTGTTTTTAATTTTCTTTAAAACTCCAGAATAATAAAAAAAATCCAAACTAGAAATTAAAAATCAATTGAAAAATAAGTCAGAAATTGAAAATCAATTGAAAAGAAAAAACTGGTTCTCTAGTTTTTAGTTCCAGTGACACCATTGATCAAAAATCATACCAGTTCAATAACTTCTCAGTTTAAATTTCAATCAACAATCCAACTTTACAAAATCTCCATACTTCAACAAATTTATATCTAAAATAAAAATTAAACAAAATCTTTTGACTCCTCAAATCCAACCACCCCACCAATAGCCACCCCAAATCCAAACCCAATCTCTGTCTCTCCACCAAAACCAAAACTCAACCCACAGTGGCCGCCACTAAACGACCATCATCTCACATCGCGGTGACGGCCCTCTGTCAAAGGAAAGAAGAGGGACAAGAGTGATGGTAAGAGAAAGAGAAGGAGATCGGCGGTGAGAGGAGATCGAACGACGGGAAGGAGGATTCGAGAGCGACGAAAAGAAGAAGATTGAGAGCGGTGGTTGGTGTGATTTCGGTGGGCTTGGAGTGGCGGTGGTGGCTAGGATTAGCTGTTTGAGTTTAGTTTAGGGTTTGTGTATTAGAGAAGATGATGATGGGATTTGGGTGGGTGTTTGTTTTTGAAATAGATTTGGAGATTTCCAGAATCTTTCTCTCCTTTTTTTTCTCTTTTTCTTTTTAATTATTTTGTTTGTTTCCAGATCTCTTAGTTTTTTTGTTTTTTTAATTATCTTGTTAAAAAAACAATTTAATTATGAACTATCACATAAAGTCATCAACTAACAGGAATGTCATTTTGGTCATTTTATCTAAAAGTTATAACAAGCTTCAGTCAAGATGGTTGACTGACGTTGGTCAACGCAGTCAAGGGGAAGTTTGTGTCATTTTGGCAAAAGCTACTGCTCAGTGCAATATTATATAAACTCATGGGAAGTTTGTGCAATTTACCCCCATATTTATTATCCTTTTTATTACTTTTACCAACAATTTACCAACCAACTTATCAAACAAATAAACTAAGCACTATCTAATAATTTTCCTACACTACAACACTTTGTTTCCCACACATTTGTTTTTCAATTTTAGGTATTAAAAACATTGGAGGCTATCATATAAAGTAATTTGAAAGTATGTATTGTATTTTAACATTATTTTTTCAACCTCATTAGCTTTATTTTGAGAGTTTTGAAATATCCAAGGATTTTTTTTCTTTCCATTTTATGAAGATTAAATCACCTTGGCAATTTCAAGACATGAAAAAAGGTTCGGGACGGGATGTCGGGTCACTCTGTCCCAAGGATTTAAAGCCTCGGGATACGGTGATCAGATATCGGGTCACCATGCCCCGAAGCTTTTTTCAATATATGAAAAAAGGTTCGAGACCGGGTGACCCGTCATAGGGTCACCCTGTCCCGAGGCTTTATAACCTCGGGACAGGGTGACCCAATGTCGGGTCACCACATCCCAAACCTTTTTTCAAGCCTTGAAAACTGCAAAGTGATTGAATCTTCATAAAATGGAAAGAAAATATTTTTATGGATATTTCAAAACTCTCAAAATAAAGCTAATAGGGTTGAAAAAATAATTTTAAAATGCAATTTAAACCTTCAAATTACTTTATATTATATCCTCCAATATTTTTAAAACCTAAAATTGAAAAACAAATGTGTTAGAAATAAAGTTTTGTAGTGTAGGAAAATTGTTAGATGGTATTTAGTTTATTTGTTTGATATGTTGGTTGGTAAAAGTAATAAAAATGATAATAAATATGGTGAGTGATGAGTGAGGGCATTTTGGAAAGAATAGAGTAGTTTTGCAATGTTACAATTGAATTTTATTTTAGGGTAGAGTTGCTATTAAACCCCTAAAATAGGGTAGTTTTACTAAAAACCCGTTATTTAATCCTAACACAATATGTTTAGCTAAGCATTTTAGTCTCCTCAATCCATACATGAATCAGTTATTAAACACTTTACACGATACGATTTAGGGGTCGTTTGTTTTTTTTTCTGAAGACTGAACAGTCCTGAATTTTTCTGAATACTGAATAGTGACTGAAATCTGAACTTGAATAACATGTTTTTTTTTTTTTCCTCACATCTGAATGTATTGTCAACCCGTTTTTTTTTTAAAGTAAAATTGTCTAAAACTAAGTAATTTTACATTTATACCCATGTTAAAGAATTATACATATAATATGGAATAAAAACAATCCAAAAATAATAATTATATATGAATACAAATAATAATGATATTCTTCTTCGATTACAAATAAACTTCATTTTTACTAAGAAAAGAAATGTTTTTTTTTTCAAAAAATAAAAGGGGCAGCAAGAAAACTCATATAAAACACTCTAAAAAAATAATATATAAATACATCACCCTAATATTATAATGTAGTATTGATATTAAACACCAATATGAGAAGTGCTTATGGTTCTTTTTATTTTTAAAGCTATTTAAATTAAGCAATATATTAAAATAACGATTTATGTACAATATATGATTATAATGAAATTAGAAATATATTACATATGGGGATAGTATCGGAAGAAAAGATTTTGGATTGCATTTAATGCAATTCAGTGATTTGCAATTAAGTGAAAAGTCAAGATTTCTTACTTTTTATTTTAAGTTGTTTTTTTTTTGTTATTTTTAATTTGTTTGATCACTTATAAAAACAAACAAAACAACTTAATAATTATGATTCAGACCCATTAAGTTTTAAGTGGAAAAAACAAACGACCCCTCAGTTATTACACAAGTAGTGTCAATCAACTAGTTTCAGGTCTCGACTCATTCCATCTGAATTTGGTTTATTTACTTATTCGATCCATCCAACATGTTTAATACCTTAAATTTAAATCTAGTAACACAAAGTTTATTAAAAATCAATTATATCTAACTAAATTAAGCATAATAAACTCAAAGTTATTTATCAATTAATTTACTCCATATAATCCACACCTGACACCACAAATAAAAATCCAGTTAAGTGTTAACTTAATACCATCCATAAATGATAAAATCCATGAAAAATAATAAATAAACAAATTAAACAAAACAGGGTTCTTACAAATCTCCTAAAAACTCATGTAATTCATGTAACAACGTAGCAATAACACTAAGCACCAAGGATAAAAACTTTCAAATCAAGTCTTCAATCTCGTGTGAATGATTGTAAGTTGCCAAAAAAAAAAAATGAAACGATATATATCACATTCCACATCGTTAGTGAGTAAGGTTCATAATTTGTAATAGACCACAAAATTTATACACAAGTCATGGTTGAATAGATTGGGATGCGAAAAAAACAAACAAACACAAATTATAGTATATTCATCAATTTTCCTTAATTTATTTAAGGTCGAACCATCAACGATGTTATTTTTAAACCGATCAACAATTTATTTTACCCCTAATAGGTTTCATTCTATGGTAGGATAGGTTTTTACTTATAATATCGAAATTATTTAACTCTTACAATTGGTTTAAATCAAATTACAAAAGGGATATTTTTAATTTTATTTTTATATACCTATGGGCTACGACGACTCGAATCTTGTACATTATTGGGTTTGATGAACATCCGTTACAACCATACCACATTGGTGCGAAGTTATTTTTTTTGAAAAGGGTGTGAAGTTATTTATTTATTTTGAAATATTACATAAATTCTGATTTTTTAAATGGCACGAAATTATTAATAATAATTATGTGCTCGCTAAAACAATTACTATTAGAGAAAAAATATTAAATAAAAGTTTCAAAGTATAAAAATTAAGGTTTGAGATAAAATATGTACTTGCTAAAACAATTACTGTCAGGAAAAAATATATTAAATAAAAGTTTTCAAACAATAAAAATTAGAGTTTGAGATAAGTAGTTTGAGATAAGTGTGCTGAGATCTCCGGTTTTTCTTAATATACATAAACTCCCATGTCGTTAATGAAACCTAACAAGAAAAACTATGTTGACTTTGATTAACTTTTAAAAAGACCAAAATGTCCAAAAAATTATCAATTTTTGAAATAAAAGTACATTAAAAAATAATAATATTTTAATAAATTTATGAAAAAAAAAAGATTTGGATCAAGCTTTTGAAATTAATGAAAAACAAATTAAGAGAACAAATAATCCAGAGCTGATGAGACGGATGTTGTCCCCGTCGAGGAGGTTCAAGAGATGGTGACCTTGTCGCATCGATTATTGGGGAAGAGGTTTCTACTACAATCCCCGAGAAATCTTCTAGGGCGTCCTCATCTCGAGTTGTTATTGTCTCGCAGGCTCCTGCTCATGATTTAATGAGAACCTTTGCATTAAATTAGACGTTCTTTTTGTCATATATTCATATGCGACAATGACTTGAAATTTCTTGTGCATAAACTCCATTCTCATATGCTTGATGAGTGTATTTGTCTAGGTTCTGTGTGAAATTATGAGCTACAACCAGTGAGGATTAGAGCCAAGGCGAATTATAACTATGGCATTAAACGAATGTGTTTTAAAACTAGAGTGTCTTGAGTTTGGGCTTTTCGAGAAAAATAAACTTGAGTAATGCATTCAAATTTATGACATTATTTTAGTCTTTATTCAGTGGCTCTAGCATGCATTAGTTGTGAATGGTACATGTGAGTTTTCATCTTGATTATTTGATTTTTCGCAAAAATATGTTTGTGGGTATCGTAGCTGGCAAACCATTAGGAGACAAAACTCCTCCAACTAAGGACACTTAGAGGTTTAAAGGCTTGTAGCATATGTTCAATACTATCGTGAAAGTGGCTTAGCTAGGTTTTATTTTTAGATTATTGTTTGTTTGTTTTTTGTTTGTTTTTTTTATTCTAGTTTTGCTCGAGGACTAGCAAAAGATAGTGTTAACAGCCATTTTTGGCAAGGGTCCAAAAAAGAATTTTCCTTCCTTATCAAGACCGCTTCAAGAAGAGGAGCGCTACAAGAAAGAGGAAGTTATAGTGCTGGCTCCTGATTGGGCCGGCATCGGGGCCATCACAGTCCCCCGGTACCAGGAAGCATCGGTGCCTTGATCAAATAATCTCGATGCACCACAGCATGCCATTACCATGGTACCTAAGAGTCCCGGTACCGCGACACCTATTACCCGGTGCCTAGGTACCGCGATACCTGTAACCTAGTACATAGGCACCGTGCTACCTGTCTTGGACTGATTCAATAAACGCATCTTGTCACTGAGCACGAAGAACGATAGCAAGGGAGCTTCAGGGCGCTAAAGAGGAAACCGCTCCGGCAGAAATGGGCTGATACACCAAAGATCCCAGAATAGTTGGACAGGTACACCAGGGATCCTAGAACAATACTTTGATTGAATAAACGAAGCCAGCTTTCAACTCCATCAAGACAGAAAAGAGAAGTTGACATTTCCCCTATTTAAAGCGCCATAAATGAGTCAAGATAGTCAACTAAATTAGAGTTCAAAATAAATGGAAACTACAACGTGATTGAAGGGAATAATTCCCACGCATGTATACAGCCTAAATCAACTCCAATCAACACCAAAGCAGGGTCTCCAACGATTACAGATCAATCAACAAGGTTTTCAGGGATTAAGTGGAGGAATTAGAGACCATAAATACATCGACAATGGACGAAGAAAAGGAATTCGAAATTCAGAGAGTTTTTTCCACTTATCGACTAGCACGAGCCCATCATCACCTATTGTGTAAAAGTGAGAAAAAGAAAGTTTAGAGAGACTAGATTCGACCTATATTGTACTTGCAGTTTCTACCATCAATAATACAATCTTTACTGTTTGATTTCCCTCTTACATTTTGTGTTATTCATCGTTTCATTCACATTCATATCTCGGTACCTAGTGGTATAGACCCCACTGCGATCTCCTAGGTTGCAGCAAAAGGGTATTGATCGAAATTATATGCCTCAACAAATTTTCGGTTAATAGATAGATTTGAGGGTATTTGATCGGTTCATTTCTATACATGTTTCAGGTCCTCATTTCCTGCTATTTGTGCTTTGTTCTCGGGTGAAAAAATGCTTGAATGTATGCAAAAGATCTTACGAAATGAATCCGACAATATGAACAAGATAAACACACGAGTCACATCTACTTTCATAGCAAGGATAACCAACAGATCAATTAGACTTTCTTCAAGGTTGTAATGAGACCATTGGGTGAAGGTTAAGAAACAACGAAAATGGAATTCAAAAACCTCGAATCATACCAAGTGATTTCTTTAATTACCTTCAAGATTTTGTATAAGTCTCTTCATATTTCAACATCTTCCAAGTACACAGGTCTTCATAATTCATTTTCCCCTTTTTCAGACTCCTTTTGAGTAGATATAAACATTTGCAATTTAATTAACTTATTGCATTCAGAAACTGTTTCCTTTTGATTCTCTTCAACTATGTTTTTTAAAAAAAAAACTTGAGAATCACATATATAGAATTTAAACAAAAATAACCTACACATAGTATTCAGATTCTTACTTTTGGATTGAATGCAGCTCCTTCCTTCTTTGGCCTCTGAACTATTTGCAACATCACAAATTTGAACTCCTTGTTTCTTCCTTACATTCCCTCAGTATGATTCTAAGCTACAAGGTATGGCTATAATACAACTTACTTGGGTTACAGTTAATGTTGGGTTACAGTTGATGCAGGTGAAAAATAAATAAAAAGGGTGTGTCTAAATGCGGAAATATAAAATCAACACAAGATATGATTTACGTGAGAAACCCTCCAACTGGGTAAAACTCACGGGTTAGATTACTAGCCACTACGGTCCGTCAAATCCACTATATGAAGTATCTATTACAACCTAGGTTGACCTTCTATCACACCATTCTCAGAAGACCTTGAATACCTCTACCCGCAAGCCTTTTACAATGGATGATGACCTAGCTTGTGCATTACACCTTGAAGTCACAAGACTTTAACTCATGAAGAGAACAATGCAAATCTATGTGAATATGTAATGATATTCACATAGATTTGCATTGGGCGCGTGAATTGGTTGTTATCAAATTAGTTACCAACTTTTCGACTTAATCAAATTAACCTAATAGCATAACCAAATCCAACCAAACATTCAACAATAATAATAAATGCGGAAATATAAAATCAACACAAGATATGATTTACGTGAGAAACCCTCCAACTGGGTAAAACTCACGGGTTAGATTACTAGCCACTACGGTCCGTCAAATCCACTATATGAAGTATCGATTACAACCTAGGTTGACCTTCTATCACACCATTCTCAGAAGACCTTGAATACCTCTACCCGCAAGCCTTTTACAATGGATAATGACCTAGCTTGTGCATTACACCTTGAAGTCACAAGACTTTAACTCATGAAGAGAACAATGCAAATCTATGTGAATATGTAATGATATTCACATAGATTTGCATTGGGCGCGTGAATTGGTTGTTATCAAATTAGTTACCAACTTTTCGACTTAATCAAATTAACCTAATAGCATAACCAAATCCAACCAAACATTCAACAATAATAATAAATGCGGAAATATAAAATCAACACAAGATATGATTTACGTGAGAAACCCTCCAACTGGGTAAAACTCACGGGTTAGATTACTAGCCACTACGGTCCGTCAAATCCACTATATGAAGTATCGATTACAACCTAGGTTGACCTTCTATCACACCATTCTCAGAAGACCTTGAATACCTCTACCCGCAAGCCTTTTACAATGGATGATGACCTAGCTTGTGCATTACACCTTGAAGTCACAAGACTTTAACTCATGAAGAGAACAATGCAAATCTATGTGAATATGTAATGATATTCAAAATGCAATATAATGCTAGACAACATTATATGCTATATACCATAAACTCTAATTATCAATGTCTAAATGAATGATCATAAAGACTTAGCTAGATATCATAAATCATTTAAAATGCTAGCTATCACATACAACCTCAATCAATCAATAAAATCCCTTACAATGTATTCAACATATATTCATGTGGTAGAGACAAAGCATTTAATCACACAATAAATGCAAAACCTAGAATAATGACTATCACAAACAACCTCAATCAATTTAAAAGGAGACCCATGAAATTGATCATTAAACATCCATCATATATTCAACAAGAATACTTAACAAAGTATTTAACATATATTCAACATGTATTCAACAAGAAATGAATTCAAAGCATTTAATCATGTACTAAAAGCTAAACATAGAGTAAGATGAACAATATATGAAATCAGTATGTATTTCAACTTACCTAGTCATCAGACCATGAAGAACCATGCCATAATGATGTTAAATGAAGATGTGAATGCATGGGTTTGAGGTTTGGTGAGTCAAGAACACAAATGAAGAGCTTTCTCTCACTAAAAATTAATTTCTCTCACTAGGATTTGATTTTCAGAGGTCTGAAATGAAATGGGAAGAAGATGGGGTTTATATAGAAACCTTAAATGAAACTACGCCTTTTTGGGAAATTAGAATAAATTTTGGGCTCTATAAGTTGTACGTACTGCGTATGAACAACGCATGTACAATGCAAGCTTGCTGGAAAACAACATCAGAAATTGTGCACTGTTCGTAGAGCGCACCAACAATGCAGACTTGCTGGAATTGCAAGTCTCACAATGTGCAATGTACGAACAGTGTACCAACAGCGCATGTACAGTGCACATCTCTTCAAATGCAATTTTGACAGTAAAACAATCATAAAACTGTGCAAACAAATGTAAGATCAATTAAATATGCATGAAGTGTGAGATGAGACATGGATGCACACATTCAAGTAAATGCAAATGCAAGAGATATAGAAATGCAAGTAAGTGTGTGTGTAGAACTATTCTCTTCAAGAAGTCAAGAACAAGTGATTACCTTCTTGAAGCATGCCATGGTAGATCACCTAAGTGACCCTTTACATGACAATCCTAGTGAGGTTTGTCACCGAAATAAGCTAACCAAAAACTGAGAAACTTACAATATTAAAAGCCTTTTAAATGAGTTCAAACACACACAGTCTAACATCACTTCCATTAGTTCATCTCACTCAAGATCAAGGATAACATTTGAAATCTTTTATGATGAATGTTGTATAATGTTCAATGTATAACCTATAGAGATCAGATCTAATGCTAAGAACCTATTAAGTGTTTAAGAGTATAGACAAACAAAACCCTCAATAATAATATTTATATACTCTTTTTGGCTTAGTGAACTTACAAGGGTAGTCTCCACTATTAATCATGGCAAACAACTAAACATCCTATTCACCATCACATTAAGAGCATGCCATAAATTTTGTATTATGCAATGCACTACTCTAAATAGCAAAATGTTTGTATAAACTCAGTGATTAATGCGTACTTGTCTCTTAAGGCACACCTAAAAGCATCTCAATCTAGGTCCATTGCAGAAAACTGACACAAAATAAAAAAATTTGACTCAATTACAAAACACGAAAAGTCCACACCTCCAAACCTAACTCAACACTATCCCTAATGTTGATAAGCGAGAAAAGATTGGAAGCCAAAAACAAAACCTAAACTAAACACAAACAATCACACTCTTAAGCTAAACATGAATAGAAACACATCTACAAATCCTGAAAATCCAAAAATAATACAGAAATATCCAACAAAACAAAAATCCAAAAGAAAAACAAAATAACACAATTTCAAAAGAAAATAAAAGAAAAATAAGGGAAATGAAGAACAAATACATATCAGTGAATAAACTCAGCAGAGTTAGTCATCATCATCCGTGAAGTGTAACTCTTCAGTTCCTTGATCAGAACCCTGCTGCTGCTGCTGACCAGATCCTCTACGTGCATGAAAATCTGATCATGGGGATATATGGTACATATCACTAGTACTGGCTCGGGAAAGCTAAGTCATTAAAGCTTGCACCCCATCGATGCGCGCATTGATTCGATCCATCCTAGATGAAAACTCGTTCCTGATAGAGTTAAAACCAGCAGTGACATATCCATGCATCGTCTGAAGCATATAATCCACCCACTTCGATCCCAGATGCGGATCGGCTCCCTGATTAGCTTCAGGCATTCCTTCCGCACCCATCTGAGGATAATAGGGATCCTGAAATGTTAACACCTCATCTGGCTCATCCAAAACATCCAAAGTTGCATGCGCGTCCTCATGAAGTCTCCTAGATCTGTAAAGACCAATGAGGGGAAGATCCGCGTGTAGGCCAAATCATTCCACAACTTCAGCTTCAGCATACTCGGCAACTCCGGATCTAGCCCATCAATAATATATATCCCAAAAATCCCTGCAAAAGGTTGTTATCAAACATGGAAAGACCAAAGGGGACATAGTACTATACCCACAGTTGCAGATCTCTCTCAGCATAACCTTCCTGATATCTATCGAGTCTCATACCCTCAAACGATACAATAGCTAGGCCTCTCATAAAATACCTATGTGCGGTGTTGTGAAGGCATGAGGGAATAAGTTACGAACGCTGTTAGGTTTTTGATTCATGTTCGCATAATTCAATATCAAAACAACATTTCATTTGTATTGATTAGTTGTCTAGGTTTATTATGATCCAAGCTTCAAAGAAGAATGGCAACTTATCAAGCAAAGTGAAATCTTCAAGAGGAGCAAGCTATATTGCACATCAAAGGTATATTTAGACTGTTGGAACCCTGTTCATTGGTAACGCAGCGGAAATAGGTTTTAAAATTTTTTATACATATCATAAACGAGCTGGGACCAGTGAACTTAGGATCACAATTCTTTTTCCTGAACTAATACATACAATATGTAAACACAGGAAATTGTAATCAATATACTAAAAGAAAATTTAGAACCTTATCAACGTTTGGAGGCTCCTTCACTTTACGATATGCTACTGGTCTGTACCACTGATCTTCCTCGCTATATCCAGGGACTGATAACTGCGTGTGGGCGCGTCACGTACTCAGGAACTTAGGAGGGTGTAGAGAAAAATAGAAGAAACTATTTCTTCTTGTTTACTGTGCAACACTTGCACTGCACACACTTGCACAATATTTTATTTCATACGCATAACCAATTGCATCTTATGCAATTTTTCTTCACATAGCACAAAACCACTTTTTTGTCTCTTTTGTTTGATTTTCGCACAGCACACTTGTGCTTTCTCTTTCCTTTTTTTTGTTTCTCTTTTGAAAAATCATTCACGCACAACACTTTTCTTTTTCTCTTTTGTTTCATTTGATTCACGCACAACTTTTAGTATTTGTATCCTATATATGTGTATGCATATCAGGTTAAGGTTTTTCAAAAAATATATAACTCTTTTATATCTTTTTCAAATAACCATACCTTATCTTTTAAAATAAAATCTATATTAAAAAAAGATAATATGTATATTTAAATTTAAACAATTTAAATTCAAATATATTTCAATTTATTTTATTTAATAAATGAGATAATCTCATTATCCCACTATTTAAAAAATAAATAACAAATTAAACCCTCCATTTAGTGATTAATAACATAATTAAATAATCTTATTATTTAATTTATTTAATCACTATTATTAATTAATTAAATAATCTCATTATTCAATTAATTCCCTAATAAATATGTGTCACTTTCGTAACACAATTAATTGGACAATTCAATTACTTAACCATGACCCTTGTTACCTAAATCGATCGGGCTAGCAAGGGGACCCAATGGACCCATAGTATTTTGAGCTCCAATAATCCTATGAATCATTAATTAAACTCTTTAATTAATATTCTTTGATTATTAACTCCCGTGTTATTCCACTAAAAACCCGAAGCCGCACTCTCTCAACTGTAGACGCTTTTACACAGACCGATACAACTCGGTGTCCATCGATATAGCTATTACACATGGTGTGATCCTCCACAGTAGTTCATAATTAGAGCTGGGTCATAATGTCCGTTATACCCGTCTTATTACATGTATCCTGTAAGTACCATTGATTCTCTAATGAACAATAAATCCTATTTCCTCACAGAATTAGGAGAGCGCTCATATTGTCCAAGCCCCGAATCAACCCTTAAGGGAACTACCATCTACCTCTCACAAGAAGAAGTGGATTCCACTATTGTGTACATACCTTCCCAGCCACAAGCCAAACCGCAATCCCAACATACAGAGTATATTGATCATGAATCGCATTTGACCTCACCCATGGTATATCAAAGACCACGATCTAACCTGAAGGAGTCGATAAGACATTCAGGATTAAGATCACCCACATATAGCCATCATTAGTTGATATATATGAATCTCATCAGTAAACAGATCTTGGTGAGAGATTCATATAGATCATGACCCAGTCCTATATGATCACATCATACAAGGTGCCTCAATTCCCATATCTCATATCAATGATTCAGGATAGAATCACCGTACATTACGGAATAGACCGCAGCTATAGATTAACCACAAATAAAGTACCCAGCTTTATTTGCTATCTATGGACTCTTTAGATTGCACGTCTCTTACTGTATCCATCTGTATATGACACTCATATACACAGTTCGAGATTACATCCGGCAATCTAGGATGGTAATATATGCACAAGTTATCAAATAAACAACACAACAAGAATGAATTGAACTTTTCTTTTATTTATTTCATAAATCCATTTACAAATTACATCTTTTAGAGCATAAACCCCAACATAGACATCTTTCCTCTTGCAAGGTTTAGGCATACACACACACACACACGCATCCATATATGTCCCTGCATCGCTGTGCTCAATTTGTATAACACATTTATACACATAATAATGTATGCACAAGCATTAGATTTAAATTGACAAAGTTGGTAAAATGCATGTACTATGACTATATCTAGGAATTGACATACTCGTGTGTTCATGTGTTTGTTTGTTTATATTTTTGTTTTGTGATATCGAACTTGAATATGTTCTCATATTATTCCTTACTGAGTTCTGGTGGTTTCGGTTACTCATTCATTAGTTTTCGAGTTCCGAGTTGTAAGTTACGAAACTTTCTGTGTGTTTAACATACATGGTTTTCATCTTAACATATTGAGATGATTTCCATAATTTTTGTGAAAGTTTGTTGACGTCCATGTCCGTGAGAGAGTCCCAATTTGTAATTCAAAAATAGATTCAAAATTGGAGTTCTGAGGCCGGAGAACGGTCAAAGAACGCTAGGGGAGTGCAAGGGAAGAGGAAAATGGCCAAATGCCATTTGCATCCTTTCCCATGGAAGTGCGTGAGCCTCACGGGAAGGAAGTCTTCCTGCCCCCGTGAGGCTCATGTACCTCTACGAGGTGCCTACGTGGAGAGAAGTAATTGGCTTCCTGAGTTTTCTCTCTCTCTCTCTCTCAACCTCACTTTCATGTGAGTGGGGTTTGTTGCACATTCTTCAAAAATCACCACCCACGCGCCTGCTAACGACTTGACAAGTGTCATTCAAAGAGTAAGATAAGCCACCACGAGTCCCGTCAGCACGTCAAATCAGTTGAACAGCCGAATGTTGTGGCTAAAATTAAATACGTACATGTTAATACAAAACTGGCATTAATGAGCAAGAGGGCAAAAATTAAAAACATAACTAAATATTTCTCACAGAGCGAATCTTTCTTCAAGACCAAACAAGTTACTCGGCTCAAATATTTAAGGGGGTATTGTTACTGGTAAAGTCTGATAAACTGACAAGTCATCATCATTACTGGAGAAAGCGGTGATCAAGTATGCCATGTCATCAAAAGTCAGCTAAAAGAAACCAGTTGCAGTTGACCAAGTCTCAACCTTTGGCTCCATCGCGATCCGATCAGGTTCAACAAACCGATCGGATAGAAGAAACCTGATCGGGTTAAGCAATTGATCGGATAAAAGAGACACTAGTCTAGTTGAGTAGCCGATCAGGTAAAGAAGACCTGATTGGGTTAAGCAACCGATCGGATAAAAGAGACACTGGTTGGGTTGAATAGCTTGTTGATGGTGATTTTTCGTCGTCACTATCAACGAACTTGTATCAAGCGAAAATAAGAACAGATAAGTGTAATACCGCAAGAAAATAATAAATCAAGAGACACAAATACGTGGTAAAAACTCCTTTTAACTGGAGAAAAATCCACGGGTTGTTGCTTGAGCAACAAAGTCAAATCCACTATGAGAAACTCAATTATAAGGTATTTCTCTCTGACTTCTCCTGCTAATTCTCACGTCCCCCTGTTATGTTTCTTACAGGGGTATTTATACATGTTATTGCTAGGGTTTATGGTACTGCTAGGGTTTGGTGTTGTGATACCCGTATTTTGTGTGATTTCCTAGTTCTAATTGAAGTTTGTCTCTTTCTGGAGTTTATCCTGTTTCCTATTTTGACTGAGTACGAATCTGCGTCGGATTCCTCGCCCTTTATCCATGAAAAATCTGTTTGCCTTTCAGTTGAACTCTGATAGTCGTATCGTTGCTTATTGTGGAGTTGCTTGCTGCTGATTCTGTCCATATGTTTGTGAAGTACTCGCCTTCATTATCTGATCCCGAGCATGACCGAGTATGCCTGAGCCGATTTCTTTGTCTGTGGTCGGGTTGCTTTGCTCTTTGCCGAGTAAATTCCCTTGGGGAATTTCTGCCCTTTAACGCTTGACTTTTCTTGACTTTGCTTACGTGGCACCTTACTGTAATGACGTGTCCTTAATGATGATTTTTACCTATAACAATACCCCCTTAAATATTTGAACCGGATGTATCGTGCTTACTCGGGATAAATATTTAACTCTTTCATGACTTGTTCTCGTTTATCGTCTTCTTCATCAATGTCGGATTTCAAATTCCTCTTTCGTTTCGAAACATTAGTGGCGTGTCTTAATTACGCCCGCACGCGTTTGATTCTTTTCTTATTCGAAGATCTTTTGATGGTGACTGACTGTCTCTTCGACGGCTCGGTGCCTCTCTTTACTGCCACCTGTCTTTTTTTGTTTGGCCGTGGTGCGTGGCATTTATGAGACGCGACCCTTCTGTTCGTGCCCGTACAGCTTACGTCATGATTCTTATCCCAATCTTTCCCGCTTCTCCTCACCTACCCTCTCTAGGGTTTCGTGTCTTGGGACCGGTTGCATACTTATATATATATATAGAAGTATTGCTTCAAAGGGAAAAACCCTATTCTTTTTCAAGTTTTTACCATCACTTCCCAGATTTCTGCCATCGCTTCCCTGCCTGTAATCTCGTCCTGCGAAGATTTATTTCTTTCGGCTTCCAAACCTTTTCTCGACCTTCTCGAAGATCCTGCCGTACCTCACGTCTCTTCAATCCTTTAAGGTTAGTTCTCATGGATCCCTCTGCTAGACATCGTCTTTTTACTGTTGCTATGATTGCCATTGAGCAAGGTGATACTTGTACTGCTACGGCTGTCCACAGGTTGCGACTGTCTCTTCGACGGCTCGGTGCCTCTCTTTACTGCCACATGTCTTCTTTTGTTTGGCCGTGGTGCGTGGCATTTATGAGACGCGACCCTTCTGTTCGTGCCCGTACAGCTTACGTCATGATTCTTATCCCAATCTTTCCCGCTTCTCCTCACCTACCCTCTCTAGGGTTTCGTGTCTTGGGACCGGTTGCATACTTATATATATATAGAAGTATTGCTTCAAAGGGAAAAACCCTATTCTCTTTCAAGTTTTTACCATCACTTCCCAGATTTCTGCCATCGCTTCCCTGCCTGTAATCTCGTCCTGCGAAGATTTATTTCTTTCGGCTTCCTAACCTTTTCTCAACTTTCTTGAAGATCCTGCCGTACCTCACGTCTCTTCAATCCTTTAAGGTTAGTTCTCATGGATCCCTCTGCTAGACATCGTCTTTTTACTGTTGCTATGATTGCCATTGAGCAAGGTGATACTTGTACTGCTACGGCTGTCCACAGGTTGCTTGGTGATCCAATTCCCGATCAGCCCCGATTTACAGACGCCGACGTCTCCGGACTCAACTTGTCTGGACTGCATCGTGAAGTTCCACCAGCCTCTTCCAGTTCGTCACAGCCTGAATCCTATCAGCCTGAGACCGATTCCAGTTCTACTTCTGCTGCTTGTGATAATTCTCGGCCGTGGAAAAGAATGGGGAAGAAACAAAGCAATCGTGACATCAACAAAGGTTCCTTTGTTCGGGAAAGCCGAGTCGGGCCCCAGAGGGTAGTCGAAAAAGACATTGAGGACGAGCATAGGGAGGCTCGTATCGTTTTCTCTCCCGAGAGAGTTTGCGCTTACGACGTTGAGCCAAATGTGGTTGGCCCCGAAGAAGTCACTAAATACACGAACCGTTTTGATCTGGACAGCAACACTATCTCATTAAACCCTGCTAACGGTCGGGCTGCGTGGAACCCCCCGCCCGGTCAAGTGGCGATTTACGGGGCGATGCTTTCTTGCGGGGTGACGCTTCCGCTTCAGTCCTTCATTACGTGGTTTTTGGCTGAAGCTCAGCTCGCCCCTGCTCAACTAACTCCGAACAGCTATCGGATCTTGATGTGCATGTGGCACATGTGGCATAGGATGGGACGACCACTCCCGACTCCTCGGGAAATTAGGCACTTCTATTCTTTGAGGCCTCTGGGAAAGACAGAGATTTACTTCCTGCTTTCAACTCAGCCCGAGAGTTGGGTCCCCAAGGAAGTGATCGTGAAGAACAAGGTGATGCCGACTGCTGATGAGAAGATGAAAGGGTTTGTTTGGGGCTTCCCCACCTCAAACAAGTTCTGGAAGAATAGTTGGTTCTTCGTGGGTGGAGACTGGGGATGGTCAATTTCTTTTGACATTGAGGGCTCTCAGATGACTCGTCGGGTGCCTCGGTACTTCTGCCTACCCCAGTGGAACCACATGACTTCGTCTTTTACGGATGAAGAACTCAAAACCATGACTCGGGCGGCCTTCCGTCCCGTGGAAAAGAGGGGCAGACCTTACCTCTTCGATGAGAAGAAGATGATAACAGCTCGCCTCTTCCCTCAACTTTCCGCACACCGGCGTCGCTGTAAGTTCTCTATTTCTGCCTTGCTATTTACCTGCTTTACCTATCTCGCTTTCAGCTTCCTAAATTTTTTTTTTTTAAGTGTACGACATAGATGTAGTGTGCGATGCCCAAGTCCGCCGGATGAAAGGCATTGTGGAGGCGAGCCGGAGGGAAGTTAAACGTCAACGTCAACGTCAACGGGATGCGGGGATAGCCCCTCCTCAAGGTGACTCCGATGGGAGTTCTTCCGAGGACATTCCCGAGGGGGGTGCTGGCAACGTGCCGGATTATATGCCTGAGGAAACTCAAAATCAAGAGTTGGCCGCCCATGCAGCTGATGAAGGCAATCAAGCAGGTCATTCGACAAAGGGGAATGAGAAGGTTGGGGAGTCTTCCGAACCAGTTACCTTCTCCTGCGGAACTAGATCTCCTCGGCCTGCTGTAGTCGAGTCGAGTATCACTTCCCCGGATGCGGAAATTACCAGGGAGCATCCGGACGTGACAGTTCCAGAGATTCTGATTTCTGCCGAACTGAACACTGCGCCGTCTGGAAGTGGTGCTGAAATGGGGCGTTTCGATCCGAATTTTGAGGACCCCACAGCAGACCTGAATACCCGTGGGAGGTAACCCATAAAAAGAAAAGCCTCGTTCTCACCTGGCCGTCCAGCCCCCAAGATTCCTCGAGTAGTTGCTTTCGTCGAGTCATCCTCAGATGAGGAGGGGGTAGCGGAGGCTGCTGAGAATGAGAGAACAATAGAGAACTCTCCTCCACGGGATCATATGAGGGACGAACCTGGCATCCCCCTTAGTTCCCCTCAGGCAATACCTACTGCTGGGTTCCCGAAAGCTAATCTTGGCGATCCTGACCCTTCAACCCAGTCTAGCGTACCTACCCCCGAGACCATGTTGAAAGTTATGGCTTCGGGCAAAGCATATATAGGGGAGGATCGTTGGAGCGATCTCAGGGTCGGTTCGTTATCTGATCGGATCTGTCATTTCTTCAACAGCGCTTCTTATGTGAGTAACTCTTAGACTTTCATATTTATCTCTTTTATTGCTACTTCATTTTTGTCACTTGTTATTGGCTCGTTGCAGATGGTGGCCGAGATGACTGAAGTCTGCCAGACTAGTGATGGTCAGACGGAGAAGATAAGGAGGCTTGAAGCCCAGTTGAAGGAGAGTGAAGATCGCCGTGCTCGGGCCGAACTGGCTTGTCAGGAAGGGACCAGGTCGAGTCAGGTGCTTCTGGACTAGTGCTTAGCGCGTCAACTAGAGGCTGAACAGAAAGCGTCTTTCGCTTCTGAAGAGGCCCAAACCTTCAAAGACTAGTTGTTATCTACTCAGGAGGCTCTACTCCAGGCTGAGCAGACAGCTGAAGATGCAAAATCTTCCTACGAGCGCCGGATTCAGGACTTAGAACGTCAAGCCTTGACGGTCAAGTCCCTGTCGAAGGAATCTAGGTTGGAGTTGGAGATTAAGGGGGTCGATCGCTTCAAAAGATCTCCAGCCTATGATGCTTTACTTCTCTGGGAATTTCAGATGGGAATGGTCTCGGCCGGAGAATTTTTCAAGAAGAAGAACAGAGCAACTGATCGGGCCAGGGCCAACTGGAGCCTCTCGGTCAAAAAGCATGTGGATGCTTCTCTGGAATCTCTTCGGCTCCAGATGAAGACGTGGCGAGCATATTGCAGAAGTAAGGGAAAAGAGCCACATCCCATGCACCTGGAAGTTCCCACTGCTGATTCCTTCTCAACTTTCTATGCTTGTGAGAAAGTGGGGATCGACGGTGAGGCTTCTGACGTTGGGCCCGTCCCGGGGTAGATTATAGCGCTTGGATAGATGACGACGCCCCGGAAGATGTGATTGTCTGGCCTTCTGATGACAGCCTCCTGAGTGAGTACGTGATGGAACCGGACCCGAGCATTGGTGAAAGTTGTTCTCAACCGCCGACATCTTCTTGATTAATTTTCTTTCTTTTTCTTTTTTTTGTAACAATTGTTTTTTGTAACAACCGTTGTGTATTCTTTCGCTCATATATAAAAAAATCTGTTCACTATTCTGCCTGTCCAGTTCCCTATACTCGGCTCATAGATCTTAAGAATTTTTGGAAATCTTAATTTCAACCAAGTACTTGGCGACTACCAAAGTTAACCTAGTATCTTATTCAATTGGCAACTCATTTATTAAGCCGAGTATCTCATTAAACTGGTCGTTGATTTATTGGACCAAGTATCTTATTTAACTGACAATTTCTCTTTTAAAACCGAGTATCTTATTTAACTGGCAACTTTTTTAAGCCGAGTATCTTGTTTAACTGGCAATTAATTTCTCCGATCTTGTGAAGATCGTTTTACCCTAACGTTTCGTCAAGGCTCACCACAACCATACGTTAAGGTCCTTACACAAGTCACCTAGGACGTCTCCCGGTTTTGTCTGTGCAAGGTTTCGTCGAATCGTTGGTGGTTATGTTGACCAGCCAACACGACTGCGCATCTCACCAGTCTTCCTGGCGGTGCTCCCAGCAGTTTTCCAGTTATCCTGGTGCCTCGATTTTGCCTTTTGGTTAAGAAGTGCGTTTGCACTGCTTAAACCAGGCGGGCGTGCTATTCCAGCTTCTCAGCTCTTCAAGAACTACTTGTCCGCTCTCCCGCGGCCTCGTAGCGCATGATTATTTTTGAACAAGATTTACTCGGATCGGTTTGTTTTAGGTGACTAAATTTAGTTTGCTTGTTTTCGGACGAGGTGGCCACTGTTGTTTTTGCCTTATTTGAACATTCTTTATGGTAGATTTCATCGTCTTCAATGAATAACCTCTTTATTAGCAAACGAACTTTATTAGATAACAATAAGAATTAGAAACCTCTTAACATGACTATAATTTAGTTAAAGCAGAGCTAAAATAACATTAAACATGAATGAGCTTGTCAGGGGTAGAAAATCTTGAGATACTGAGCGTTGCATGGTCGGGGTACTAAGCTGCCTTCTGGGTGAGCTATCAGGTAAGCTCCGTGCCCTGCAACTCCCTTGATGATATACGGGCCTTCCCATTTGTCAGCGAGAGATCCTGCCGACTTGTCCTTAGTGTTCGGGGACACCCTTCTTAGCACTAAATCTCCGAGCTGGAATCTACGCACACGAACATGGGAATTATAGTACCTTGCAGCCCTCTGCTGACACGCTGCATTTCTCACTTGAGCTGCATCCCTGATTTCTTCAAGCTCGTCTAAGTTCCGCTGCAACATGTTGACGTTGTGCTCGGGGCTGTATAGTTGCACCTTGGGTGACGTAAAGGTTGTTTCCGCCGGGATTACAGCCTCTGTTCCGAATGCTAGTGCAAAAGGGGTCTCCCCTGTGGATGACCTGATAGTCGTTCGGTATGCCCATAGCACCTCTGGTAGTTTGTCTGCCCAACTGCCTTTCTTTGCTTCAAACTTTGCTTTCAGTGTGTGCTTGATCACTTTGTTCACAACTTCAGTTTGGCCATTGGTTTGAGGATGTGCAGGTGACGCATAGTAGTTTGCAATCTTGTACTCCTCGCACATTTCCCTGAACTTGCTGTTGTCGAACTGAGTTCCGTTATCCGTTATAATAATGCTCGGGATTCCGAACCTATATATAATGTTCTTCCTGACAAAGCTAGTGGTGTTCGCCTCCGTGATGTGCACCAATGCCTCTGCTTCTGCCCACTTGGTAAAGTAGTCTACTGCCACAATTGCGTACTTTGCTCCTCCCCTTGTTCCTGTGGGCATTGGACCAATCAGGTCGATGCCCCACATGGCAAAAGGCCAAGGGGAAGTTAAGCTTCTGAGTAACTCTGGGGGTTGCCGAATGTCGTTTGCTATTCTTTGACATGTCTTGTAAATTTCCGCGAATCGCTGTGCTTCAGCAAATAAAGTCGGCCAATAAAAACCTTGCCGAAGTACCTTGTGTGCTAGACTCTTACCCCCAGTGTGGTTTCCACACACCCCACTGTGAACATCTTTCAGAATCTTGTAGGTTTCTTCTCCGGCAACACATCTTTGTAACACCTTTGAGAACCCTCTTCTGTATAGTTCTCCCCTTAGAATTGTGTACCGAGTTGACCTGTACCTGATGCGTTTTGCCTCCACAGCATCCTCCGGTAATATGTTTCTCTCCAAATACTCTCTAAGCTGGGTCGTCCAATCACTTGGACCTGACTGGATTTCTGACACCATGACCTCTTCAGTTCTGCCGTACTTGGTTTGGTCAGGTGCGCCACTGGTATTGCTTTCGACTTAATACTCGTGGTGGCTGAGGCTAATTTAGACAAAGCATCTGCTATTTCTTTCTCCTCCCGAGGGATTTGAAGGATCCTGTACGCCTTAAACTTTTTAAGCAAGCTCTTTGCAATGTCTAAGTAAGCTATCATATGCTCTTCCCTCGCCTGGTATTCATCCAGCACCTGGTTAACCACAACCTGGGAATCGCTGTATACCGCCAACTCATCTGCCCCCAATGCTATGCAAACTCTCAAACCAGCCAACAAAGCTTCATACTCTGCTTGGTTATTAGTTGCTTTGAAGTCGAACCTCATGGCGCATTCCACAGCATCCCATTCTGGTATTGTTATGACTATTCCGGCCTCACTGCCATGGGTGTTCGACGATCCATCCACATGCAACTTCCATTGGAACTTACTCACTTGTTCGCCTTCTATCATCTTTTGTACTTCCATATCTGGCTCGGTGAACTCTGATATGAAATCGGACACCGCTTGTCCCTTAACTGCAGCTTTTGGGGTATATTTGATGTCAAATTCACTTAACTCAACAGCCCACTTAATCAATCTTCCCGACAGTTCTGGCTTATGCAGGATGAGTTTCAGCGGGCAGTCGGTGTACACCTCTATTGCATGCGCTTGGAAGTACGGCCTTAGTTTTCTGGCTGCCGTGACCAAGGCGAGTGCAACCTTTTCGGCCAATGAGTATCTAGTTTCTGCTGGCAGCAACGCCTTGCTGGTATAATATACCGGTTTTTACACTCCTTCCTCCATCCGAATCAACACCGAACTTGTCACTACCTCTGTGACTGAGAGGTACAAGTACAACGTCTCCCCGACCACCGGCTTTGAGAGGTTAGGTGCTCGCCCTAAATACTCTTTTAATTTCTGAAAGGCAGCTTCGCATTCTTCACTTCATTCAAGGCCTTTTCCTTTCTTTATTGCTCTGAAGAATGAGGCGCATTTGTCTGTCGATTTTGCTATGAATCGGTTAAGTGACGCAAGACATCCCGTTAGCCTCTGTACATCCATCAGCGTCCTCGGCGAAGCCATATCTTCCAACGCTTTGATCTTCTCGGGGTTCACCTCAATCCCTCTTTGATGTACCTGAAAACCAAGAAATCTCCCTGATGGCACTCCGAACACACATTTGCTCGGGTAAAGCTTCATTTTATATCTCCTCAGCACTTCGAAGGTCTCCCTTAAGTCTTCTGAATTCCTCTCCGCTGTGACACTCTTGGTCAACATATCATCCACATAAACTTCCATGTTCCTCCCGATTTGCCGGGCAAAAATCCTATTCAATAGTCTCTGGTAGGTTGCCCCAGCGTTCTTCAGCCCGAAAGGCATTACCTTATAGCAGTACAAACCCTGATCTGTGGTGAAGGCCGTCTTTTCTTCATCTGCTTTATTCATTCTGATCTGATTGTATCCTGAATAAGCATCCATGAAGCTCAACAATTCGTGCCCAGCTGTTGCATCCACCAGTTGGTCTATTCTCGGCAATGTGAAGCTATCTTTCGGACATGCCTTATTCAAATCGGTGAAGTCTACACACATTCTCCACTGATTATTCTTCTTCTTGACCAGCACCACATTGGCCACTCATTCTGGGTATTTGACCTCCCTTATCGATCCTGCAGAAAGCAACTTGCCTACTTCATTCTTAATGGCCATACTCCTCTCTGGATTGAACAGTCGTCTCTTTTGCACTACCGGGCGGAACTCTGGATTGATGGAGAGGCAATGTGATATCACTTTTGGATCTATCCCGGGCATATCTTCGTGGCTCCAAGCAAAAACATCCTTGTAATCCCTTAGTAGTGAGACAAGTTGGGCTTTTATACATTCACTCAAATTTGCCCCGACTTTCACCGTCCTGCCTGGATCTTCTGGGTCCAATGCCACCTCTTCGGTCGGCTCATCTTTCTTAGCTTCGGGCTCCTCTCTGAGATCCAACTCAAAATCCTTCGGTACTTCTGACTCTTCAGTCTCATCAGTTATCAGCTTGGTTGTCACATTGTATACATGGTTTACTTCCCTGTCCTTGTATACTGACAAATTTGCCCTTCGAGCCATTTCTTGTGATCCTTTGACCACTCCAAATCCAAACTCCGTTGGGAACTTCATCATTAAGGCATAAGTCGCTGTCACCGCCTTAGCTTTATTCAAGAACGGTCTGCCCAGTAGGGCGTTGTATGGCCAATTTTCTGTGTCGACGACTACAAAGTCGAGTAACACTGTCTTTTGGCAAGGAGCCTTCCCAACCTTCATCGGTAATTTCACTGTACCGAGCGACCTTACCTCCACCCCGCCAAATCCTCTAAGAGGAGTAGGAAAAGGCTGCAGGTCTTTCCTGTCCAGCCTCAGCTGGTCATAAACTTCTGTATTCAAAATATCCGCTGAGCTTCCATTGTCAATCAAAATCCGATGGACCTCCCTATGGCCGATACGTGCGCTGATTACCAGTGCATCGTTCAGTCTTACATCTACTCCATGTGAGTCAGCCTCTGTGAATATGATGGGATCCCAGCCTCCCTTGATCCTTTTCGGGTCGGGTTCAATAGAGTTGACATCTAGATCTCTCCTAGCCTCCATGGCTTCCCGAATTTCCTGGGTCCTCTCCCTATTACTTTTGCCCGTTGATGGTCCACTAAAAATCATGTTGATCGTTCCTTCATCCTCAGCTTTCTTGGGGCTAGGTTTTCTTGCCCGACCATCCTGTCGGTTATCTTTCTGTCCATCTACCTTATCGGTTTTCCTCAGGACGATATCTTTCAAGTGTCCTTCCCTGATGAGGGTCTCGATGTGATCCCTAAGTTGAAAACACTTGGAAGTTTCGTGGCCATTCTCCTTATGGAACCTGCAATACTTGGTGGTGTCCCTCCGGGCATAGGATGACTGCCTAGGAGGTTCTTTAGATATGTTCTTCTCCTCCAGAATTGCCAGAATTTCCTCTTGATCCTTCCTCAGTGGGGTATAGTTTGTATATCTGCCTTGGAACTTCTGCCGCGGCTGATCTGTCTTCGGATCATATGCCCGACGACCATCCCGACTATCCCGTGTCTTATTCTTTTGTTTATCACCTTTCGCATCGGGCGTCTTCGCTTGGTCATTGGCTTTAGACCCTTCCGGGCGTCGGCCATGCACGAAGTATCCTCCCGTGGCAATTTCTTCTTCCTCCGCCAAGGCATAGCCCCCAGCCATATCCATCATGTCAGCATAACTGGTTAGACGGGCTCTTCTCAGGTCAAATGACAGCTGACCATTCTGGAGGTTATTGATGAATGCTGCAATTATGGCCTCGTCGTTTGCACTTCCAATCTCAGACACTTCTTGACCGAATCTTCCCAAATACTTCTTAAGTGACTCATCATTTCCTTGCTTAAGTTGAGACAAGTGGGCCACCGACTTCTTTCTGTGCACATTCCCGAGGAACTGCCTTGCTGAAGTTACTTATGATGGCCGTTGGTAACCTGCCGAACCACCTAGAGCCCAGATCCCTAAGAGTTTGAGGGAAATTTAAGCACAGTAGGGCATCATTGTAAACATACTGGGCCATGGCACTCTTGCATCTTCTGACATGTTCCTTAGGGTCTGTGTCCTTTTTGAATTGCTCTACATGTGGCATTCTAAACCTCTCCGGGAATGGCGTCCTCAGGATCCTATTGGTGAAAGGGCTCCCGGACTCATCATCTGACAACTCGTTACGCCCATATCGCCTGACTAACGCATCCATTTATCCGCGGTTGTTCTCCACTTCCCGGGTCAAACTCTGTATGAGTATATCTCTGTCTCCCTCCGGCTCCCCCACAGCATTGAAATTCTGACTTATAGTCAGTTTTTGGCCTCTTTCTTCCGGATTCGATTCTCTTTGATCCTGATTTAAACCGTGCAGCCGAACCGTGCCCCTTTGGCGCTTGTGATGATAATTCTGCTCACTCTCTCCCGAGGACGACGATCGATCTCTCCGATGAGTACGCCTCCTTAGACGGTCTCTATCCCTAGCCGTCTGGTCATGACCATACCTTCTGTCTGAGTCATTCTCCTCTCTACGTTCTCCGCTTCCCCTGGTTGGCCTTTCAGAAAAAATCACCGGCTTGTCAATCGGATCACGGCTTGCCTTTATGGGTGCATCAGGCGTTGGTATCACCACTGTGGAGCGCAACCTCGTTGCTTGCTGATTTGGAGCAGAAAGATTGTGAGGTGACATCAAACCTTCCGTGGTGGAGAGATCAACCCTTTGCTTGGCAGCGTCTGATATAAGTTGCTGTAAGGAAGCGCGGAATCGTTGCGCAATCTCTTCGTTAGTTGGAGGAAAACGTTGAATGCCAGCCAGGGCAGTTGACTGATCTGCCGTTGCCAAGGTTACCTCTGCAGTGTTAAGGGTGGCCTCATCCTCCAATTCATTGATTGGCAATCCTTGACTATACCTGGAATCGCTACCATCTCCTTCGCCAGCCATTGTCACAAGTTTTGCTTGATTGCCCCTTCCTCTTGCGCCAATTGTTGATGGTGATTTTTCGTCGTCACTATCAACGAACTTGTATCAAGCGAAAATAAGAACAGATAAGTGTAATACCGCAAGAAAATAATAAATCAAGAGACACAAATATGTGGTAAAAACTCCTTTTAACTGGAGAAAAATCCACGGGTTGTTGCTTAAGCAACAAAGTCAAATCCACTATGAAAAACTCAATTACAAGGTATTTCTCTCTGACTTCTCCTGCTAATTCTCACGTCCCCCTGTTATGTTTCTTACAGGGGTATTTATACATGTTATTTCTAGGGTTTATGGTACTGCTAGGGTTTGGTGTTGTGATACCCGTATTTTGTGTGATTTCCTAGTTCTAATTGAAGTCTGTCTCTTTCTGGAGTTTATCATGTTTCCTGTTTTGACTGAGTCTGAATCTGCGTCGGATTCCTCGCCCTTTATCCACAGGAAATCTGTTTACCTTTCAGTTGAACTCTGATAGTCGTATCGTTGCTTATTGTGGAGTTACTTGCTGCTGATTCTGTCCATATGTTTGTGAAGTACTCGCCTTCATTATCTGATCCCGAGCATGACCGAGTATGCCCAAGCCGATTTCTTTGTCTGTGGTCGGGTTGCTTTGCTCTTTGCCGAGTAAATTCCCTTGGGGAATTTATGCCCTTTAACGCTTGACTTTTCTTGACTTTGCTTACGTGGCCCCTTACTGTAATGACGTGTCCTTAATGATGATTTTTACCTATAACATAGCTGATCGGGTAAAGAAGACCCGGTCAAGTTAGGGAACCGATCAGTCAAAAGTGAGTAATAGACAGTAACACCAAGTTAACCATGACTCAAATATGAAGAAGGAGAATCTTAGTCAAACTAGGAACCACGAAATACACTCGAATAAGGAAACAAATTTTCTTAGAGATATTGAAGTCCAAATTCAATAGGGGATCTAATTCACTTAATGTGCAAAGTATGCAAAAGTGGAAAGAAGATAAAAGTGACTCCAAGAAATCATAGTCCTACTAAATCTCATCAACTTTTCTTACTTGTACACCAAGAATTAGGGTTCTATGCATGTATAAATAGACTATTAATGCCATTATGTACGCATATGAAAAAACTCATAACTGCAAGAGCGAAAGAGAGATTGAGTGTGTAATTCATCTTCACATAGTGAAACCTTATTCTCACTACCTCCGGCAATCATGGTTTTTTCCCTTCTTAGGGTTTTCCCCATAAATTTCGTGTTCTTCATGTTTAATTATTATTTTCTCGCTCTACAATATCATTATCATTCGCATTAACGTTGTTGGATGCGTAACTTTTTCCATAATCTAAAAATCGCTGTCAACATATACATATGCATATTATGGCACATAGTCCCAAGTCCCAACCACTACCAATTGCATTAACTAGCCTGCACGCCATAACAACAGTAAATTAGGGGATGCTATATACACAGGTTGCTGACCCCAAATTGAAGACATACTTCAACAGAATGAAACCTAGATACTTTTTTTTTCATAACACCTCAATTTTTTTTCAAATATTATAATAATTTGAGATTTAGAAAAAATAGTGAGACTCAAACCTCAACCTTGTGGAAAGGGTATGAGTGGCATACCACTGGAAACCTCATATTATACTTTATTATAATTTTTTGAGTCTAACCATATTGGTTTGTTCATCTAGCTCGTTCTTGGTTAAACCTAAATCAATTGTAGTTAAGCCGGTCAATAACAATTTTAAAAAAATTGTATTTTTTTTTGGATTGGACAACAGAAGTGCATAAGAATGTGTCAAGATCAAACACCTATATATTTAATTACTCATACAACCTATTAGAGTAATTATTTACTCTCACATTAAAAGAGTGGAAATTCTCTATACTGTTATAAATAAATAGAATAATAGATGAAGAACAATTGAAGAAAATGAAGAACGGGTGAAGAAGAAGAAAACAAAGTGAGTGATTGATAGAGAGAGAAACGAGAGAGTAGAAAAAGACTAATTACTTGATTTTGTATTGACTTTGTGATGATCAGATATTTTACAAAGAAAATGAGACATATATATACATATAGGCAAGAGGGAGGCGGCGGGAGAGTGGGAGATATTTGTGTGTATTTACACAAGTGGTAAAAAAGCCACCTATTACAACACTCCTCATTGGATTTATACCACTTGTATTAATTTTCTACTAAAAACCCAATGAGACAAAATCTGAGAAAAATGTATATAATGATCTTTCTGGATCTAGTGGGGATGGACATTAAAAACCGTCTCATTAAAAACCTTACCAGGAAAACCCAGTTGGACAAAGTCTGATCGAAAGGAAAAAGAATATAGTGTACACATGTCCATTCAAAACTTTGCTCCCCCTAATTGAATGCTCCCCCTTATAAAAACTTCAGCATTGATCTTGTATTTTACAGAGTTGACGTATGCCTATTCCATATACTAACTTCTCAAAAGTTGATGTAGGCAATGCTTTGGTAAACAGATCTGCAAGATTATCTGTAGACCGTATTTGTTTAACATCAATTTGTCGACTCTGTTAAAGCTCATGAGTATAGAATAATTTAGGAGAAATATGTTTGGTTCTATCTCTTTTAATATATCCCCCTCTAATTTGAGCAATGCAAGCCACATTATCTTCAAATATCGATGTTGGCATTTCTATAGATAATGAAAATTCACAAGTATTTTGAATATGATGAATAACTTACCTTAGCCAAACACATTATCGACTTGCTCCGTGAACTGCGATGATTTCAAAATGATAAGAGGATGTAACAACCAAAGTCTGTTTTATGGAGTGCCATAATATTGTTGTGCCATTATATGTAAAAACATATCCCGCTTGTGAACGAGCTTTGAGGGGATCAGACAGATACTTGGCACCAGCATAACCAAGTAAACCTGAAAAATTGTTAGATTTTGTATAAAATAATCATAAATCTTTCATTCCACTAAAGTAACGGAAAAGATGTTTGATCCCATTCCAATGTTTTCGAGTTGGTGCTGAACTGAATCTAGCCTGTACAATCACAAAGAATGCAATATCTGGTATAGTACACTGAGCTAAATATAATAAAGCGCCAATTGCATTAAGATATGGTACCTCAGGACCATGTATATTTTCATCATTTTCTTTTGGACTGAATGGATCATTTTTAGGATCAAGAGTTCTAACAACCATGGGAGTACTTAATGGATGAGTATTATCCATATGGAATCTTTTTAAAATCTTTTCAATATTTGATGATTGATGGACAAGTACTCCATTTGATCTATATTCGATCTCAAGGCCGAGATAATATTTTATATTTCCCAGATCTTTCATTTTATATTCCATTTCAAGTATTCAGCAGTTTTTAGGAGTTCCCCAAGAGTTCCAATTAAGTTCATATCATCAACATAAACTGCTATGATAGCAAATCCAGATTCTGATTTCTTAATGAAAACACATGGACATATATGATTATATACATATCCTTCTTTTATCAGATATTTACTAAGACGGTTGTACCATATCCGTCCAGATTGTTTTAATCCATACAAGGACCTTTGTAATTTTATTTAATACAAATTACGAGGTCTTTAGTTACATGATTCTGGCATTTTAAACCCTTCAGGGATTTTCATGTAAATATCTGAATCTAGTGAACCATATAGATAAGTAGTCACTACGTCAATTAGACGCATTTCAAGTCTTTCCAAGACAGCCTTGCTTATTAGAAATCGAAACATAATTGTATCCATCACTAGTGAGTATGTTTCATCAAAATCGATGCCAGGTCTCTACGAGAAACTTTGTGCTACGAGTCGTGCCTTATATCTCACAACCTCATTTTTCTCATTACATTTTTGTATAAAAACCCATTTGTACCCAACAGGTTTGCTGTCATTAGGCGTATGGATTATTGATCCAAATACTTCACGTTTGGCTAATGAAGACAATTCTGCTTGAATTGCTTCTTTCCATTTAGGCCAATCAGACCTTTGTCTACAATCATCGAGATTATGAGGTTCATAATCATCATTTATAATTTCAGTTGCCACTGTGTATGAAAATAAATCATCGATGATTGTTTCTTCACGATTCCACAATTTTCTTGTATAATATATAGAAATTTCCTCATTTCTACATTCTTGTATCTTTTCAGATATTCCTGCCCCCCCCCCCCCCCCCCCCCCCCCCCAACACACACACACACACCTTCAGGGATATTTAACTCTTCTGGAGTTAACCTAGAGAAAGTGGATTTATTTATTTTCCTTTTTCGAGGAACAATATCTTTTGAGCCAAATGGTCTACCATTCTTTTAGCGTGTAGTAGATGATTCTTTTGCTATCATTTGTTTATATTGTTTTTCTGGAACAATCACCCTTGCTAGTACATTAACAGCTGGGATGTATGATTTTGTTACCCTAGTAGCATCTGTAAATGCATCTAGTAACTGATTCGCTATTGCTTGAAGATGTACTATCTTGCGAACTTCATTCTCATATTGAGATGTGTATGGGTCTAAATGAATTAGACTAGAAACTTTCTAGGAAAGTTCATGCTTCTCTTCAGAAGAAGTTTTTCTTTCCCCTAATGATGGGAAATTTGTTTCATCAAATGACAATATGCAAACCATGTTGTGAAAAGATCACCAGTCAAAGGTTCAAGATATCTAATAATTGATGGTGAATCAAGACCAACATGTATTCCCAAACGCTTTTGGGGTCCCATTTTAGTTCTTTGTATTGGCATAATTGGGACATATACGGCACAACCAAAAGTACGTAAATGAGATATATCTGGTTGATGACCAAGTATAAGTTATACTGGTGAATACTGATGATAAGCAGTGGGCCGAATCAGGATTAATGCAACAGCATGTAAAACAGCATGTCCTCATACAGAAATTGGTAATTGCGTTCGTAATAATAAAGTCATCGCAATTATATGGATACGTTTAATAAATGATTATGCTAATCCATTATGAGTATGAACATATGGAACTGGATGCTCAACATCAATCCTAGCCACTTTGCAATATTCATCAAATGCTTTGGAAGTAAATTCACCAGCATTATCAAGGCGTATGGACTTAATTGATTGAACGTGAGAATGATTATAACCACTTGATCTTTTAAAATTACAACCTCATAAGTATTCCACTTCTGCTTAGTGTTTTGATTATAACCACTTGATCTTTTAAAATTACGGCCCCGGCACCGGCCCTGACCAGGATTACGACCATACATACGGTCGCGATCAAGATTACGACCGTTACCACGACCACGATTAGAATTAAGATCATACCTACAACATCGTAAATGTGGTCCTGAGACCTCTTCACCACATAATTTTAACCTTGTGGTGATTCTAAACAGAGCAGAATTATATTCAGAAACAGATTTCTGGTCCTGAGATCGTAAATGTTGCCATTCATATCTAGCATTTAGTAATGTTGATGATCATAACGATCTTTTAGCTCTTACCACAGTTCATCAGGTTCCGTGACAGTAAGATACTGAGCTTTTAAGTTTTCATGTAAGTGATAACGAATTATCACCATCGTTGTGGATCTATCATAGCCTCACTACCATCATTAATGGTGTAATACAGACCTTGGGATTTTAAGTATAACCCCGCATCAATAATCCAAGACATATAATTGTCTCCCGAGACTTCGAGTGCATCAAACTTCAGATTCGTAAATTTAGCCATGCTTACAACTTCTTTTTTCTGTAAATTGAATTATAGATTTAATTTAGTGTGAATATAATTAAAGAGCATAATAAATTAAACAATTTATCTGGAGACACAACATAAGCCAGTCCTGAAACACGGCATAAGCCAGTCTCATATATTACATAAAAATAAATACTGAATATTTAAACAATTTATTTGAAAACGCATCATAAGCCAGTTTGAAGACACATCATAAGTCAATCCCGAGACACAGTATAAGTCAGTCTCATATATTGCATAAAAATAAATGCCGAATATTTAAACAATTTATTTGAAGACATAGCATAAGTCAGTCTGGAGACACAACATAAGCCAGTCCCGAGACACAGCATAAGTCAGTCTCATATATTGCATAAAAATAAATGCTGAATATTTAAACAATTTATTTGAAGACACAACATAAGCCAGTCCCAAGACACAGCATAAGCCAGTCCCAAGACACAGCATAAGACAGTCTCATATATTGCATAAAAATACATGAGTATAAATAAATAAATCCAAAACTATATATATATATATATTCCGTTGACGGCATAAGCCATCTTGTTATACGGAACTGTATATAGATCCAGAATGTTGAGATATAAGTAAATCACCCGTTAGGGAATCCTCTCAACTTACATACAATCGTGTTGATAACGTGTTATAAATAAATAGAATAATAGATGAAGAACAATCGAGGAAAATGAATAACACGTGAAGAGAAAGAAAACAGAGTGCTTGACAGAGAGAGAGAGAGAGAGAGAGAAACGAGAGTGTAGAGAAAGAATAATTACTTGATTTTGTATTGACTTTGTGATGATCAGATATTTTACAAAGAAAATGAGACATATATATATATATATATATATATATATATATATATATATATATATATAAAAGAGAGAGGGGGGGGAGGGCAGGAGATATTTGTGTGTATTTATATAAGTGGTAAAAAGCCACCTATTACAACATATACTTGTTTATAAATTATGTATTGTGACTCGAATGTGCATGTCAAGATCAATTGTCCAATTTTAAAAGAACATTTTTTTTTTACGCAATCTATTTTTTAAGTTAAAATGGCTGGGTGCCTGGGTGGATACAAAAGTAGAATAGTTTTATTTATTTTGTTAGATGTCCGTAAAAGTAACTTTGATTGAGAATATTTTAATATTAAAATATTTTATAAAACTATGGGCGTACTTGGCATACAACGCCACTCTTGTTATTACTATTTTTTTCCAAGGAAATTGTGGTTTTCTCTTTCTTCCCTCTCTTATTTTGTTTGTTTCGGCTAGAAAAAAAATGGTGGACACAAGATCTGTTGATCATACTGATGCCAAAGCCGGATCCAGTTCAGTTAAAAACAGCGATTTGATGGCATTTGAAGATCAGGAAACAACAGTTGGTGTAAAGGGACTTGTGGATTCCAAACTAACTAAGATCCCGAAGAAATTCATACATGATGATGATCACAATCAGCAACTTAGCTCTGGTGATGATCAATCCAAGTTTAGTATCCCAATTATAGATTTAGATGAAAATTCATCACGTACAGAGATCATTAAGCAGCTTCAAGATGCTTGTGAGAAATGGGGTTTTTTTCAGGTTGTCAATCATGGAATTCCAATAAGCAAACTTGATGAAATGATTGATGGAATACGTAGATTTCATGAGCAAGATACCGAGGCCAAAAAAAGTTTTTTACTCCTGATAACAAATCTCCTCAAAAGGTGTCGTATAATACAAACTTTGATGTACATAAAGCAAAAGCAGCTAATTGGAGGGATTCTTTGAGTTGTGTCATGGCTCCTAATCAACCCCAGCTCGATGAGTTGCCTGAAACATGCAGGTACATATGTGGTAATTTATATATTAAAATAATAAAATTTTCTTCGCTAGTTTTGCTATCATGTGCAGGAATTATATAAACTTATAGGGGATCAGGGGTTGTCAAAAATGGGACTAAAATCTCGGATTTAAATTTATTATACTAAAATAGTTTTTCTATTATTATGATTCATTTTATTTTATTTCTAGTATTTTTCGTTATTTATAATTTTAATTTATTAAGAATCAATAAATCAATAATTACCAAAAAAAGTAGAAAAATAAAAAATCTAGAAACATGTCTATTAATATTTATTAATCAATTATCTTTGTATAAATTTAAGTGAATTCATTATAAATACAGAAGAAAATTATTTAGTATTTATCAATTAATTATTTAGTATTTATTAATTAATTATTTAGTATTTTTAGTTATTTATATATATATATATATATATATATATTTTTAAATTTTTGAATGTAAAATTATTTAGATCATTTTGAGTAAGTGTTCTATCTATTTTATTTTATCAAACTTCGTTATACCACTCATTTTTCTTTATATTAAAAAAACTCATTTTTAATTTTTTTTTAAAAACTAATTTTGCTGTAATCTTAATTTTTCAATACTTTTTTTAAATAATAGTTAGTTTGTTGAAGTGCCCCGCCCAATTAAAATTCTTGGGTCTGCCACTGGTTATAGGTTACTACTATACAATTTATGTATAATTACATGTTACTTGTTATTTATTTGAGTCATACAATTGAAATCTAAATGTAAAACAATCACCATAAATAATTACAAGTCATGTACATATGGTAGCATAACCCTAGTTTGATTATTAATTTGTAGTCTAAGGAGGGTGTATTCAATTAGGATTCTTGAAGACATTTAAAGACTTTTTTAAGTAACAGATTTTTATGGATTTCTACATACTTTTTTAAATCCTCGTGGACTTTTACTGATTTGTTTAGACATTCATCTCAGATTTTTATGGATTTATTTAGATATCTATTTAAAACTTTCATGGATTTATTATCTCAGACTTATATTATAGATGGATGAATTATATCAGTATATGGCTCAATCAGTCAACCGAAGAGAAGCTCCATTTCAAAGCTCAATTTTCACAAAAATCTCAGCTTTCATGATAAACCCAAAAAAATAACTTATGAATATATAAAACTGGATAATGGTTGACATCCAACCCTTTTATCCAACATTTGCATCCAAGTTGATATGTGTGTCATTGGATTTAAATGTTTTGACTTGTCTACATGCACTTGTCAAAGCATCCAATGTCCCACATATCAAGTTTGATGCAAAAGTTGGATAAAAGGGTTGGATGTCTACCATTATCCTATAAAACTTCACGTATGAATAAAGGTTGCACACCAAAAAAAAAACTAACAATAATAATTTCCACTCAATTACTAAAGTCAATCACAAATGAAAGAAAGTGACATAGTTTATAACAATTTTAAGAGCAAAATTAAAAGGAAAATACTCAACATTCATAACTCATCTTCAATGATTCTCATTTTTATTCAACTAAACAATAATCAACTAATTGAACAACCAAGCAAAGCTATACATAAAATATTGAAAAAAAGCATAACCCTAACCCAAACCTTGTCACAACAGAAATCAATATTGACCTTTGTCTACTCCAAAAATTATAACAATTGTTATACTCATTTATAAATCATGAAATTTTGCAGAATAATAGTATACATAATATGATATCTATATATAATTTTTCATAATTTTCTAGTGAGAAGAACCCACCCAAATAAATTTACAAAATCTAGCCATTTGTCAGAATAGAAAGGTTCCGGCAGGCCTTTTTATATTTCGAAAACACATAAAAACTAATAACCACCACTATCAATTGAATAGGCTATAAGTCATCATCATGGTCTCTACTTTCATCAAGTTAAACATATCAGAATAATAACTTAGCATATTCTAGAAGTTTAGCCATGAAGGAGATAAACAAAGGAAAATAGAAGCAATGAACCCTAGCAACAAGAAAAACTCAAAATCCTTGAGAAGAAGGTTGGACTTGTTATGACCTTTGATATTTATATCTCTCACCATCAAGTCCACCAAAATCCATGACCTAAGAAAATCATTTAAAATCTAGTCTCAATTGAATACATCTTGATTTTTGTTGACATTTTTAAAGTCCTAGTTTAATACATTTGGATTTGAAAAGACTCTTTAAAAGTCCATAAAAATCTGAATCGAATACCACTGGATTAATACAGACTCTTTTAAAGTCTTTAAATGTCCGAATTGAATACACCTGGATTTATAAAGTCTTTAAATGTCCTCGAGAATCTTAATTCAATACACCCCCTTAAATTGATAGTTTTTCGGGACATTAATATGCGCATGCTTTGTGTTCCGGCATGTTCAAAAAATTGTCTTTATTAGTCTTTTTTATTTTAATCTAAACACAGCCTGCTTAATTAATTGCTGTGTATATATGTTGTTTTCGCCATCTTATAAAAAAGTTTCCACATTGTTTATATATTTATACAAAAACTAATATCCGTGGATTTTCGACGTTGTTCATAATTTGCAGAGATATAATTATTGAATACACAAAGAGAACAATGGAATTATCTATGAATTTGTTTGGATTGCTATCAGATGCTCTTGGACTGGACACCAATCACCTAAAAAACATGGGTTGTGCTGAGGCCCTGAGGGTCTATACTTTTTGGGGCATTACTACCCCCCATGTCCTGAACCAGAATTGACAATGGGAACTAGCAGCCACACTAACAGTAGCTTCCTCACTGTGCTTCTACAAGACCATATTGGTGGCCTCCAAGTTACCCCATTTCCATCAAAATCATTGGATCCATGTTACCCCATTCATGGAGGTCTAGTTGTCAATTTGGGAGATCTCTTACAGGCAAGCTCTTATTATTACATACATTTACTAAAAAAAATTATAACCTCATATGAACATAGTTCCACTATAATTTTTTTAACTTTTGTCTTTTAGTAAAATTTTGAATTATTTGTATCAAAATCACTAAAATACGAAAAAAAAAAAAAGGCAATGCAATTAACATTAAACAAACTTTACTTTAATTTTCTTTTTGGGAAATAATTTTTTTTTTGAAAATAAACTTAATTAAACAAGCAAAATAAACACTACATTTGAATTTCATCAAGAATAAACCTCTCCACACTCTGAGGGTAATCCTCCATCCAAAACAGGGCCTTTACAACAGAGAGAACCATTTTAGCTAAAGAATGAGCCACAATATTCGATTTCCTAAAGGCATACACAACAACCCCTCCCATAGAGCCCCGAAGTTTGTCTAAAATTTCCCACTGATCAGATCAATATCAGCTGAAGAGGGGTCCCCTGCTTTAATCATATTCACCACTTCCGGCGCATCTGACTCAATCACATACGGCATCAATCCCAACTCTATGGCTAGGTTAATTCCACGCAAGATAGCCTATGCTTCGGCAACCTTTGGTTCGAAATTTGCATGAATGTGATGTGCACTAGAGGCCCTCACCATTCCGGCAAGTCATGAATAACAAGTCACTTGGAGGCCTCCAAAGAACCTTTCTAATAGCAACATTACTGGCAACACCTTTATTATTATTTGCAACTCTAAAGCAAGACAAAAAAATTTCAGACCATTCAATCACCGAGCCCCTATCTATATCATACACACCATGCACTTTTTGGTTTCTCAAATACCAAATTCTCCACCAAATAATACATAAAAGTGTCATCTCGTCACCCTGGAAACTAATAGAGCAGGAATGGAAGACATCTAGAAAACTCACCATATCCTTCGACCGAACTCCCTTCACAAACCAGCAGCTATTCCGAATAAGCTTCAAGCTTAGGCAGCCCCAAAAGGTATGAACCATTGTGTCATTGTGCTTCTAACAGGTAGGACACGCACCACTAACCGGGACTTTCCTTCTCCCCAGGTTTGCCATGGTTGGGATGAGGTTTTTACAAGCTCTCCAAAGGAAAATTTTAACCTTCGGAGGGACGTTAATTTTCCAAATGTCCATCCACCACGATTTCTTTCCATGCAGACCCAAAGAACTAGGCCCTTGGTCTAATGACATCCCCAATTAATAGCCACTCTTGACAGAGTACTTCCCGTCCACGGAGTAATGCTAACAGAGAGAGTCGAGACACATGATATTGCTGGCTAGGATTGAGAGAATTGTCGGCACATCCACACCCATAAAACTCTCATTAATCAACGGAACATTCCATTTCCAAAAGCTGTCTTAAGATGCTTCACAAGATACAAATCATTTCTAGTTTAAGGAGAAATAACTTTAAAGGAAGTAGGTATGGGAAGCCTTCTATCTGAATAAATAGATATTGACGTACCTCAACCAATCAGCCACATTGAACCTTCTGTTAACATACCCCAACCCTAAAGAATGCTCTTCCAAATCGAGGAACTACTACTAGAGTCTTCCGTCTTGACAAACGAGGCAGTCAAAAAATATCTCCCTTTAAGGACTCTAGCAGCTAACGATCTGGTGTTTCTTATCAGACAACACCCATGTTTGGCAAGCAAGGCAAGATTAAACATAAACAAGTCCCGACAACCCATACTAACATCCTCTTTACTCATACTCAATTTCTGCCATGAGGCCCAGTGAAGTTTCCTTCTCTCATCTGAACTTCCCCACCAGAACCTATTACACATTCTATGAATCTCCTTTATAAGACTCTTTGGAAGTTGGAAAAGGTTTATAGAATAAGCCGGGATAGCTTGGATAGCTGCTTTTAGGAGGACCTCCTTCCCTGCAATAGACAACAATTTAAATCTCCAGCCTTTCAACTTCTCCCAGATCATGTCCTTTAAACCATTAAACATTGCCATTTTGTTCTTTGACGAGAAACTCGGGAGGCCAAAGTACTTTTCATAACAACGAACTCACCGAACACCTGTCACATTTGCTAACCGAATTCCCCTATACCAGACTTTTCATAATTCACTAGTTGTCCTGATGCCCTTGAGTACACATCCAGAAGTCTACGTATCAGCAAACATTGGGCATCACTAGCATCTAAGAACAAGAAGTTGTCGTCTGTGAAAAACATATACGAGATTAACTAGCCAGTGTTGCTATTTTTATACCCCAAATACTCTTCTCTTAACACTACATATTTAATCAAACCAGATAATCCTTCTAAAACCAAGAGGTAGAGGTACAGTGACAACGGATCACCTTGCCTAAGACCACGAATGGGAATCACAGACCCGCACATAGAACCGTTAATCAAGAAAGAAAAAGACACTGAAGTAACACAAGCCATAATGCGCCGAATCCACACATCTGAGAACCCTAACCGATTCATAACCTTAGCTAGAAAATTCCACTCCGCTGTATCATAAGCTTTCGTCATATCAAGTTTCAAAGCCATTGATCCCTTATTTAGCTTCTGAGTCCTTAGAGCATGGAGACATTCGAATCCAATAATTGCATTATCCGTAATGAGTCTACCAGGGATAAATGCACTATACTCTTCTGACACGACCTTGTCAATAACACTTCGTAATCTGTTTGCCAATCTTGTACACCACATTACATAATCTGATAGGTCTGAAGTCTTTAAAATGTTCAGGAGAATTAGATTTCGGAATCAGACAAACCACTATTTTTTTTAATAGCTTCGACCGGTTCTCCATCATTAAGGATTCTCAGGCACGCCTTAGTGACTAAACTCCCAACAATACCCTTGTACTTCTAATAGAACAATGCAGGTAACCTATCTGGACTAGGCACCTTTCCTAGGGCCATATCAAAAATAGCTTTATGAACTTCAACTGCATTAAACGGTGTATCCAGGAAGTTGCTTGAACTATTAGAAAGCCTTGACTATAAAAACCCCAGAACCTCATCTACCGACTCACTATCTGGCTCATCAGACTTGAAAAGTTTAGAGAAATACTCCACCACAACGTCTTCTAACTCCTATTTTCCCATACACCAAACGCCTCTCTTGTCATACAACCCCCAAATCTCTGTCCTTACCTTTCTCGAAGATGCCTTCCAGTGAAAGAACCCGGTATTACTGTCAAAAAGAACCCAGTATTACAGTCACCCCCTTTAAGCCAATCCATTATGGATCTCTGATGTTAGTACATCTCATCCTCTTCCAAAAGGCTGTCCAATATCTTCTCAACATTCCTTATGATATCTCAAGACCCAGGAATAACAGGATTTGTATCATAGTGAAGCTCATCTTTCGCATCCTCTATGGATTTCCTCATTGTCGCACGATTTTTAGAGTTCCAAAAAGACAGCTTTTTGGAGCACCTCTGAATTGTGGAGACCACTTTATTAACTGCGCCCTCACTACTATAAGACATCCAAAAGCTCTGAATTAGTTAGCGGAAATTATCTCTGTCGACCCAGCAACTTTTGAAATGAAAACGAGAACAACATCTTGGTATATTATCTGCTAGTTCCCCTGCCTTGAACACCTCAACCACAATCGATCTATGATCTGATCTCCAGTAATCTAAATGTTTCACGCTGGAGTTAGGGAACATGGTTTTCCAATTATAACAGCTTACCCCCCCCCCCCCCCCCTATCAAGACGCTCCTAGAACATCAAGTCACCAGCCCGCTTGTTACACCAAGTAAAAGTCGGTCCTGAGAATCCCAAATCTTTCACATCGAAAAATCCAGAGCTTAGTGGAAGTCTGCAATAAGTCGCCTCTGTTTTTCTTGACCACTCAATTTCTCACTATCACAAGTGATTTCATTGAAAACGCCTAAACAAAGCCATGGCAACGCATACATACCATGCAACCTCTTCAGGAAAGTCCACGAGCGAGCCATTTCAACTAGGCCTGGATTACCATAGAATCCAGTAAGCCTCCATACGTTCGAAGAATTGAAAGAAACATTCACGTCAATACGGAATTTAGAAAAGGACAATAGATCAACCATGCCACTATCAGTCCAAAAGAGACACAAGACACCGATACGACCATCCGAATTAACCACAAATTTACTAGCAAACCCCAATTTGATCCGCACAAGCTCTATCCTTTGAAATTCTCATTTAGTCTCCATAAGAAATACCAAAGAAGGTTTATGCTCCCGCACCAGATGCTACAGGGCACGTACAACTCGAGGACTTCCCAGGGCACGAGCATTCCAAACTAAGATTCTCATTGCGTCTGATCGACCGGACTTCCCTTAGCTGCCGATATCTAGTTGCCGATATCTGAGAGTCTTGAACCTCCTCATCTTTATCGAACCTGCAACGTTTATTCTCCCAACCAAATTCACACACTTCTTATCTTCACCAAGTTGTTGTCGCCGTTTCCCTAGGACCCCATCATCGGAAGCGATCGACGGAATCTCTCATCTTGCTCTCCGCTTCCAATGCAAAGCTCCTCTGTTAGAATTTCCTGATTTCCCCAAATTCAATCCAGACACCACTAGGGTTGCACATTTGGGAAATGGGGCTGGATATAGGTCCTCCCATCCCATCCCGATTTCCCAGACCCTCCCTCATCCCTACCCATTTCCCCATTTACCCTAAATGGGGATGGGGAGTTTTGGGAGAAGGTACCTCCATCCCCAACCCAAGTTCCTCATTTCCCTTGTTTTTCATGTTTCCCAATTCCTTGTTTGACTAAAAATTGCAAATAAAAAAAAATATTCCATTACAAATACAAGATAAATCTATTAGTACATTGCAAATTAAAAAAAAATCATTACAAAATAAAGTATTTCAATAATTCAAAGTTTGAAACTAAGACAAATTCACTTATAAATATATTTATAATGTTTTGAGGGAAATGGTGAAATGGGAATGTGGGGACCTTCCCTCATACCCATCCCCATTTCAATATATTTTTGGAGGAAATAGGGAAACGGGGTTAGGGAAGGGTCTCCCCATCCCCATCCACATCCCCATCCCCATTTCAATTTGGGGATGATTTTCATCCCCATCCCCACCCATTTCTCCATTTCCCCCCAAAAAGTTTTCCCTAAATAGGATTGGGGTAGCGGGGGAATAGGGATCCGGGGGGAAATGTGCAACCCTAGACACCACACTAATAATTGGTTCCTTCCTTGAATCAGCCACTCCAACCGGCCCAGGCCCTAACATTATCCCCAACCAAACTTCTATTGAATTTAGTTTTATTCGGTCTAATAGTCTCCAACCCATTATGAACTTGTTTGGAGGCCCACTTAGTGGCCTTTCCTTTTCCTTTCAAACCAGTCTTATCAGAATCCATACAAGGCCCACCTACATTGACATCCATCAAGCCCACATCATCACACTGACTCTTGAAAACAAAACCGCCATTTTTTTATATTGTTGTCAGTGGTAGTTTCCCCATGATCAGTCCCATTATTGACACCGAAATTATTCCCATTAATATTTGTTCTGTAACCAACAATCGCATTAACATCAGTAGATTGCTGCCCAATATCAGAAACGGTCTGAGACTTCGCCGTCCGCTACTCTTTTTTCTCCACCACCCTATCAGCCTTTGTACTTGCCAAAGAGAAGGGTTTGAAATTACTCTACCTTTGCCATTGTTTATCCAACACCGACGTCCATAACCAGGCCCTAAATGGTAACTCCTCCAAACTCGAGTTACTGTCTATCATCGGTTTCTCCACACACTCGACCGTAGTATGGCCTAACAAGCCACATCTAAAACAATGATTCAGCAACCTCTCATATCGTAGAAGCATCATAGACTCTTTGCCATCTCTCATTACATTAACCCTCAGGCATCGTCGGAGTGGCTTAGAAACATCTATAACCACCCTTACCCTTAAGAAATCCCTCGAGTATTCTCTAGACAACCCCACGTCAACTTCTTTTACCATACCCAACATGCTTCCCAAGAAATGCTCAATCTCCCTCATCATACACAATAATGGGACCCAATGGATCTGAACCCAGAATATCGAATAACTGAAGCTCATACCATCGACGTCACCCTTCCCGATTGGTTCCTCCAACACAATCAAATCACAATCAAAGGTCCAAGGACCTCCAACTAATATCCGACACCGGTCCTCTACACTCTTAAATTGAAATTTGAAAATATTGCTTGAGATAAACTTAATTTCTATACCATGCCTGACTTGCCAAATCTTCTTCAACACACCGATAAACACAGAGCTATTCACCAACTTGTTTGTAAGCACCTTCCCCACAAGGATCAAAGCAAGCCTTTTAAGACCAGCCGACTTCAAACCTTCTTGCAATTGAAGGACGATCCCTTCTTTCTCCAACAAGGACAAATTCGCACAAAGCTTAGCAATATCCTCTTATACCATCACCACTATAACTAAAATTGGAACCAAACTGAGGCATGAAAGGCATCACACTCGCTCTATGGTTACAGAGAAAAAACCTTAGAGGAGAGACTCATCTCCCATTATGATTTTATCATGGGAAATAATATTTTAGAATTTAATATTTAGGCAGTTAATATTGATTGTCATAATTTGTAATTAAACAAACTTAAATGTCTATATCGGTCTATATTTAGCAATTAGGTCATCATAACTTTATTTTAATAATTTAAAAATGAAAAATATATATTACATGTCTATATCTTTTATTAAACTAAACTTGATTTTGATCATATATAATAATATATATATATATATAAGATCTTTTTTTTTGTGCTATCACATTCAAATCAGTTCTAAAGCTCAAAATTGTTTCATGAAAATTAAACTTTTCAAATTTCAAATCAAATACTCCTTACTTCCTTAGCAATCTTTGGAATCTCAGCAAGAAAATAAAATATTGTATTAATTATAAAACAAACAATTATTTGGCTAGTAGGGTTGATATATATAATTAGTATATGTTGTTGCAGCTAATCTCCAATGACAAGTTTAAAAGCATCACCCACAGAGTAGTTGCAAAAACTGTTGGTCCAAGAATATCCGTGGCATGTTTTTTGAGACCAGAGTCAGAGAATTCCCAGAAGCTTTTTGGGCCAATCAAAGAGTTGTTACTAGAAGAGAACCTGCAAATATATAAGGAAACCACTATGAAAGCATTTTTGTATCGTAAATTCTCACTTGGGCTTGGTGGGATCTCTGCACTTGAACATTTTAAGATGTGAAGCTACTGATCTGGTCATGTATGATCAATCTACTGATCTCCAGCTTTTGTTTGAGATTCAACTCTTATTGCACGCCTCCAAATCCTCCAAAAGTTCAAGCGTTTCCAAGCTTTGCAATACTTTGCAATATAGAATAAATATTATAAGCTCGGTTATAGACTTTTATATATGTGATCGTACCATTTATATACATATTTTAGACCCTCATTTTTTATTGTTTACACTCGTTTCTCATGTATTTTTTGTATTTAATGGGTTTAAATAAGTGTTTCGGGTGATTTCGATAATTCAGAAGAGTTGGCGTAATTTTGTATAAATCAGAAGCAAGAACATAAACTTCGAGCTAGGAATGAAGTTAGTGTGATTTTGGAAGAATGCATGGAACATAGAAGTAATTCTCCATCAAATCAGCCAAGAAGTTGCCACGTCATAAAGTGAAAATGTGAGTTTTGGAGCAGCCCAAATCAGCTTCTAAATGCACACCACCACCTTTCTAAATGCACCCAATTAAAGCACCAATTTCCTCTTAAAAGCAAATCGGCATACAGGGCCACGAAAGTCAACCCCAAAAAAGAGACCAGTGAGTTTTGCAGTCTTGCGTGCGTGGCCCAGCTCAACGAAGTCTAAGATGGTGAAATTACGCCCAATGCTATGAACGTATTTTCGTAATTTTTTACCAATGGTATTTTTATAATTTTCCAATTTCAAGGGACATTATTTAAACCCCATTTTAAGGCATCTTTCTAGCCACAACCAGATCTCCCAACATTCTTTGAAGACCCAACAACAACTAAGAGAAAGAGAGAGAGAGAGAGAGAGAGAGAGAGAGAGGAGCTTCCGAGCCACCAAGGCCTACTTGGTGGCTCACCATTCCACCACTATCAAATCTTCAATCATCCATCTTAGAGGAAGAAGACGAGAGAAAAAGAGCCATCTTGCTTGTCTATGAGTGAGATGCACATCAAGTGAGCTTTGATTATTGCTTTTAATTAGATGCATGAAATTCATGAAACTAGACATCATGCTTAAGCGGATTTTGGTTCTTAAATTTTTGTGCTTAATGAGTCTTGGCTTTTGCTTGTACTAAACATCATAGATGAGTAATAGTTGAAGATAAGTGACTCATCCCGCCATCATACGGTAGAAGTTACATAAAAGAGAAGATTGATCCCACACTTGGATTGTTAATGTGGTTGATTATCATGATTAGTATGAATGTTTAGTGAGCTCAATTAACTAGTGTACCATTTCCTTGCGTCTCTCTAATCCGCCCAAGCCATCGTTACTATCCTTTCATTTGTAGTAATCTGTGTAGAGATGCACATTGGGGAAATAGGGATGGATATAGGTCCCTCCATCCTAATCCCTACTTCCCAGACCCTTCCCCCATCCCCCCCATTTTTTCATTTGGGGAAAATGGGGATGGGGAATTTTTGGGGGAGGTATATCCATTTCCAACCCAAGTTTCTCGTTTTCTCCATTTTTCCTTGTTTCCCCGTTTAGTGACTCATCCCGCCATCATACGGTAGAAGTTACATAAAAGAGAAGATTGATCCCACACTTGGATTGTTAATGTGGTTGATTATCATGATTAGTATGAATGTTGAGTGAGCTCAATTAACTAGTGTACCATTTGCTTGTGTCTCTCTAATCCGCCCAAGCCATCGTTACTATCCTTTCATTTGTAGTAATCTGTGTAGAGATGCACATTGGGGAAATATGGATGGATATAGGTCCCTCCATCCTAATCCCTACTTCCCAGACCCTTCCCCCATCTCCCCCATTTTTTCATTTGGGGAAAATGGGGATGAGGAATTTTTGGGGGAGGTATATCCATTTCCAATCCAAGTTTCTCGTTTTCTCCATTTTTCCCTGTTTCCCCATTTCCCCATTTCCCTCATTCCCCTGTTTTCTCATTCCCCCGTTTGACTGAAAATTACAGATTAAACAAAAATATATATATTTCATTACAAATACAAACTAAAATCCGTTAGTGTATTACAAATAGAATAAAGTATAAAACTACCCAAAAATACAAACTAAAGTGTTTCAAATAATTCTAACTTTCAAACTAAGCCTTTGAAGCCTTGGAAAATAATCCAGCAGCTTTGAAAAATCTCCACCCAATTCACTTTGAAGCCTTTGTTGCACCACCACAACATGGAGACTACAAACAACAGTACAATACAACAAGATGATTAGATGAATCAAACACATTATGAGATGAAACAAAGTAAAAGTATTTAGCTTTTAGAAACAAAGTTAGGTAAAATTAGGCAAAGTAGAAACTAAAACCAAACCAACAAAGTTGAAACTAATTAAAAATGTTTATAAAAAAAAACTGCAGTTCTCTACGTTGCTTTTGTTTTTGTTTGGTCTTACACATGATTAGAAGAAGAATTGAAAGTATGAAATTGATGTGGACAGTGGAGAGAAACAGCAGCGGTAGTGGATGAGAGAATGAGAAATGAGAAAAGTTTAAAGAGTAAATGAGTTTATATAGTTAGGGTTTTTGAATAATAATTTTTTTAAAATATTTATATATGTTTTGGGGAAAATGAGGGAATGGGGATGAAAATCATCCCCATTCCCACCCCATTCCCCATTTCCCCCAAAAACATTTCCTCAAATGGGGATGGGGACGTGGGGATTTGGGGATCTGGGGATCTGGGGGAAAATGTGCATCTCTAAATTTAAGTGTTTGCTTTTAGTGTAGTTTAGTTTAGCTTAGCTTAGTTTAGTTTAATTTAGATAGGAAAGTTCTCGATTAGTTTAAATGTACATACTCCTAGTTACCAAACTGGTGTAGCGAGAAACCTTGACCTGGTTCTGATACCAAACTGATATAGCTAGAAAACTACACTCACAACAATCGATAAAAGATAGGCATAATCGATTCGAATCAGTTGATTCGCGCATGAATACCAGAACAAATCCTTCTAATAATCTGTTGATCCGTACACATACACTTGCATAACATGCATCAAAATTCAATGATTTTCATAAAGATACCGAAATTTGGATAAACAGAGATACTCTTTCTAAAAACAATTTGTATTCATTCAAATATAACTTTTAAAACCTAATATAAGCGACTTAAATAATAAAAGCAACTCGAATCTCTTAGGATTCGATATCTCCTAAAATTCATAAACAAGAAAGTAACCTGAATTTCCTGAGATTCGATATCTCCTAAATTCATAAACAAAAAAAAATTCTAAAACTTCTAAACCAAATCTAATAAGGAAATTATATTTGTACCTAATTAAAGGAAACATAATAATATTTATTAATTACAATAATATATTTAAAATCAAAAAAACCTTCAAAAAAAATTTCACGTTTATCTCTTGCATCATTTACTGATGTAGACGAAAAAATCGACGAACACATGAGTCGATAAACAAAGGTAAACGATTCGAATTTGTTGATTCGCGCACGAATACCAAAAGTGAATCCTATTACTATTCTGTTTATCCGCGCACAGATACCAAGATAATAGACTTTAAATTCGTTAACTTTCGCAAAGGTACTGAAAATGGATAAAAAGATATACTCTCTCTCAAATGTTTATTAATCATCAAAAACCAAAATCTCTGTTAGGGTACATCGTCTTTAAATAGGAAAATAAAAAACCTAAAAGAAACCTAAAATAACTAGTAAAGCAATAAAATCATCAATTTCCCTATAAAGGAGATAATTGAGATGACAATGGAAATTAAAAATACTAGAATCCTAAAACATTAAAAACCAATCTAATAAGGAAATAAGATTTGATTTAATAAAATCAAATCATAAAATAATTAACTACGTAATTAAATATACAATAAAAAGAAACATAATAATATATATTAATTCCAAGACTACTTTTAAAATAAAAAGTCTTCAAGAAAATTTTCAATAATATCTCATGCATCAACTCTGATAAGATAACAGAGTATAAAGCATCTGTGGCTACAAGAGAGAGTCCAACAAGTCACAAAATAACAGAGCATCAAGTGTCTGTGTACAGAGGTAGTAGATAGACTAAAGTCAATAAGAGTTCAACGTTTTGACTAGCTATGCCGATGTGGAATGTAATTAGTTAAGAATAACAAAATATGTTGACTGATCATTAGCTGGTACGCCACTTGAGGAAGGTTGTCTTGGAATTGTTGACAGAATGTGTCTTACAGTAGACAGGGCATGCTTTGATTGTGATAAAAGGTAGGATGTCCAACGCTTGAAGGAAAAAAGACCTCATATAGGAATTCCAACTCATTGAACTCAACATGCCTTGATAAGTAAACACGACCTAATGGGTGGAGACACTTATAACCCCTGTATAATGGACTATATCCTATGAAGACACACTTAGAAGAATGAAAGTTAAATTTGTGTTCGGAGTAGTCACAAAGGTATGGATAACAACTGCATCCAAAAGTTTTGAAGAAGTTATTATTTGGCTTTTTGTGGAATAACTTCTCAAAGGGAGAGACAAACCAAAATGTTGAGATATGCATATTGTTTATGAGAAACACAGCAGTATAAAATGCCTCATACCAAAATTTAAGAGTTTGATCCTACATCAGCTAAAGCGGCCTTAAAAGATCCAAAATGGCTAATGGCTATGCAAGAAGAATTTCGAGCTTTGCAAACTAACAATACATGGGTACTGGTTCCTTTTACATCGGACATTAATGTTTTAGGATGTAAGTGGGTTTTCAGGACCAAGTATAAGCAAGATGAAAGCATATTGAGGCATAAGGCAAGGTTGGTTGCAAAGGGATTTCATCAGACACATGGACTTGATTTTTTAGACACTTTTAGTCCTGTAGTAAATGTGTCAACTATCAGAGTTATTTTCTCTATTGCGGTTTCTTTTGGTTGGCAAATTGATCAAGTTGACATAAACAATGTCTTCCTCAACAGAGACTTGTCTGAGTTGGTCTACATGTCTCAACCGGAAGGTTTTGTGGACAGCTCCAAGCCGCATAATGTTTGCAAGTTGAACAAGTCATTATATGGACTTAAGCAAGCACCAAATAGATTGTTCAATAACCTTCGAACTGCCATTCTACAATGGGGATTCAAAACCTCAACCTCAGACACTTCTCTTTTCACCAAATTCACAGGAACTGATTGCTTGTTTCTTCTAGTGTATGTTGACGACATATTAATCACGGGTAGCAACAAGCGACTAATTTCCAAGCTTACAACAACTCTACATAGCACTTTTGCTTTGAAAACACTTGGCCAAGTGAAGTACTTTTTGGGGTTTGAGGCCTTCAGAGATACATCAGGTCTATATATAACACAAGCTCAATTTGCTCAATTTTTTTTTTCAAATGATTAAAACTGAAAATTCCCTAGAAAATAAATTAAAATGGTGTTGAATGAAATGACATAACCAATGACATGTACAATAATTTAAGAAATTAGTTTTTTTTTGGGTAGTAAATGGAGTTTAAAAACACTATATGTGTTTGATGAAAGTCCTCACTGAATTTAGTGAGACAAGAAAACAAGAATTTTATTGAAGTTCCATAAATGGAGTTTTTACATAGTAAAAGCTCTCTCTTTTATTGAATTGAGAAGTTACAGAGATTATAGCACATGTCCTATTATATACAATCAGTGATCAAAAATTTCACATGTTTTCTAATTAACTACATTCCACATCAGCATAGCTAGTCAAAACATTGACGTCTTGTTGACTTTAGTCTATCTACTACCTATGTACACATACGCTTGATGCTCTGTTATTTTGTGACTTGTTGGACTCTCTCTTGTAGCCACAGATGCTTGATGATTTGTTATCTTATCATCCACCCTCAAACTGAATTGGGGAGAAATCACAAGTCTCAGTTTGGTACACAAAAATCTGAATCGATCACGAGTAAAGCTCTTCATAAATATGTCTGCGACTTGATGCTCCGTGGGAACATATCTAGTGTCGATTTCACTGGAAATTACCTTCTCACGTATGAAATGCGTGTCAATATCTATGTGTTTAGTTCTCTAATGAAACATAGGATTTTGTGATAGAGAATTCGTTTTGATATTATCACACCAGACAACAGAGTTTGTAGTAACTGGAATTCGAAGTTCAGTGAGCAACGAGCGAAGCCATAAAACATATGTCGTCATATGTGCCATTGAACAATACTCAGCTTCAGTGCTTGAACGAGCGACCACACGTTGCTTGCGTGAGCTCCATGACACCAAATTATCACCAAGCAAGACATAATTTCCACTAGTAGAACGTATATCTTCAACACAAATGGCCCAATCAACATTCGCAAATGCCTCTGATGTTAAATCACTAGCTGGTTTGAAATGTAAACCCAGATAAGGTATGCCTTTCAAGTAACACAACACCCTTTTACAAGCCTACCAGTGAACCATGGTAGGAGCTACTAAGAATTGGCTTAGTTTGTTCACTATAAACGATATGTCCGGCCTTGAGTTTGTTAGATATTGAAGGGCGCCTATCGTACTCCTATAAAACGTAGGACTAGAGAAAGCAACACCATCAGTTAAAAAAAACTTAGTACCTGCTGAAATTGGTGTGTCACTTGGCTTTTATATTCGTCTTCTTGAGCAATTAAAAGTAGAGGAAGTTTGTGTATATTAATGCAAATGTTCTCTTCTACCGTAAGTAACTCAAAATTCAGGGACAGTAAATGTATTTAACCCTAACAATTAATTTTAAGATCGAACGGTCCAGATTAATCAACCGACAACAATCATCGATTATTAGTGCAAATAAAATAAAATAAAATAAATAACTCACTCTCCTAAACCATTTGCCATTTGGTCGTACAAAAAAAAAACAATCGGGAGTCATGTGTTACGGTAATCAACGATCCCTCTCACCCGACCTGTTAACGTCCTACGGTAATCGCCGGTCACCGGTCATCAATGCTTTGGTAGTAGAGGACCTGCGAGGGCGGCTGGCGGAGACAGAGGCGCGGCTCGAGCGAGCCAGGGCTCGAGAGGCCGAGCTCAGCCGCCGCCTCGAGGAAATGAAACGATTCATGTCCGTCATGGAAATCCTTGAGACCTACCTTAAACGCCGGTTTCGCGAGCAGCAAGAACAAGTCCAGCAGCTTTTTCGCTTCCATTCAGCGAATATAGGATTCTCTTGCCGGTGATTTCACCAACCCCTGTTTATAGGTTTTTTTTTTTGAAAAAAAAAATCATGTCGTTAATGTTGTTTTTGTGGTGTTTGTACTACCTTATAGATATGCGAAATTGATATTAGTGGCATAAAAAGTTTAGTTTTCTTCATGTGTTTGCTGATCCATCTTTTTTTTTAAAATTTTTTTTATATACTAACTGTTAAAAGTTGAGTAATCTTTGGTATAAATGTGTTGCTTGTTAAGTTAATTTGATCAGTTCAAGTGGTTAATTGAACTATCAAATGGGATTTGTATTTTGATTAGATTGGATTGAAAGAATGTGAAGCAATTAGGGAAAGTATTTACTGATTTGATAATTTAATTGCAAGAAATTCAATGACTTGATCCCAATTATATCCTTATAGGGGTTTTAATTTCCTTAAATTGGATTATAGAGTAAAGCAGATTGCTTCATTGTCAAAATGTGTTTTTTACATCTTAACTCTTAGATGAACAGTGTATTGAACAAGACTTCAATGTAAGGAGATAAAATTTTCGCTTGTGGAATCCTGAAACTTTACAAGACGGGTATTGGTAGTATTGTGTTTTGCCCATTGTTAGGGACTTGTTAAGTTATGGAAGCACATTTCATTTTGGGTGGCTGTGGTGTCCGGAATGCAACCCGAACTATGGCATTGAAAGGAATTTGAGGTTTGCCATGTGTCCATGAATCTTGAAAAGAAATTTCCACTGGTGAATCTAGGGTTTAGGGCGGTAGGTCCTAGGCTGTTGAGTATGCATATGTATGTATTATTTTTGTAATTGTATCGATGTCATTGTAATTACTTGTCACTTGAGAGAATTTTTTCATTCTTTGTTATTAAAATTAATATGAATGTCTGATACCCCAAAACAGTTGAAAATTATTAAGATTGATGAGGTTTAGATTCATTATAGAATATGTAAGTGGTGCTGGAGAACTTTATTTTGAAGTAATTTCTCTAGTAGATAGAGTGGTTTTACCTAAAGTGATTATTTATATTGGAGTAGGAATGGGGGACGAGATATTCAATTACAGAACTTATTTTCTTGTAAGAGAATTATGGAACCTTATAACCATCCACAATATGGTATGTGTTAATCTTTGAACACAAAAATTGTTTATGGTTAGTTCTCTGACTCACACAAGCAAGCTATTGGAAAATATATGATTATTTTGATGCCAAGTTAGGCTAGTTAGCTGAAACTAATTAACCTTTTGAGGATAGCAAATCCTTAGTATCAGAATATAATTGTAGTGTTTCAATTTATGTTCTAAGCAGGGTTGAAAAATCTGAACACTACTTAACAGCTTCTACACAATATTGAGTTCTACATTTAAGTTCGATTAACCTGCATCCAATCTCCCTCCCATCCTCAATCATTTTATGAGCATGCTCGTTTTGTTTTGCAAATTATTTGAATGTGTAGAAGATAGTTGCTGGATACATTATAACGTTTTTGTCAGAGCTGGGTTGTTTCAAAAATTGACTCAGTTTTACATCATCATATAGGTAAGCTTGGAATCTAAATATGTGTGAACTGTAAGAGTCTTTATAAATTACAATTAAGATAGCAGATTGATTTGTGTTTCACTTTCATGGATGTTACTTTTGTAAATGCATTATAATCTCTCTCTCTCTCTCTCTCTCTCTCTCTCTCTCTCTCTCTCTCTCTTTCTCCATCTGATAAATTTCAATCCATAAATTTTTGGAACAAATGAATTTGGATATGCCATACCTGATTATCTTCATAGTGCATAAATTACAAATTGTGTTGGATCTAACAAAATAGGTCAAGGAAGAGAAAAAAAGAAAAGAAAAGAAAATAATCTAGGTTTTGAGTCTTGGATACTCTTCACTTGAAAAGGCATGAATTTGAATTTGAATTTGAATTTGTTTGTTTGTTTGTTTGTTTTTTGGCTTCGAATTTGGAGGAGGCCGGCCTCCTCCCTTCAATCGAGAGGAAGCTGACCGGCCTCTTCCTGTAAGACACAGGGGGGAGGCCAGCCTACTCCCGGGCCTTCTCCCTTCAATCGAGAGGAAGTTGACCGGCCTCTTCCTGTAAGACACAGGGGGGAAGCCAGCCTCCTCTCATTGTATACTTGTATCCCAAGGAAGTAGAGTTTGGCTTGGTAGACAAACTTGGCACTACATGCTAGCCCTACCAATTTTGGCTTTTGTCTGGGACGGACCCATTGAAGTATCTTTTCTTGAAGCCAGCACTATCAGATCATGGTCCGACCACAACCCCTAGGGGTATCCTTCAAGATGCTCGAGCTCCTCCTGCATACTAAAAGCTCTGCCTTCTTCCGGTGCTTCCTTGTTCCTAGGGGTGGGCAAAAAAACCAATAAACCGAACCGAACCGATGAACCGAACCGAACCGATCCAATTGGTTTTTTTCTGGTTTTTTTATGTTGACCGGTTCGGTTCGGTTCATTTTTTTGAAAACCGATTGGATCGGTTTTTTTTCCGGTTCGCTATCCCAAACCGGAAAACCGAACCGAGATCCAATATATATATTAAAAAAACCTTAGTTTTAATGTTTAATAGTTCATAAAACTATAAAATTATGAAAGTGTGTCACATCATATTTTTTTCTTAGTTTTTTTTTTATGAATATTATTTTAAACTAGTATTTTCAATTTGTTCAAACCCATAATTTAATTTGGTCCAAGGCCCAAAAAGATTAAAATATGAAAATATGTGTAATAATTAAAACCTAAAAATTTGGTCCAATTGACACAAAACCGAACCGAACCGAATCGGTCAAATTTAATCGGTTTTTGATCGGTTCATAATTGTTAAGTTGATCGGATCGGTTCACTTTTTTAAAAACCGAACATTATCGGTTTTTTATCGGTTCACTCCAAAAGTGAACCGATCCATTAAACGCCCACCCTTACTTGTTCCTATCTCCTCGAAAGCTAATCACAATTTCCAATCCGGCTTGGTGTGTCCTTGTTCTTATATTCATCGAAAGAGAACCACACTTTCCGGCCTTTTGCCGTTCATCGACTTCGTTTATTCATGAGAGAACTACACACTTGATGCCATGTGGCATGATTATCAAATGACATAATGTGAGAATTTTTTTTTTATGTAATTTATCAATAATCTCTTATTCCTATCTTGAAAATTTTGGTAGTATACAAAGTCCTAGATGAAAAACAATTACCAGAAGACCATGGAACAAGTAGAAGATTTGCCCTCTTATGGAAAATGATTTTATGTTATGCTACACACTGTTTAGTACATGTACAGTAATTGTTTGAGTGAGGTTTTATACATTAGAATTGTTGGATTTGTGTTTTCTAATGGGAACATCGTAGATTTCAGTTTTGTGACTGATGTTTAAACGGTAAGATTATGAATTTGATGCTTTAAGTTTACGAGAAGAAAATGGAGTGGCTGATTAATATATTATGGAGCCCAATAATTGATTTGCAAAAGTAGTGTTTTATACAGATACATTCATTATTTATCTTTTAAGATGTTCTTTTTTGTCTTTTGAGTCACATTATTAATATTGTAATTGTACTATACGAATATAAAACATAATATCATTATTTGTGATTTGGATGCTACCGTATGAAGTAAGAAAATTACATATGTAAAGTTAAACATAAAGTTTATATGGCATAAGTGCATAACAAAAGTTTTTCAAACCATGAGACTATTACAATTACAAAAATAGCAAAATCTTTTTATATGTGAAAATCTTTAATGAGACGGTCTCATTGCCACTTGATGGGACCGTTCCAATAAGATTGCACCATTTATCTCGAGAATATAAATATATAGAGTGGTGCTATTGGCACACCTCCTACTAATCTATTCATGCCCCACTTTTAAAAAATTTGATTTAATTAAATAAAATTAAATGTTTTTATTAAATTTTTTGGTTTATTTCCAAAACTATCAATTTTACTTATGTTTCAAACTTAATACATACCATATATGATTTTTATATCTCTTATCTCTGTATCTGTATACATCTCTCTCACCTCCAGTGATTGTTTTAATTTTTTTCTTCTTATTTTTTTTTTCTTCTTATTTCATGGTGGAAACGAAAAAATAAAAAATAATAAGGTACTTCAACACAACGACAGTTTGATATTATTCTAAAGAAAAAAATAAACTTCAAACTTATTTCCTAAGAATGAATTGTTTTCAGATGCTTACTATCATTGTCAGACAATTCTTGCTTTATGTCATTCTCAGATAATTCTTCAAGATGTTTGATATCATTCTTAGATAATTCTTCCATATTCTTGATATCGTTCTCAAATTCTTTCATAATATTTTAGATGTATGTAAGAAACATATTTTTAGGGTTTAAGAGTTAATTTTTTTTTTTGAAGAAACAGATTACTGGTTTTATTTTAAAACGGAATATGAGATTTTAATAAATTTACTTTGTAGAAGATTTCTTTCCTAAATTGTATGTCTCTTTAAGTAATTTTGATAAAGGGAAAAAAGAATATTATAATATTATATAATTAAAAAAGGGGGGCATGAATAGATCAGTAGGGGGTGTGCCAATAGCACCACTCAAATATTTATTATAAAACTATAATTTGTTGTAATCTCATTGGACGGTTTTACCAAGTGTGAATGAGACCGTCACATTGAAGATTTTCTCAATTTAATCAATTACCTTATACTTATACTCCTTAAGTAAATCCAAATATCCCTTAAATAAATCCAAATTATCATTCCCAAAGGGGACACAAATACTCCTTAAATAAATCCAAATTATTGTTCCCAAATGCGACACAAACTAGTATGAGTCTACTGTGTATGCTTTTAATATATATATATATATATATATATATATATATATATATATATATATCTTATGTGCATACTTACTTGAAAATAGTACTCAAGAGTGTGTTTACAACCTAGAGGGGGGTGAATGGGTTGTTGATCGATTATTACTAACTTTTTCGATTAGTCAATATTAAATATATAACTCAATTAAATCAAACATACAAAATCAAGTAAAAGTACGGAAATATAAAGAACACTTGATTTTTACGTGGAAACCCTCCAAACGGGAAAAATCACGGGACTAGCCATGCTAGCCACTTGAGCCACATAAATCCACTATATGAAAAGAAAGTTACACCCTCAAGTGATACTCGGACTCTCACTCTCGATAACCTCAGGCTATGGACACTACCACTCGCCACTCTTGGTTCAATCCCTAGTGATATCCCCTGATTCACTACTCTTGGCGTGAGCACCTCCTAATCTACCCCACAGGCCTTTTACAGTGGCTCTTGGCAACCAATACTTGCCAACCAACCTTTGGTTGCAAGACTTCAATGCTTATGCAACTTCACCCCGAAGCCACAAGACTTTGAATCAATGAAGAGTATGAAATGTCTATGTGACCATGTGAAATGATGCTCAATGCAATTTATGCTAGACTACACAAATTGCTCAACTAGGAGTTTGTAGAAACAAATCCAAGTTGTCAAATGTCTAAATGCAAAGCATAAAGACTTAGCTAGATGTTATCAATAACAATTATCCTAGCTTTCACAAACAATCACAATGAATCAACAAATATGTTCACAATGTATTTATCATAAACTTAGCATATATTCATGTGATTGAGACAAGACATTTAATCATTCACTAAATGCAAGTCTTAGACAAAAGTCTATCAACAAACAAACTCAATTGGATTTGTAGAGAATTTCCAACAAACTAAGGGTCTGTCCTGTAAGCGTTTTTCAGTGATTGTTTTTCGAAAATAAAAATAAAAATGAAAACATTGTTTTTTTTTTGTTTTTTGAATTCTGAAAATGCGTCTGGTAACATATACGGGAAATTGTATCTTGAAATTGAAAACAGTAAAAACGCGTCTGGTAGCTTCACTGAAAGCTGAATTCTGAAAATGAAAACAGTAAAAACACTTCTGGTAGAATAACTGAAAAATATCAAAAATTATAATTTTTCTTATATTTTTTCTATTGCAATTTTTAATTTGAATAAAAGGGAGTCAATAATTCATCCCAAATAATTATCAAATAACTCATAATTTAAAAATTGTTGTAAAAATAAAGAGAAAAATATAATAATGAATCAGAGAAGAAAATTGATTCACCGAATACATACATATATACATATACATATATATATATATATAATTTGAATAAAAGTGAGTCACCAGAACATTACACATGAAATTCAGTAAACTGGAGTTAAGTTAACAAAATCTGGAGTTAAACGTGCTACCAGTAAACTCATATCTCCACATTTAGTAAACATACCAACAAGACTAGTTCCTACAAACTGATTAACACTAACTTCACTCTTGATAATCAATGCATGGTATCTTCTTCTCAGTTCAAGACATCTTTCATTGCTACAAAATTTTAAAACACCAATCACAAAACGCCTATCTAGTAAACTCCCTGAAGAAGAATATGTAGGGGCATCATTAGTACACACATCGTCACTGCAATCATCATGAGAAGTACCATTACCTGTAAAATAACCATTTTTAACCACACCCTTTTCAACATCAATCGCATATCTAGCGTAGTTAATTGGAATCAATTGTTGAAACACCAATTCGTTTAGGACTTCTATCGAACAGTGTATATACAACTTTTGAAGGAATAGGTTCACTAGCTATAGATGTTATTGGGAGGCTGAAATTTTTAAGCTTGAATGGGTCTTTTACACTGGAAGTGGAAGGAAAAGAAATTGAAAAGCAAGTATTCAAACAAAGTTCAGTAAAATTTCAAGGAAAGGAAATTTTTAACTTCGCTGGATGACTAATAAGTGGACTCGGTGAAGAAGAAGAAGAAGAAGAAGAAGGAGAAGAAGAAGAAGAAGCCGATCGGAGGTGAAAAAGAAGAAGAAGAAGCCGATCGGAGGTGAAAAAGAAGAAGAAGAAGCCGATCAGCGAAGAAGAAGAAGAAGAAGAAGCCGATTGGCAGCAAAGAGGCGAAGAAGAAGAAAAAGAAGCCGATTGGCGGCGAAGAAGAAAAAGAAAAAGAGTCTGGAAGAAGATGAAGAAGAATAGTGATGGGAAGATGGAGAAAAGTAAGAAAAAAATGATTTTTTTATATAAAAAAAATAAGTGAAAAAACAAAAACGAAAAACAACTTTCAAAAGTTTTTCAAATTTTTCACTTTTAACACTAATTGTGTTTTTCAAATTTTTTTTGTTTTCGAAAATAAAATGAAAAACGGTTAAACGAACACGAATTCGAAATCGTTTTTAGAAAACAAAAACAAAAACAAAAAAAAAACAGTTGTAGGACGGGGCCTAATTGTTACACAAAATATGCATAAACATTCAATAAGCTTAACTAGTTGATTAAGAATCAATATTTCAACCTAGTTATCAATGAATCACAAATGAATGTTTATGACCTACCTTTTAAGCAAAAATGACCTAATCAATTTAGCTATCACAAAACAAACACACATAAATGTTCAAGAACTTGACTAGATGCACAAAGTCAACCTAATCATTAATTAAGCATACATGAACATTTATGGATTAGCTATTTAGGCATAAATGACATAATAATGCAAGCTATCACAAACAAACTCAATCATGCAATTTAGACTCATAAATATATGCAATAAAGTGAGTCAAGGTATTTAATCAAGCAATAAATACCTAATTTAGAGTAAGAAGAACAATACATGATATTTAAAGAAGTTCTTGCTTACCTAGTCATGAAACAATGGAGACCCATGCTCAAATGATGTGGAATGATGCAAAAATGAGATGAGTTTTGGGTTTGAAGAGTTAATGAAGCTTAAAGAAGCTTTCTCTCTCAAGACTCTCTCTTTCTCTCTCTAGGGTTTCTGTAAATGCAGGAGAGTTGGGGAAGAGGAAGAGAAAGAGGGGTTTTTAAAGGTGGGAAAAACGAGCTGACGCGAAAAGGCCAAAATGTCCCGTTTTTTGGTGCCAAGCGACATGAGAGGCTACATGAAGTCGCCTACCATGTCGCCTAACGTTCTGGAGAAGAAAAACATGTCTGAGGCGACATAAGAGGCGACATGCACAAGTGGCCTTGCATGTCGCCTAACACACTGGACAGCACACCAGCTCCAGAAACAAGCTACTCAAAACATGACCAAACCACATCGAAACCTTTCGTATGATATACCATTAGAAAGGTATGGAAGTCTAATTTCTACTCCTTTTTACATAATGAGGTTTTGATATTTGTAGAAAGAGTTATGATCAAAAGAGTGACCAAAGGTCAGATTCGGACAAAAACAGAGTTCCCCTGTTTTAGTGGTCACTTTAGAGATTTCAAAACCAATCCAAACGGTCATGAAATATTACGAATAATATACCGTTGGAAAGGTATGGGTGTCTAGTTTATCCAAAAATTTTCAAAACTCATTTTGGATTTTGTATAAAATGTTATGGTCACAAGACCATACAAAGATCAGTTTTGAAAAATATTTAAAACATTGAAAACCACTCTTTTGAAACTAGACACTTTACTCCAAACAACCAAACCAAAACTAACACTTAACCAAGAGAAGAATGAGACCTTCTCAAATGGTCAACCATCGCATTAAGACATGCACACCATCGTGCAAGCGCGGACGTTTCCGATCACACAAACGGAAAAGAATTACACCACACAAAACCACACTTAGATCTAACAATGAAGTGCGAGTGTGATTGTGAAAAGGATGCACATACATAAACAATAAAGAACACAAATGCAAGATGAACAAAGCATGCATGAAGTTTGTGTGTGCACCTAAACTCTTCAAGAGACAAAGTCAAGTGAATATACCTTTTGCTCTTGAAGTTATGAAGATGTTTGGAAGCTTGCCAACGAGGACCTAAGCTATCCATTACACAATCATCCCCAATGTGGTGTGGTTTGTCATAAAATAAGCCAATCATAAAATCGAGGTCCTTACATTACTCATTTAGTAATTGAATAAAATGACCTTTTTTAATTCAGTGGTAAGTAACACCATGGTAAGGCGTAAGTCATCAGTTCAAATCTGATAAGGGGTTTTCTTTTTGGCCGTTTTGATAAAATAATCTCAAGCTGTAATATTAATATTTAGAACATGGTCATTTACTCAAATGATATGTGTAACGTCTTGATTGACCACCACTGCCCAATGTGGTTTAATGGTAAATGGTGCATATTTAGTCTAACAATGTTTTAGGTTCGAGTTATCATATACTCACATCTTAAGTGGTATTGATCAGTAATAATGTTTTTCTTCATAAAAACTTTTGAATGTGTAATTATTTAAGCATAATGTGAGTTATCATACTAATTATGGAGACCCACCTCCTAATTGTGAAAGCTACTTGCCTCTCACCATCTTAAAGTAGTAGTTTAATAAAGAAGCAAAGTTGAGACACTTATTATGAATCTTATTTCTTTACGTTGAATATACAAAGCAAATTTTTTGTATCAACTGAAGTTGTTAAAAATTACTGGTTAGAGCTCAAAAGTCCAGATGAATAATCCAGACTTTGAGAGACTTCCTTTTCCTAATCAATTCTTTTGGGACCCATCCCATTCTTGTAATTAATTTAATCATTATTATCATCACAGGCACTTGGCCACTTGGCTTCTCTTTCTCTCATCCACCTTCGAAACCTCACACTCCTACTTCACCCCAAGGTGGCAATTTAAAACTATTGGTTAACATAAAGCTATTTTGATTTTTATTATCAATCAGATATATTCAACGTGCAGAGTTAAACCAACTTAAATTTATAGTTTAATCTGTTGACTTCAACATCTCAATCACTAATGTGCTCTTAGACCATGTTTACTTAATTGGAATGATATGGAATGGAAGAAAACCATTCCTGATATTTGGTTTGCTAAAATGTAATGGAATAGATATTTCATTGGAATTTTGATTCCACAATTTTGTGGAATGAGCATTCCATCCAAAAACATATGGAATGTCAATTCCAATTCCAAACTAAAATTAGTATTCCATAAATACTCTCCTATGTCCCAACTCCATTTCAAAAATACCCTCATTTCCAATATATTATTATATTATATATATATATATTATATAATATATATTTATATATCACTATATATAATTATTATATATTATATTATTATAATTTATATAATGATATTATAATATATATATATAAATATGTATTATATATTATATTATTATAATATATATATATATATTATATTATATAATAATATTAATATTAATAATATATAATATTATATTATATTATATATTATATATACTTTTATATTTTATTATTATTACTCATAATATATTATGTTATTATAAATGTTTTGTAATTAGGAGTATTTTGGTCAAAATACAGTTAACTCCATTTTATTCTGCTGTTAACCAAACAAAATAATATTGATTCAGAGATTAATTATAAAGTTCCAACGAAACAAAAAAAAAAATCAGTTTTCATTTCCTTTCCATTCCCAGTACCATTCTACCATAGTAACCAAATATGACCTTAATCCAATTGTTGAGATTTGAATGTATTTACAACTCTTGGATTAAGAGCACATGAGTCGTTAAAATATATATATATATATATATATATTATTCAAAATGATATTAAAATCATAAACACGCTAATGGTCATACAAGTTCCTCCCTAGACCCAATTGGCCAATTTTGCTCAGATTTGGATTATCTTCTCATTTTAGTTTTTCCTTGGCCTTTATAAAAGATATGATTTATTATTATTGATAAAGTAATAGAGAAAAATAGACGAGATGATGTTGGTATAGTAGTTTACCCCTCACACATACATACACTATAAGGATATGGATTCGAATATATTCTGTTCCTCAATTCCCGGATGATTTATCTAACTTATTAAAAAGTCTCAATTCAATACCACCAGACTTTTACTTTCCCAAATTATCTAATAAAATCTTGAACCAATACACCCCCTTACTTGAAACTTAAGAAATCTCTTATCCATTGCAGTTTTAGTAAATACTCGAAAAGAAAGGACAAAAACGTAAAAGTAGAAAGAACAAACAAGCTCCCATTTCAAATTGTGTCGTCTTCTGCATTGCCCCACGCTGACGAGAAAAGCTTCTAGTATCAAGTATCAACGGCCAAAAAAAGGGCAGTCCCGTCATTTCACTCTCATTAAAGTTACAGTTCTGAGAGAGCAACGGGCGAGCGGTTATGTAATGTAGATAAAAAAGGATTGACAAATAAGAAAAAAAGAATAGATGCCTGAAATCCCAAGCTCACTCTCTCTCAGTATCCACATTCCACACCACCCACCATTATCACAATTCCAAGCAACTAATGCTTGTTGACTGATTGACACCTCACTCTTGCTTTACTTCTACTCCCTTTCTCTTTCTCTTTACTTTTTCTATTTCCTTTTTTTGAGCTTATTATGGTGGTTCTACACTTATAACTGACTACTACTCTTGTTGAGGTTCATATTCTTAGAAAAGTTGATACCCATTTGAGAAAAAGTTGAAATGGAAGGTGGGTCGAGTTCAGATTCAGTTGAGAAGCACAAGACGCAGAAGGGTCATACCAAGACCAGACTAGGTTCTATGTTTCCCAAGATAGAGCCTTTCGTGCCAAGAACCGATCATTTTAATCCTAGAGAGTTGCGATCTTGGGCTAAAAAAACTGGTTTTGTCTCGACTAATTTCTCTGGAGAAACATCTACAAGTAGTGTTAGTAACAAGTTTGATAGTGCTGGTTTTGATGTGGAGAGGGGTATTGAACACAATAGAGGAGGAGGGTCATCACCTAAGATTGAAATAGATCCGATTCTGGGCCGGACCAAACCACCCAGAGGGTTGGAAATCGAACCGGATTCAAGTTCTGGGCATGAAGTGAGGAGGAATGACAACGGTGGGGTTTTGGGTTTTAGAGATGGACCTGGGAGAATCAGAAATGAGCCTGTTTTGGTGGACAAAGTAGATGAGAGGTTGAATGGCAATGGGGTTACTCGTGTGAATGGAACCAGAAATGAAGCTGTGAATGGTGGTGTAAATGAAGTACCGGTTGTTAATCACGTTGGACATAAAAAGGACGAAGAAAAATTTGAAAGAGATGTGCAAATTGATATGTATCCTGGTGGTGAAGAGGCTGCTCATGGAGGGTGGGGTGGACAATCAGAAATGAGACTCGGACTGAGGGATAATCCTGGTTACGGTTAGTCTCTCACATTTATGCATTTAGTCTAATTTTGATTATATGTTTCTGTTTATGGGATTGTGTTTACTGTTTTATTAAGTGCTAGTGTGGTAAAATTAAATTGAAATGCCAAATTTTATATGTTAGGAAGAAAGGCAGACATGTAAGTATAATTAAGCCAGCGACTTAGGCATGTTATGAATGTAGATGTTGGTGAAGAGAAAAATTTATTTTGTTATTCATTAATTATTCTGGGAAATCCATAATCAGATTTGTAAGAGCACAAATTCATAGAGCCACGTCACCAACAAGAACAAGAGAGAACTAAGTTTTACACAGAAAAGAAACCTTGAGTCCTGGTCAAGTAACTTGAGTAAGCACCATATAAGTGAGGATTATAGAATCAAACACTATAAATAGGTGACCATATTTTGTTGGCAATCAACGGGGTGACTGTTCTCTTGCTGATGAATGCTCTGGTGCTACTGGGTCAGCGGCCTTGGAATTATTTCTTCTTGCTACCATTTTTCCTTACTGAAGTTTCCTGTATTCTGTGTAAAACTTTTGTCAATGGAAACCTAGGCAATGTCTTTTGCTTTCGAATTCCCACATATGGCGCCAAAAGTGTGAGTCACACTTTTGTTTTACAGAGAATATAAGAAACCTCAATTTTCAGCTCCCCCATTGTTACGACATGGCCACCTATTTATAGTGTTTGATTCTACGGTCATACTCAATGCAAATCGAAGAGCTAAAGAGAGGAGAGAAAATAGAGAAAGGGTGGCTAGAGTTTCATTAAATAAAAAAAAATACAATTACGAAGTACAAAAGGTGAACTTTTTTAATGAAACCCTAGCCACTTTTTCTCCCTTTTCTCTCCTGTCTTTATATGGAGTGATGGGACCTGCTACAAAATGGTCACTTTAACAAAAGTGTGAGTTGTACTTTTGTTTTACTCATGGTGCCAGTGCTTGTCTCTTGTTGGTGGCATGGCTCTATGGATTTGTGCTCCTACAAGATTGGATTAAAGAGCTAATTCGAAAATGTGTTATACCTCTAGTGGTTTTCGAATTAGCTCATGTATTTGAACCATGAGACTTATATATAGGTCGAATCTAGAATTGTGACGTTTTCTTATTTATGTAAAGAAAGTACCATGGATATGAATTAAAAGGCAAGCATAAGATGAACTCAAATAACCTCATCATTAAGGTGAAACAAAATGGTTTTAGGAATTTATGTATTCTGTACATGACACCTTGGTATTAGCACAGGCCATATTGACTTCTTGTTAACTTTGTGCTAGTGTTAACCAATATTGCCAAACTGACTTAAAATATGTGACAACCGATGTAGTTATGTCTTTTTGCATTAAAATTTATTCCTTGGTTACTACCTTTTGCATTAATAACTTCCTTCATCTTAATTTTTTTAACTTACAAAATCACTAAATTACATTCATATTATCATACAAGTTCATAACTATTGATTCTCTTAATTTATGCTTACTCAACTTGTGAGATGTTCAGTGCTTCTTCCTCACTTGTATCTGATTGTTATATTACTGCAGCACCACTTATGTATTACGGTCTGCAGCACTTCTTATCTTTGGCTGGTTCAGTCATATTCATCCCCCTAATTATTGTACCAGCCATGGGTGGAAAAGATGTAAGAATCTTCTCTTTTGGATTCTTTATTGTCTAATGCATCTCGAGAAGGAAGTTGACCGTTATTTATCTATTTATGTCTACCTGAATGATGACAGAAAGATACTGCCACAGTAATTTCTACAATGCTCCTGCTTACTGGCATTACAACGATATTGCATTCCTACTTTGGTACCCGACTTCCATTAGTTCAAGGAAGCTCATTTGTGTATTTGGCTCCAGCATTAGTTATCATAAATTCTCGGGAGTTTCGGAATCTCACAGAGCATGTAAGTTCAGCTGCTTATATATATATATATATATATATATATATATATATATACACACACACACACACACCAATCAATTTTGAATTCAATGACCGTCATAAAAAATGCCATTGATATTCCCAAACCAGGCAAAGGTATAGTACGTATTGAACTATAATACCGTCTGCTATAACTGATGGGAATTTAAAGTTTCAGCTAATTTATAGTTTTAAACAGTTAAACTTTGTACAATAATGAAATTTGGAGATGAATACAATGATGCTTTATAATAAATATAAACAATGCCGGTCATGAATAGTATTTTACTGATTTCTTTATTGATCTTCGTAGTTTCTATATTGATGCATGCTTACTCTACTGCAGAAATTTAGGCACATTATGAGGGAATTGCAAGGAGCGATAATTGTTGGTTCAATATTCCAAAGCATATTGGGATTTAGTGGTTTAATGTCTCTTTTGCTAAGGTAGTTCAAGAGGTAGCTTGTAATATCTTTCTTGAGCTAGTACTAAATTTTTAATGGTTATTTTTTTTATCCAAAATGTGTTTTTGCTGAGTGTCAGTCTATCTTATGCAAAATTCAGTGGTTACATGAATACAATAGTATCTACTTCTAAGTTTGTTGTTTTGATTCTATTTATAGATTGATAATCCAATTTTGACCATGTTGTATGATGCTATTTTTAAGAAAAATTCTCTTGCAGAATACTACCTTTGATTTGATTTTCTTTTGAAAATTTTGTATGACCTGGACAAGTCGCCAAAATTTTCAAAGTTCAATAAATTTAAATGAATCATATCAAATCAATGTTTCTGTGGAAAAGAAGATCTTCATATTCTTTAACTACTGTGTACTGAAATATTACAAGTCAAGTATATTCTCTTCATACCGCTTCTTGTCAAAACAATTAATCAAATATATATATATATAGACACACACACTCTTTGTGTGGTATATTTAGTAGTAAATGATGAAACATTTAATGATGGATAAAACTGAATGATTCATTGCCTAAAAAAGAAAAGAAAAGAAACTGCAAAATGTCAAGTATCTTACAAGCCTTTGAGAATTTTCAGGTGTAAGTTGGAATAACTATTATATTAATTCTTTTGTTGCTGTATATTGTTTTGCTGCAGATTGATTAATCCTGTCGTGGTTGCACCAACTGTTGCTGCAGTAGGTTTAGCATTTTTTAGCTATGGTTTTCCTCAAGCGGGTAGCTGTGTGGAAATTAGCATTCCTCAGATATTGTTGGTTCTTCTATTCACCCTGGTAAGTGACTTCATGGGCAGATAAGCTACTGGATATAGAGTTTATGGTATTGAGCGGGCCTATGCATTTTATAGATCTATTTCTAAATGCAGAAGAAGATTGTTCCTAGTCCATTTTTTTTTTGGACTCTTATTTAGATACTAGTACAAAGGAAGCAATAAACTTAATGTTGTTTTTTTTTTTTTTTTTTTTTAATTTTCCAGTACCTAAGAGGAGTATCTATCTTTGGAAATCGTCTGTTTCGAATTTATGCGGTATGTATCTTACCTTTCACTATGTTGATTCTTATTAAACATTGATCGCATAAAGGTCGTCGTTTGGTTTTGATGACCAAACTATCCTTTATGTTGAGATACACTACTCTACCCCTTGCCTCTCTTCCCCATAAGAGAAAGAGCCAGTACCTACCCCTTGACATATTGTACCTTAATTAAAGTTTGGCAATTACCACCTATATAGTTACATCCCTGAAGTTTGATTGAGAAAATCTGGCAGCATTTTTCCCATGGAGAGTTTTCCATGGTCATATTCATGGAAAATGACGGCAACTGGAACCATGACTAGGGGCACACAACAATTTTATTTTGGGGCTTTTGGTTGTTGAGAATCAGAATACTCATGAAGTTCATTGATTATTAAATGTGGTTTGCAACCATTTGTTCAATCATTACAGGTTCCCCTGAGCGTTATGATCGTATGGATATATGCATTCTTCTTGACTGCCGGTGGAGCATATGACTACAAAGGTTGCAGCCCCGACATACCTAGTTCAAATATCTTAGCCGATGCATGTGTAAAGCATGTATATACCATGAAGCATTGCAGAACTGATGTTTCCAGTGCATGGAGAACTGCTGCATGGGTCAGAATTCCCTACCCTCTGCAATGGGGGATCCCTATCTTTCACTTAAGGACCTCCATGATTATGATCATTGTGTCACTGGTCGCAACAGTGGATTCGGTTAGTAGCTTATAACTCAAATGCACCAAAAGAACTGTATAATATCCACTCCTTTGATTTTGTTTATGTGAAAAGGTTTGTTTTGGGAAGATTTCATCATCTACAATGTTCCTGTCCTAGAATTTTAATGTATACTATAAAAACTGTGGGAGAGAATGGAATAGCCAACGGGATTGATACTAATTGTATCACAATTAATGCAGGTTGGAACATATCACACTACATCTTTGCTAGTCAATTCAAAACCTCCAACTCCCGGAATTGTCAGCAGAGGAATTGCATTGGAGGGATTTTGCAGTATATTGGCTGGACTTTGGGGTTCGGGTACTGGGTCAACAACCTTGACAGAAAATGTGCATACCATAAACATAACAAAGGTGGCAAGTCGAAGAGCTGTGGAACTTGGAGCAGTTATCTTGATTCTCTTCTCATTCATAGGTGAAGCACCCTATCATCTTAAAAACCAAGCATGAGAACAAATACTCCTTCAATTTATATCCATGCACCGTTAATCCCATGCTAAATGTATGTATGCATACGGCGTGCCGGTTACCGGATGTGTTAGGATTTATTGCATTATGCTTATTTATGTCTTATGTCTGGGCTAAATACTTTTTAATTGCTCAATTGTATTTGATAGGAAAAATTGGTGCCATTCTTGCTTCTATACCACAAGCTTTGGCTGCTGCCATACTATGCTTCATGTGGGCCCTTGTTGTGGCAATGGGTCTTTCAACTTTGCAGTATACGCAATCCGCAAGTTTTAGGAACATAACAATAGTTGGTGTTTCTTTATTTCTTGGTTTGTCCATCCCTGCCTACTTTCAACAGTACCAACCCGAATCCAGTTTGATACTGCCGAGTTATTTAGTTCCTTTTTCTGCTGCATCAAATGGACCAATGCACTCTGGTAGTACACAAGTAAGTTTTTATCCCTTTCTTTTGTCAACTCATGTTTTACATGCATAAATTTTTCTATGTTCAAGCATAAGAATTCATGAGTTTATTATCATTGATTGGATTTTGCAAAATTTATTTCTCGTTTTTCTTGTGATAGACAACTAATCGCTGTGTATTTTTCTAAATGAATGTGTCAGCTTGATTTTGCGATAAATGCACTCATGTCTATGAACATGGTGGTGACACTCTTGGTGGCACTTGTACTAGAGAACACTGTCCCAGGCAGCCGACAAGAACGAGGGGTGTACATATGGTCTCGTGCTGAAGACATGGCAACCGATACATCTATGCAGGAAGATTATTCCCTTCCAAGAAAATGTTCACGGTTATTTTGTTGGGGAAGAAGATGAGAAGAGGGCGGTGAAGCTTGAAGATCAAATAACTCAGGTGAAAAAATGGATATAGTAGATTATACATACCAATTTCTTATAACACGAAATTGTGGAAATTTAGGTTAGCTGTAGACTTGTAGTGTATCAATTGGCCTTTTTTCTCCCTTATAATTTGGTCAAGAGTGTCTTTGTAATTGAAAAAAAAGATGGCTGATATAGTCATAGATATTTTATATACATAACTGAAACATTGTTTGTTCTATAAGGTAATTTATTTAAGAAGGAACATTTGATTTCTTACTGTGCCAGTCTTGAATGAGTGAACGAAGTGTGTGATTAGGGGTGAGTAATTTGTGTTTGAGCTTCAAGTTTGTCATTGGTGATGTATCATGCCCCATCCCTAGCCATTCCTCTATTGCCTCTACCTCGTACGAAAATCCGTCCGCTGCCACGTGTGGATTTTCCATTACTTCCTGTACCATGTAAATTACATATCAAAACAACATTTATCAATCTTATTATTTTCTACAATTTATGTTATGAGATTTAGACACTAACCTGAAATATGGGGCAGAGGAATACACTTGGAACATCACTTGAATCCTCTTCTTCATTTGCACATCTATCACTCACCACTTCACCATCTCCTCTATCTATTTTAATATCATCAGCTTTTTTCTTCAACATTTCAAGCTCTGCCATAATGTTTGCAATTCTCATGTCACTATTGGGCTCCTGATTAACTGACAAACACTTCATCGCAATCTCAGCAAGCTCCTCTGCCAAATCCAATGGCCATTCTCCTGCCATCTCATCCAAAACTCCAACCAGAGCTGTACGATCCAACGCCAACGCCTCTTCGACAAGCCCAGTCCAGTTCCTCCCTGTTAAAAGATTCAACAACACTACCCCGAAAGCCCTAACGTCCGATCTGACATCGGATTGATCGTGGGTTCTAGCGAGCCCAAACCCACTAATTTTAGCAACGAGATTGCGATCCAGGAGGATGTTCGATGGCACGAGGTGACCATGAACAAGAGGCCTGGGTTCAGCTGAGTGCATGAAGCTCAGGCCCGAGCAAACTTCGTGAGCAATGCGGATCCGGTCGGGCCACCTAAGGGCCCGGTTGTATTTTCTGTAATTTCTATGAGAAGCAAATAACATGTCTCTTAAATTACCATTGTGCATGTACTCCAAAACTATGCATTTTAGCTCCGAGCAGAAACCCATCATTGCAACCAAATGTGGGTGTCGAATGTCGGTAAGCAACCTCACCTACAAAATATAAATAAATAGACGTGCTTTAGGTCCGACAAATCAATCGAGATCGAACACAATATTTGTAGTTTGAATATTTATATTCATAAGACTCATAGACATCTGTTCTCACACTATTGAGTACACCAATCAGCCAAGTACGTGCATGTTGCAACGTTGGGAACTAGAGAGGCCATGACCCAAACTGGTTTTTTTTTTTTTTTTTTTTTTTTTTTTTAACTATAGTTAATATTATTTAATATTTACCCCAAATGTTTTGATATTTACATTATCTTTTAAATTTTGTATCATGGACTCATGGCGCTCCTGATCCTCCAAATTTGAAGCAACTGGTTACGGCTCTGTGTATGTTAACGTTGAGAAATGACTTGAAAAGGTTTGTAACTTGTATATTACCTTGGATTGGAAATGTCCATGAACAGGTTGGAGCAATTTGACAGCAACAGTGGCATAACGAAGTCGTCCTCGATAGACATTAGTCCAATCTCCTCCGGACTTCAATCTCAACCGTTGAGAGAAATCATCGGTGGCCAATTTAATATCCTCCGCTGTGTACTCTTTATAACCGCAGCTTATCAACTCGATGGATCTGGTAACCAACCCGATGGCATCTTTTTCTCTACAAAAATCGATTCTGCGATTAAGAACGTCTCGTTGCCGTCTGAACTCATCGATCTCCTTCACCATGTCTGCTCTCGTGATCACCATTTTCTCCAATTCGGCCTCTGCATGTCGTTTGGCCATTGTTGACTGTTGGAGTTCATTGGATAGTTCCGATTGGAGTTGTGCCAGTGAATTCAATCTGCTCTGTCTATCTTCCAAATCTCTTATCAGTTCGTGAAGTTGCTCTTTCTCCGAATCCAAACTGTTTTGTGTCTCTATACGGTTTCTGATCTCTTCCTTTATTAGAACTTCAAGTTTCTCAGCCTATATATATATAGGTTCATTCTCAGTTAGTATGCCTCCACGAAAAACGTTGTGGAATTGAATCCCGCACAACAAAACAAAACGTACGATATCCCGCACACCTGATACTGATACTTTTTTATTGATTGAAATCCAACAAATTATGAATTATTAAAAGTTACCCGGGTGTTGGATAAACATATAGCCCATTCAGCTTTTGTATATCCTTCAGCATGAGCTTTAGCTTCTTTTCTCCTCAACTGGATCATCTCCCGAGCTTCACTCATTTTACTTCTCAGATATTCAGTTTTTTCTGCAACACTCTACAATTATATACCAAAATTTGGCATTTGTTAGAAAATCATTGTAATTATTCTAGTGTAAGTAAATTACCATTTACCCAGGTTGGAATAGTAGATAACCATTTTAGAGTCTAAACTCTAAAGACACACAAAGTTAAGGGCAAAATAATCATTTGCCTACAAATGTTGAAAATGGCATTGCTACATCATCAGCCAATTTCATCATCCTAATTCCTATCTCTATCATATCTTCTTCTTGGGTCAAAATTAACTAATTGAAGATAAGATTAAATAACTTAGTCAATCAATGATTGATTAAATTAATAATACTGAACTATCTTTGATAATAAAAGGATAGCTTACCATATTAGAATCCGAATTTTCCGGCAAATCTGACTCTATTGGATTTGGACTAGTAGTAGTCTGCAAATCATGACCATCTTCCAATTCAAAATTTTCTTGGTCTAAATTTAAAGACAACAAATGCTGGAAATAGTTTTCAAGCTCTTCACTTTGCCATTGATCTTTGAGTGAATCAGGTGAGTGAAGGTCTTTCGAGGAAGGCGAGAAGCGACCAGAATTTCTTCCCAGTGAGTTACTATCAGTGAAGACTCTAGCTAGCCAAGTCCTGAAATTATCCTTATCTCTCATTTTAGCAAGTGTGGTACCTTGATCATCCTCCACTATTCCTTCATTCAAGAACACTAATTTCCCACCACAGAGTATGAAGAATTCACAAAAATCAGGCTTGTTCTGATGGATAAAAAATAACCCACCGATTGCACTTTTTGATTTCCTGATGATTAATTAGCAGGATGTGAAAATAATTAATGTCAATCAATTATATATATATATATATATATATATATAGCAGTAATTAATTAATGTTGTTGGAGAAATTAATTAAGCATACCATGTTGAAGACTTCATGAAAGTAATTCCCATAACCAGTTTTGTTATTCTAAGTCCTGATATCAGATCTAACATCAACTTATGAATTGGTTCATCATATTTTTCTACTTTCAGTATCTCAGCTTTTACCTATAAACATTAAAAAAAAAAACAACCTTTGTCTATCTTATAACAACATTATTAATGGAAATTAATAAAAATAAATAAACAAAAAAAATCAGCAAACCTTGCCACAAAAAGCTATGTACTTGGAAAGCAACTTGTCTGTCTTCTCTTCTTCATATTTCCTGAGAACTTGCAGTTTCTCATCACTCACAGAACTAGCAGGAAGCTTGCCAACTTAAACAAAAACAAATTTGAGTAATTAAACAGAAGAAGAAGAAGAAGAAGAAAAAAAGTATGTAATTAATAATAATAACTTACATGGGGTATAAACAAAATCCTTGGAGATATTATAGGAAACATGAAGAATGACTATGGAGATCATATTCATGGGGCTAGAAGACCATTTTCTGAGTGTCCAATCAAGAGTTTTGAATCCATCTTGAAGGTCGTTGCCAACAGCGACATACACTTTCTCCACTTGTTGATCGTCCTCCATTACAAGAGCTTAATTAAAACTTTGGCTTTTGAGTCAATAAGAAGATCATCAACCTCACCTAATCTTGATTAAGCGGAGAAGATTTGGAAATTATATAGATAAAGCGTGTTCAAGCGGGTCAAGTGTGGAAAAATTGTCATGAATAATGAATTGAATTGTTTTTCAAAGGTTTGTTACGACGAAGTTTTCAAAAGGTAATTAATTTGGCTTGATGTTGTTGTTGTTTTTAATTTGATTATAATAGAGTAGGACGGCATGGTAGGGACTCAAAGCCAATCAAGAAGAGTAGATGAGTGTGGACAAGCTAAGGACTTATCTCCCCCACGGACCTTGATATACTTGATAGAGACTTAGAAAGGATTTTTAGTGGTATTATTCTGGCATAATGATGTGGGATTATGACTAACACTGCCCCCATCAACATCATCAAATATTAATTATATGTGTAAATAGGATACTCAAATACTTATCGAGGACGTTTCAAGTGCGAGACTGTTTATCCTATATGATAAATGGTGACCTATATAGAAAAAATGTGACATACAAAATCCCACAATTGATAATTTTTAACTTTGCTCATAATCTATATGTACACATTATTTAAGCTTTTGAAGCCGTGTTTTTTTTTTATAACTATTACCTTTAATTCCTTGTTTGGCGAGAAGAAACATGATTCGAATCCACAATTTCAACAGTATAAATGTGAGAGTCATATAAATGAATCAATTTTATCTTGTTAGAAAACGTGTACGTTTTTGTTAATTTATAAGAGTTCTCATATCTTAAAAACTTTCAAAATCAATAATCATTATCTTCTTGTAAATCACGACCATAATCGAAAGATTTTTCTAACGAAATTAGCCAACTAGTAGTAAATGCTCCAAGAAAGGGATGAAAAGTTTGAGTTGATTAAGTGACTAAACAACATACTGTTGTTTGTAATACTCAAAAATAATCTGTTTCGAATCTGCAAGAGAACAGAAAGTGAAAACCACAAAACAACACGTTAGAAAACGGTTTTGGAAAATCGAGGCTCGTGTTTCACACGGTGTCCTTAAGACAATTTCGCCGTATAACACCGTATGTGTATAGCGATTATCTCCTATGATACAACGGTTTAACAGCGATCGTGCATGGCACAAACACTCTTAGCGAACTCTAATCCGGTATGAACTTACCAAGAACCGAAGAAGAAGAAAACAATAATAAGAGGAATTAATTTCGTGATTGCTATATCTTCTGAAGAAAGACTAGGGTTTATTATAAAATCGAAGTCAAGAGGATTATTTTGGAAATTACTTAATACATACGTTTTTTAATGAAAAGGATATTAATTAAAAAAACCAATCTCCAAGAGATTTATTTCTAATTAATCACCGATTCTATTTACTTAGTGATCAAGTAAGTATCTAGAATCCAAACAATATTTCCTTATCATTACACGTTTGATTTAGGGAAATTAAATTGTATTAATTTTTTCCATATCAATATAAACATTGACTTAGGAAAAAATAAATTCTAAGTAGTAGCAAAAGGTCGTTTGTCCTATGACAGTCCAATCGGAGCGGCATTCGTGTACGCGGGTCGCGCCCACACACAAGTCATCCAATCCGAAGGTTCAGGGTCCATGATTTGCAACCCCCCCCCTGCGCGCGAGAGAGAGCCTCTATGCTAGACATGTTGATAGGTAACTATCACACAACCACTTATATACTATATATAAGTGCTTTACCCAACCAGTGTGGGATGCATAATTTTTCCATACACAATGGGCTCACTTTGAGACTCAATTTTTCATTCACCAATTAATTATTTTGTGAGTTTAAGTATACCATTTTGAAGCTCTCACGGAGGAGAATTCGAATATACATTGATCTTCCATTTTTATGGAACCGATCATACTCAAATAACGCTCTTAAATGAGTTTTCATCACAAAATTTCCAACAATCCCCCACATGAATGAAATTGACCTAGAAGACACGAGAGATGACTTTTGGTAAGTTCAAACAGTCGAAACCTGCATAGGATAGGTAGGTGTTACCCTTTGAACCTTCCCTTGTAAATGTATGCTTACTTTACTGGCTGATCAGTAGATATGATATCCTTGAACTGTTCTGCCGTTTTATGTAAACGATAGCATACCTCACACAGGTATCTTCTAGACCCGATTTGGTTCTCATTGTTATGTTCGTTTTGGCTATGAACATGCGCCTGGTTCTGTGAGAGTCTCTGGAGAATATAGCCCTTTACTATTCTCTTTTAGAAGCGGCTCCACTTCTCTCTCACATAGGTGATTTCTTAATGAAGAGTAACGCTTTTAAATGAGTTTTCATCACAAAATTTTCCAACACAAACTAGCTTTGAAACCGTGTTTTTTTAACTATTACCATTAATTCTTTGTTTAGCAAGAAGGGACGTGACTCGAATTCACCGTTTCAATAGTATAGGTGTGAGAGGCGTACAAATTGGTCAACTTTATCCGGTCAGAAAGCGTGTTTTTGTTAATTTACAAGAGTTTTCATATCTTAAAAACTTTCGAAATCAATAACCATTTTCTTCTTGTAAATCACGACCATAATCAAAAGATTTTTCTAACGAAATTAGACAATTAGCAAGCAGTAAATGCTCCCAGAAAGCAATGACAAGTTTGAGTTGACTAACCAACGAACTAGCGTAGCAGAACAAGACAAAACCACATCATAAAAGGTTGAATGTTTGAAACCTGTCGTTTCTCGCGACTCGCATTGGTTGTTTTTGATTTATAGATAAGTTTAAGTAATTAAATCAGCATTCAAAATAGCAAGAAATTATCCTATATTATACTAGTTATAAAATATATAGAGACTAGAAATCAACATGGGGGTGTAGCTCATATGGTAGAGCGCTCGCTTCGCATGCGAGAGGCACGGGGTTCGATTCCCCGCACCTCCAATTTTTTTAATTTTTGTTTTTCCAACCATATTTATTGGTCTTTTTTATGGACCAGATTTTACAAATTGAAAGAAACTTATTATCATTAAGCTTGGCCCGGCCCAGCCCAATCTTAATGGAATACTTTGACTGTTTTGCTACCTCAAAATTTCAGGCCTGGATTGAGTGATTGATTGATTTGTAGCATATTACTACATATTATGATGCTTATTCACTTTCTCTTTTTTCCGGTATACAACATGCGGTCGCGCTCTCGATTGAATGAGCCGTGTTTTTACCATCAAGTTACATTAGGTAATAATGATGACACTACTTCACATTTAAGGATCAACATTCTTCTAGTGCATCAGGCTCCACTACCTCCCACAACCACATATATAACTCTAATTTACATCAACCCGTTTATGAGAGAGCCTCCGGTCTATCGGTTTTTAAATTACATGCTGTTTTTTTAATCAAATTATGTCTCTTTTGTCTACTCAAAAGTCAAGATTGCCCTTAGATAAAATGGGCCTAACTAACACCATATGTGGTTTGTTTTTGTCCTTTTAATTCACATTTCTCATCTTCATTAGGGATGTCTAAAAAACTCGAACCTGCAAAACCCCTCCCGCCCAAAACAATGTGTAGTTAAACTCAAATGAATGGGGTTGGTTCAGGGTGATTGTGTGAATCAATATAGCCTTGCAGACTCTTATGTGTTTCCAATAGGGTAGTGTTTGGTTTGGCCCGGGTTCAGGGGTGATTTTGTAGTACATTGTTTGTATGAATTATTATAGCCTTATTATAGACCGATTACATTTCACTCTCTTATGTATTTTCGATGGGGTAGTGTTCAGTGATGATAGGAGTAGTTTTTATTATTATTATTATTATTTTAAAGGAAGGGTAGTTTTTATTTATTTTTCCAAGTGGCTTATAAAAATGCCTGAAAAGCATTTTAAACTCAAATGAATGGGGTTGGTTCAGGGTGATTGTGTGAATCAATATGGCCTTGTAGACCGACTAACTTTCACTCTTATGTGTTTCCAATAGGGTAGTGTTTGGTTTGGGCCGGGTTCAGGGGTAATTTTATACTACATTGTTTGTATGAATTATTATAGCTTTATTATAGACCGATTACCTTTCACTCTCTTATGTGTTTTCGATGGGGGTAGTGTCCAGTGATGGTAGGAGTAGTTTTTATTATTATTATTTTTTAAAGGAAGGGTAGTTTTTATTTTTTAAATTTAAATTTTGTAACAATTTTATATTTTTTATGTATGAATTTTAGAGTTTTGTTGTGTGGAGGGAGGCCATGGCCCCCAATCAGGCTCCCTTTTATATATATATATATATATATATATATATATTATAAATTTGGGGTGAAGGGGATGATATTTGTAAACAAATATTTCTTTTTCTTTTTTAAATACAAAATTTCGGAATTAGGAGAAACAACCTCATTGATTTGATTTTGAAAAAAATAAAATAATAAAAAAAAACTCATTGATTTGATGAGTGTGGGAAATCTAACATAGGGTCACCTCAACTATTGTAGATTCCTTCTTTTTTATTTTATTTTTTTTCATTTCCAATATATTTGTGCATTCTTTGCATTACTGGATTTTATAGTGTTATGTTAACTAACTTTGCAAATATTGTCGGAGCTGAAAGAATAATATTATACCATGTCTCTTGAAATTCGAAATCATTGACTTACGTTATCTAAATATCTTTTCCTTTGATCAACACATTTCTCAATCTGTTCCATGGGAATAGAAGATTCCTTTCTTATCAACCTTACATATTGTTCCTCGTTCAAAGAATTAAGTCATCAAATTATATACAAAATGCTCCTAACTTGATTATTTATTTCCTTTTCTAATATGTAAAAATTAAATTTTCTTTTACTTTTTAGTTTAAAATAGTATATATATTTCTTCATTAAATATAAATTTTCAAGTGAGTAGGTACGCACTGATATAACTTCATCAGTGCGATCAGTGCGTTGGATGTGGACCATTAGATTTATATACTTTGACTCAAAGTGTATGCACTTGTCAAAACTTCTTCATAATCAATGGTCCACATACAACGGACTGATATAAGTTATATCAGTATACACTAAGGAGAAAATGTCTGTTATATTAAAATATCTAATTCCAGTTAATTTTTGTCTCTTTTTTTTTAAAAAAAAAATTACAAGAAAAAGGGTCTTCTCCGAGAGCCTAAAGCCGTCATAAAAGGTTAAAATGTCCTTGGAAATGCTCAATTCCGACAGGAAAAGGCAGTCGTGGGAAATAACCCTTTTCCGACCATCCCTCGGAAATAAAATTATTTACGAGAGAAAAATTTGTTGGAGATGGAGGAAATTGGTTGTTAGAAATGTTACAAAAATTGGATCATGAGAATATTTTCAATTGCCTTTGCCATCGGAAATAATGCATGTCATGGTCAAAAATTAAAAAAAAAATCGATAAATATTATGGTCTTTATTATCGATGAATATGATAGTCAAAAATAAAAAAATTACAGGAGGAATGACTTTGGATCGGAAATAATTTATTTTTTCTTGTTGAATAATGCTATCGAAAATACAAATTGTTTTTTGTATATTGCCCTAGAAAATGATCAAATTTTAATTTATAATTATTACAATGTATATAAAAAAAGAACAAGAATATCAAAAGGAAAAAAAGAAATAGACATCTACAAATATTTATAAATGAATATAATTGAAGTATAATGTAAATTAAGAGCGAATTGAAATACATAATCTCAAAACTATCAACTTATGACATAAGAATGCACACTAATAATTTGTTAGCATCTCTCATTCTCTTGCCCTTGAATTTGTTGTTTCAGTGGGTTATTGCAATTCCAATTTTTACTGCAATGGAATAAAACAATAAGTAAATAAATGTTTCCAAAAAATATATACATACGCATTATCATATAATTGAAAATGTAAAAGTTATTAAAAATTATAATTGAAAATATAAATATTTTAAACCAATAAATATAAGAAAACTGATATGAATTTCCATGACGTTTTTCACTAGGCCAAACTCTATCATCCACTATATGAAAGTTTTGAAACTCAGTACCACAATAATTATAAAACACCTACAACGGTCCAAATTTTTTTAAAAAAAATCAGAAAGAGTGAAAAAAAAATTTACATGTAGATCTATTTAATTCTACTTCACAATTAAACTATATTTGAATATAAGATTTATAATATTATAAAAAAATTGTCCCCTTTGGAAATATTAAATTTATAAACAAATCCAAAATCTAAGTTTTTTCATAGGCATTTTATTGAACATGTTATATGCAATCACTATATCATCAAAGAAAATATAAAGCAAAACAAAGAGTCCCAAATAATGAAAATTAATTAACAAACATTAACACCCAAATAATAAACTAAAATAATAAAAATTATTTTCTCCTGTATTTCTTGCAATTGTTATTGTAAATGACTTATCAAAGAAGTGATCTATATCATAAGAGTCTTCAATAAAAAAATAAATGGTTTCTTCTAAGAGATTTAGTTGTAGGTTTTAGAGAAATTAGAAAAGATTGGAAGAATGAGGAGTCAATAATTAGGGTTAGAGTAAAAAGAGAGTAAGAAGCGTAAAGATTTACAAAATAAAACTGTACAATAAAATGATAGGAGATAGACGGCCCGGTGGAGATAAGTAGGGTTAGGGAAAAATAAAAATAGGCAAAGAGTCAAAAGTGGAGAAAGAAAAAAAAAAGGGGGTGGAAATTGATAGGAGGGACAAGTAAATAGGATTAAAAGAAAAAAAAATGAGTAAAAAGTGGAGTAAAAATGTTAAGTGAGAATTGAAAATTATAGGAAAGGAAATATAACAGCTAAAATAAAAGGAATAAATATATAAAACTGTGAATATAATAATAGGAAAAAAAGTAATATATTGAATAGAATATATATATATATATATATATATATATATATATAATGCCATGTTTATCAAAATAATTAAAATTTAACAAGAAAATAGTATATTTCATTTTAATATTTTATCTTAACATTTAAAAAATAATAATTCGAAATTTTATGCATTAACAATAATCGTCTTGCATAATACAATAAATCATACCCATATAATATTGTATTTCCAAGTGCTAGGTACAAATCTATTGTATTTTCGAGGGGTAGGTACATGTAGTCGGAAAAATCTATTGTATTTCCAAGGGGTAGGTACATGCGGTCGGAAATAGTATTGGCGCCATTTTCACAATATTTTTGACGAATTTCGGTATTATTTGTGAGGACATTTATGTTGTCGGAAATGATATGCAATATTTTTATCCTTTTTTGACGATATGATTTTTACGGTCAGAAAAACAATAATTTTTGACTAAATTTTGGCTCTGTCCGAAATGTTTGGCCGGAAAAGACCATTTTTCTTATAGTCTCATTTTCTCATATTTTGTCCTAATTTATCTTATTTTTTAGAATATCCCTTGAGCATTATTAAATTAATTAATTGAGTTTAATCATTAAATTAAATTATTTATTCTTATAAACAAGCATGACTCCATATTTTGACAATGTACTTGATTCATGCACAGTAACAAGAGGCATCGTCTTTTATGCAAGTAATAATGAAATTGTGCATTTTTAATTGTGGTGCTTCACTGCTTTGTAACAGTTTATACTCTCACTTAAGTCATGACAATGAGAGGCACCGTTTCTGAACCTATGCAAGAAATAAATTGTTTGTCTAGAGTCTAAACTCTAAACTACTACCATATGGAAGCAGAGTACCACAAACTACTATGGTGATAAGTGACCTCGATAGGTTTATTAATAAATTAAATTGGTTCGTATTCATTCAAATAATGATGAAATTGTGCATTTTTATTTTGGTGCACTGTTGTTGATGTATTATATTATAACAGAAGGTTTGACTTGTCTAGATCATAGTAACAAGATACATGTTTTAAATATAATGAGTTGATATATTTTGGGAAAAATATATCGTGTTAAACCTATGCTGCAAACAGTTATGGTGATAAGTGATTTCAATTTAGAGGGTGGGGATTTATAATTAAATTAAATTAAAAAAGAGCAAACCTAAGGGATTTCGATTTAGTTTGCTCTCATTTTAAATTTATACACATTATTAAATTGAAAGAGAAGCAAATAACACGAAAACTCCAAGAGGTTTGGTTTCTTTTATACGCGGAAACAAATTTATCTATAACAGACGATGGCTTCTCATGTTGTTAGTTAAACTCTGTTAAACTTAATTATTGATCAAGGTTGACCGTTAAAAAAATCTCTCTAATATAATAATTAAAATTACCAAATTAACCTCTATTCAAAAGAACAAAATCAAAAAAAAAACTGCAAGGTGGAGATTAAAGGAGCCGTTCGACATCCTACCGTCAGAATCTTCATCGGTGGTGACCATCTCCACATCATTTTATTTTTATTTTGTTCACGGTTTTGGTTTTTTTTTCATTAACATTCTATTTTTAAATAAAATATTAAAAATTAGATAGAAAGAAGAAAATACCTCTCTATCCGTGATTTTTATGTTGGGAATTGAACTGATGAACGTGGAAGCGACATACATAATATTCACACACATAACAAATAATGTCTACTAGCAGAAAAATAAAATGAGAGAAAATATACCAATCACACAAACACAAGAAATGCGTGGAAACCCTAAATTAGGGAAAAACCACAGGTCGTCAGGACGATAGAGAAATAATCCATTATACAGTAAATTTTTACAACCGCACACTTCAGGACTCTCTCTCTCTCTCTCTCACACCCCCACACACACAAAATCCAAACCCCCAAACAATCGAGTCTTACCGAGCCCCCAAGCTCACAACCAAGCTTACATTCTAGCTCTCAGCTCACAACGCTCATCGGGTTCTCTTCCGAGTACACCCCTCGAATATCCCCATAGGTCTTCCTTGAATATCACTCACGGATCTCCCTCTTTGTCCTTAGACATTTCCTGTAGTCCTTCGATCTCCAGATATTCTCATGGGTTCTCCCCCCGGATCCACCCACTCTCTGATGTTACAAGTGTTTCTTTTGACTCGACACTCAATAAACAAATATTACATATATTTATAGTAGAGTACTATGAAGGTTTAAAACCAAGAAGGGAATCTTCACCTACATGCACAAGTCTTCTTGATCCATACGAAGTCCTACTTTTTTACGCTCAAGACTTTTCTGTTCAGTACAAAGAGAAACTTCTTTTTTTAAGCACAAGAACTTCCAGAAGAAAACCTTTCATATTCATCTATCTTTCTTGATATGTGCAAAATAAGCCGTCACCATGGTCTGGGTCGCAATTGGCCACCCGCACCTTACATTGCGGAATGTCTCTAGAAACGACCGCTCAAAATACAGAGGTCTACATCTCTTGCCTTCGCCGCGGTCTACACTGCATTTATCTCATTAGAATTGACCGCGGTCTGCTCTGATCTCTATGCACGTGCTTGAGCCGCAGTCCACGTCGCGGTTCCTTCGGAATCCGATTCTTTAGTTCTTCTTTGGTATTCAAGTATCCCTTAAACACCATCTCCAACTTTCAAACGTTTCTCACGTCTCTAGAAGTTTCATATCAGTTGGTTCTCCCCTCGAATCCACCCACTCTATGATATTATGGGTGTTTCTTTTAACTCCACACTCAATAAATAAATATTACATGTATTTATACTATAGTACCAGGGAAGTTTAAAACCAACAAGGAAATCTTCTCCTACACGCACAAGTCTTCTTGATCAACGCAAAATCCTACTTCTTTACGCTCAAGACTTTCTTGTTCAGTACAAAGAGAAACTTTTTTTTTAAGCACAAAAACTTCCAGAAGAAAACATTTCCTATTCAGCCACCTTTCTTGATCTGTGCAAAATACGTTATCACCATGATTTGGGTCGCGGTTGGCCACCTGCGCCCTATATTGTGGAATGTCTCTGGAAACGACAGCTCAGAATACCGCAGTCTAAGCCTCTTGCTTCTGACTCGTTCTACACCGCGTTTATCACATTGGAATTGACCGCGGTTTGCACCGCTGTCTATGCACGTTATTGCGCCGCGGTCCACACAACATTTCCTTTCAGAATCCGATTGTTTAGTTCTTCTTCGGTATTCAAGCCTCCCTTAAACATCATCTTCTACTTTCAAACGTTTTTCATGTTTTTAAAAAATTTCACATCAGTTATGTCTCATTTAGTTCACATTTGGTTCACTTAGGAATATAATCCAAAACCTAACATTTTGAATAAATTTCACTAAAGATGGAGGAGATTAATGTTCTTTGTTTGATTAAATTGTTTATGGACATAGAAAACCAACCTCATAGAGTTTTGGTTTTATATACTCTTACAAAAATTGAAAACTATTTCCTTTTTAAAAACATTGAGGACCAAAATCCCAAGTGCTAGGGTCCAAAGCTAGAAGTTTCATCTCTTGATTCCAGAAATTAAATTAATTAAATATGGAGAAAGATGTAAAAAAAAATGAATAATCAAGAAAAGGTAAATACTAAATAGTTGGGTTGTGGGTAGAGAGGGAAGAAAAGTAAAGCAAAACAAAGAAGACATGATTATGATAATATATTAACATGTCGGGACAGAGAATGCACGTGCGTCACCGAAATCACCGATAAATAAAAGATGCTGCGCACGTGCTTTCCAGTCAAAGGTCAAAAGGCAGTGATTACACGAGTTTTTGATTTTGAAGACATAAAAAAAGCGAAAGAAGCCAAGATAAGAACGATGATTATCTCCGAATCTAAAAACTCCATATTTATATACTTCCTTTTATAATCACACGTATCTACTTATTAGTTATTTCATACATGCTTCTTCCTTCTACTTTTATTATAAATTTTGTTAACATCTCCACCTCTAATTCACTAACAAAAACATAACTCCACACTTCGTATGCATGCATGAGCCCCCATCTATGAGGTGTTGTCTGTTTTGACTAATTGAAATTTACGGTTTTGTTTTTAAAAGGATTACTGTAGTTACACACTAGTATTTACTTACATACTACAGATTAGTTTTGATTTTATTTATAACAAAATTTCGTAGTTTGTATGTATGTGGTCACTATACATGAGGTCAAGGGTGAAGCCATGACTTATCGTTCTAGTGGGCTGAATTAACTATGTATTTTTTTGTATATACGGTACAACGATTCGAATCTGAAACATTGTTATATTAAATTAACGTAATTTTCTACTCAAGCCATACTGAACAATATTACAAAGGTTTTTAAAGCAAACCAAAAGGAAATAAAATAGCAAGCGAAATAAACTTAAATACTTGTTCGAACAAGCAAATGAAGTAAGGAATTCAAAATTTGTTTCATTTATCTATAGAAGAACAGAGCATGGAGAGGAAAATGAAACTTTAATGTGTTTGAGTGTCAATAAAATATTGAGTATATCACTCTAATGAATATATTGAGAGTATCTTAATTAAATTAAATTATAAATTAGACTATTTTTTATGAATTATTAAGCATCATTAATATTATAAATGTCTTTCATTTGTATTTTTATTTATTATTAATTTAAAAAAAAACCAAAATCATTAAAAAAATTATAGAAAAAATTAGTTTGGACTAAAGCCCATGCTAGATTGTGTTAGGAATTTGAACCGATGATCGCGGAAGCGACATGTCTAATATTCGCCTATAACTCATAGCAATTAACGTCTATAGCAGAAAAATAATATGAGAGAAAATAAACCAATCACAACACAAGATATACGTGGAAAACCCAAATCGGGTAAAAACCACGGGTCGTCAGAACGACAGAGAAAATTTCACTTTATGATAAATTGTTACAACCATATACTTCAGGATTCTCTCTCACACCTCAACTAGATATGATGCCGGTTCGATTCGAACTGGCGAACTGAACCGAAACCGTACGAAAACAATTGGAACCGAAAAAATCGGTTCCGGTTCTAAATTTTGAGGAACCGCCCTGTTCTAAATTTTGAGGAACCGCCCTGTTCTAAATTTTGAGGAACCGCTCGGTTCGAACCTGACTGGAACCGGTGGTTCCGATTCCGGTTCGAACCAATGGTTCCAACATATATATATATATATATATATATATATAATTTGTTTTTTGAAACCCATTACCTTACCCACTACCCACGCCCACGGCCCACTTTCTTTCTCTCTTTCTTCTTTCTTTCTCATTTTCTCACTTTCTCAATTCTCAGATCTCTCTCTCTCTCTCTCTCTCTCTCTCTCTCTCTCTCTCTCTCTCTTTTTCTTCACCTCGCCGACCTTTCTTTCCTTCTTCTTCTTCACGTCCCCGACAACCGATCTCTTCCCTGCCGTCGGTACGCCGATCCCTTCATCCCGTCGCCGTTCTCTTTTTCATTATGATCTCTGATCTCTTCTTTCTCTCTCTCTCTCTCTCTTCTCTCTCTTGAGTCTCTTCCCTCTGATGGATTTTGGGTTTGTGGTGTGTGTGTGTATGTGTGTGTGTGTGTGTAATGTGTTTGACCTGTGTGTATGTGTGTAATGTGTTTGACCTGTTGAAGCGATTAAGGAATAAGGATTGTGAATTTAGGGTTTGGTTGTTTTTAAGAAAATAAAAAATAAAAAATAAAAAAATAATAAAAACCGGTTCTGAACTGGCGGAACCGGACCGGACCAGAACTAGAACATGAACCGGAATCGTCGGTTCCGAACCGGCATCGTCGGTTCCGAACCGGCATCATGTCTAACCTCAACCCCAAACCATTGAGCCTTACCAAGTCCCCAAGCTCACAACTGAGCTTTATATCATGACTCTTAGCTCACAACGCTCACAAGATCCTCATCAAGATCTCCCACAATATCCCCTGAATATAACCCACGGATCTCATACTTGATCCACTGATATTCCATTGGATCCCTCCCCAGATATTCCCATGTGTCTCTTATCCTGATCTCATCACTCTCTGATGTTACATGTGTTTATTAACTCCACACATAATAACATAATTTAAGGTTCTATTTATACTAGTTACATAGAGTTTAAGATAAAAGGAAATCCTACTCCTAAACGTACAAGACTTTCTTGTTTCACAAAAGATTATTTCCTTTTATGCACAAGTCTTCTTATTTCACGCAAAGAGTATTCATTTTCCTTCAAGCACAAGAACTTCCAGAAAGAGGATCTTTCCTTTTTCGCGCAACATTTTCGATCTCAGCAAAATATGCCATCTCCGTGGTCTAGGTCGCGGTGTGCACCATGCTTCTTACATCGCGAAATACCTCTGGAACTGGCCGTTCAGTAAACCGCGGTCTACGTCTCTTGCCTATGCCGTAGTCTGCACCGCGCTTAATCTCCTGGAATCGACCGCTCCCTGTGCCGCGGACCATGCGCTTTGTCTGCACCGTGGTACATTCCGCGTTTACTCCCGAAATCTGATTATTCAGTTCTTTAACGGTCTTCAAACCTCCCTCAAACACCATCTTCAACTTCCAAACGTTTATAGCGTCTTTAGGAAGTTTCACATCAGTTGATTCTCGTTTGGTTTACATCGAGTTCACTTGAGAATACGAATCAAAACCTAACATATTGCATATACCTCAGCCCCTATACGAGGTGGTGTCTGTTGTGTCTAATTGTATCTCACGGTTTTGTTTTTAAAATGATTTTTGTGGGGTTAAAGGTTTATAGTTATTTGTTTATATCATAGACTTGTTTTAATTTCAACTGAAATTAGAGTTAACCCCAACAACGATATATAATTTTAATTACTTTTCTGTTGCTTTCTTTTAAAATATATATTTGGAGAAAATTATCATAGTCTATAAAAGTAATTGGACGCACTGGCAATGTACCCACGCTGACTCAAAATTTTCTCTAAAATATATTAGGGTGTAATATTAATGTATCTCGCGTATGTACTGTTGAAGAGTGAAGACTAAGCTTTTAATGTTCCCAGTTGAACAAAAAAAAATTTTGTACCGATTTGTCACATTATAAATTTTCTCTAAATGTGAGAATATTTTTATAAAATAGTCAACACTTTGCACCGCATATGTACAAGGTCGTCACTTATTAAATATTTTTATTTCAAAAATAATATATATATATATATATTTAATTACCTTTGTAGTTGATTTCTTTTAAACTTATATAAATTATCATAGTCTATAATGGTTGGTGGACGCACAGGCAATGTCAAATTTTGGTCAAAAATACAAGGTTGTATGTATATTCTGCGTATGATATTGAAGATTTGGTGTTAATTTTCAAATACTATCATGCAGTGCCACGTGTATTCCACGTGGTTCATCATTGGTAGCTGAGTAGAAGGAATTGTAGAAATAAACTAGAAAGGAGACTTTAGAGACGTGTCTGCATTTATAAATGTAAAATGTGTTGAATCTTAGCTTGTATGCAATCTTAATAGTATAATTTATGTTTTTAGTTTAGTCTATCAGCACGTGTGATGTCACATGCGCGCAGTTAAAGGATATAATTACAAGTAATTAAAGTCGGCAAAAGATGCAAGTTGGATGGATAACCATTCTTCACTCTTCTCCATCTTATATTCTAGTTCTATGTACTTTTTAATCAAAAAACCGACTTCCCATTGCCTTCCTCTTTACTCATGTAAACACATACCTTTGTTTATTAACACTACTTCAATTAATTATTAATGATTATAATATCAACAAGAGGCAAGATCGAATCGATGATGCCCTTAATTATTAATCAACTTCAATGTCATTTTTTATGGAAATTTTAAGATACTAAATCAGTATGTATGTAACATTGTAAAAATGTTTTAATTTGCATCGTAATAAAATGTAATGTGATTATGACAACATGTAACGAATATGGATATTTCGATACTTAAATAACATGACTCTATTTAGGTATTTTTTTTAACATTATACGTTCACTGGAGAATGACTTATATAATAAACGGCATGAGTTATAATACATTAACAAAATTAGAAGTGGCCATCAAAGCCTCGTTGTTTCGGTGGCAGGAAATTTACGTTCTTAATCAATCCATCAAAGTTAAAACCTTTAGACGGCTTATATATATTGTCTAATCTTTATCTATAAACTAAACTCTAATAAGTGTGATGAGATCTCTCTTAATGTTTGAGTCACTTTCTTCCGATTATAATTAGATTTCAAAATAAGATGAAATTGATCAAGTGGTTTGTCTCTCATATTTATATCATTAAATTATGGATTTGAGTTTGTTCCTAACCTTAAATTCCGAATTAATTTAATATTAAAAAAAAAAACAGAAGATTTCCGCTACATGGTTCCCGACTTCCCGATAAACCATTGATAAAAGTAAAATAAAAAATAAAAGTGAAAAGTAAACAAACAGAGAAAAAAACGTCATTGTAGGCCAGCTCGTGCCACCGATATCTCAACAAATGACTACAAACTACGTGTGTGCCTGCGTGAGTATTAATATATATGCACAGCATATCTCTTAAATGTTACATGCACAATTCGTTATAATTTTTAATAATTAATTGTCCTGCCTTTATGTTAATAATCAACATCATCGATGTAAGTATCAATCCATGCTTTAAATTCTTCGTGCCCCACCTCATATATAAACCTTAATTTGAATTCGATTCAGTAGGGACAGATCGATTAAGACTATACATGCAATTCTTCTAAAAAAATAACTTGTATCCATGTATATTTCAAGCATTTGTGCGTACTTCTCCTTAATTATATCCATAATAAAAGTTTAAGTTTCTCATTCCTCCATAGAATTACAAAGTGTAGAAAGATATTTCCGTATCTCACCAATCTTGAAATTTTCAAAACATTTTAAAATAATTATAAAATAAGAGTTACGATTTAGCTCTTAATTCGTTGTGCTTATGTTGTTGAGAATAATTCTTTTGTTGGTAGTCTTATAGAATAGGATTTTTGTGGTGTAAATTTTGTTTATTGTGTTGCTCATTTTTAACACATTTTGGTGCTTTATATATATATTTTTTATTTTATTTTATATAGGACATAATTCAAAAAAGAAATATATTCTATTATTTTAATAAAAAATGATGATGGTCTTTTTTTAGATTTATCTATTATTCTATGCACTTTGAGGGTTAATGCTGATTATGCCCCTTCATTATGTATGTGTAAATTTGTTTTTTTCTATTTTTTTTTTAAAATTATGAGGTCCACTTAAATAAATTTATTCTAGTTCCTCCACGTTGAATCCCTCAGGTTACATCCCTGCATGTGGCGGAAGTTGTCTTTCAAACTATGCTTAGTAGCAGACTAGCATTTCTCATAAAGTCTCGGCAGAGGACCAATGCAAGATTTTGGGAAAAAAAAATAACAATTAGAGTGTGATCAAACCTCCTCTTATAATCACAAAATTAACCATGGCATGAATAAGAATTATTAATTGTATAAAAAAAAATCAAAGACTTTACGAATTACTAACTACATTAGTTAGGATCCTCTCTTGGTATTTTTTTTCCTATACTCTGTTTTTAAACAAACTTAATACACTTGTCCGGAGGGAAAAAAAAGAACAAACTCTAGGCAATGTTCCGTTAAAGGATAAAAATGAGGCCTATTGGTGGTTGGTTAATATCTTTCGAGGGATAGTCTTTGGAGGATGTATCTGGAGTCACCTGAGGTTCTAAAGTCCCTTCCTTTTAAGAGAAGGTTCTCGGAGGTTACAGCTGGAGTCCCCTGAAAATAGAATAATAACAAACGGTTAAGGTAGTCAACATGGACAGTTGGCTAACGCTCTCCGATGCTCAAATCAGTACTCGACTAAGGAAACAATTTAAATATCCCTGATTTTTACTAAATGAGAATACTTACTATGATATACCTTCTAAGTGGTATTAATAGATTTATTTATGTCTCATTATCGTGTTGTCAACATCAATGTGGGTATTGAGGGCATTTATCTAGCTACGAGTGATAAGTATTATTTAGATAGTCATTCTTCGAAGGTGGTCGGTGGTCATCCTCCAAAAATGGTTTTGATCAATAATTTATTGTCAATATTAACAAAAAAGAAAAATGACTGGAAAAACATAGGAGTTGTCGTGCTAACATAGGCAGGAGAGAGAGAGTAATTAAGAGATACAGTAATAAATTTATAAATGTATAGGGAGGTGTGTAGACACAAGTGGTAGAATACGAGGGATTTACATGCGCAACTTTATACTGATTTTCCCTTAATTGCTGGGTTGCTTCCATTTTTACACACTAATCCACCCTTTTCCTCGCTCTTACTGTTTCCTGTTTTCTCGCATATTGGTCTCTGCTCTCCGCTTCTCCATTTTTTTTTATTTGAGACTTGAGGGCAAACTACTTCTCTTTTAACTTTTTTTTTGGGTCAGAGAAAATTCCTTTAACCAGTTATCTTAACTGTGCACTCAACTGTTATTTTGACACCAAATGGGTAATAACTAATAGTACACTGTTTTCTCATTAGTTTTATTACTATTTGATTACAAAGTAAATATCAGTATCAGTTTTTGTGAAAACGATAGGATTTCAATTATTTGGAAATTTTAGTGAAAATATCTTAAGTATCGCTATCATCCCTAAGTATCGCTGTTAGATTTTTAGAGCAGAAAAGAATGGTAATTATTTATTAAAAGAAAAAATACTAGATTCATCTAGGTTTAAACTTTAGTTAAATGAAGAAGGATTTTTGTCTTGGTTATTTTATAACTTTTTTTTTTTAAAGTATTACGACTATTACAATCGGATTGAGACATGTCAAGATCAGACAATACACGAGCGGTTCAGATAACTGCTCCAAATTTTTTGAAGAAAACTCTCCACATATTAAAATCAAACCGCCGGGAATGCTAATATCAGACAATACACATGCGACTCGTATAACTATTATCACAAATCGAGAAAAAACTCCATATACATGCTAATAAAAAAACATGGCAGAACCCGAACCCTTCATCACTACCATGAAATGCAGGTACACTACTATCTATATTAAGATTTTATGTGCTATAACTCTTTTTTTATAATAATGGCTTTTTATACCGAAACAGTTAACAGTATTCCATCCAAAATCAAAATATATAATCTAATCCTATCTCTTTGCTAGAGACAGTTTTGGTTCAAAATTTTACTTTTCTTGTTCAGGGTACGAAATGAACGTTACAACTTTTTTACCATTTGCTGGATTACAATTGTTTTAAAAGTAAAGTAATTTAATTAACTTGTTCAATTTTGGAGAAAAAAATGTACTTCTATATATTATTAACAACTCCACAATATATGCGACCTTGTTTCAACTAATCAAAGCCGACACATGAACACCATCTTCATAATTAATCGCAACAATTTAAACCAAATAATAATTTCCAAATAAGTAATGCTATTTTATAGCTTTTGTACGAATTATAAGAAAACAAAAACATGATATTTGAATTAAAATTATAATGTAAATCATGAGGAGACAATGATATAATGAATAATTTGTCAATTATAAGTCAGTCAGTCACCAACCACAAAATTAAGAAAGATTTTTAATTATATAGCAATTTTTATAGACTTAAATTGTTTTTTTTTCACACGCATATTAGAATTTATTTTTAGTAATTGTCTATCGTGACTTACTAAATCAAAGACTATAATTAATCCGAAGAAATCAGCTCCTTATATTAGGAGATATCTTTTCTCACTTACTATAGATTTATAGATAATGGTCTTTGACAACCAAGACAACGTGGCTTTGACCATTAGATTTCAATCAAATATTATAACTATATTGATGAATGGGTGCAATAATACGAACCCACAAATCTAGATCAAAACAGTATTATTATTTCTCAAAATAAAGAGATTTAGATAGGAATTTGTTGAGATAGTTTGAACTTTAAATTAAACACAGGTGGTGAGAGGAGTTGAATGTGGATATATATAAGCAGATTGCATGTCAAATGGCTACCAACCAACACCCAATAATAAGAAAAGTGGAAAGCTGCATGTAGGACAAGTGTGTGATTAAAAATCACATCTCACCACAATTCAATTTATTTTATAAAAATTTTCAAAATAATAATCACAAATAAGACAAAAAGGAGGACATAATGGTAAAAATTGAAAAAAAAAAGATAAACTAGAAAAAAACCCTAAACAAATTCTCCAATTTTCCGCCAGCCCGGATCTTTCGCAACTTTGTTTCAGACAAATTTTCTTCTGCGCAGAGCTAAAAAGTCACAGACCCCCTCAACCCTTTTTATTCTTATTTAATCTCTTTAAACATTTTTAATTACAATCTTTAACGCACTCTGTTTTCACGCCGGTTGCCAGCTGAAACCTCTTCTCTTCTCTTCTTTTATCTTCTCTCCTCTTCCCATTGCTACTACTTAGCTGCCTCTTATTACGTTTCTAATTAAAAGTTAACTAGCTTCTCTCTTCGTTTTTTTATCAAACAAAAGTGCTTATCAACACAATCAGTATTTCTCTAATATTCATAGAGACTGCTTATTGGTTGTGGTGTTGCATGCATTGTTTTTCCAGAACAGTAACTCCTTCCAGAACATTGTTTGTATTTGTATCTGAAAATGAGGCAGTTTTGAAGTAACGGGTCTTTATTAAGGTAGACTTTGGTTTGATTTCTGGATTTTTTTTTGAGTTGAAGTTTTTCATTATTGTTTTTTGTTTTTTTTTTCTTGAGAATAAACTTGTGTTTATTTGATGTTTTACAGAGTTTAAAGCAAAAAAATCAAAGGCGGTTTATTTATATAAATATATATATAAACAGTAATGGCTCCGGGGACTAACTGGCTTTCGTTTTCACTATCTCCAATGGATATGTTGAGGTCATCATCATCATCTGAGTCTCAGTATTTGCCCTATGATGGTTCTCAATCTGCTGCCTCTCCTCACTACTTCATCGACAACTTCTATGCTAATGGTATTTAACTATTTATTTTCTTTATGGCTTTTTAATTTCCATTTTAGTTTTGTTTAGTCTTTCAAGTTCTTGTTTCTGTTTGTTTGCTGAGAAAATGTTACAAAAAAAAAAAAAAAACTCAACTTTTACTGCTTATATATGTTCACACAACACACCCACATGGCCACATCTATCTTACTTTACAAAGAAATCTCAAATTTCTTTTATCATTTAGAAAGAGACATGAATTAATGTTTGAATCTATATGTTTTTATGTCATTTGTTTTGAATCAAAATCTTCAATTAATTCATAAAGTTGCAAAAGGTAATCCATTTATCAACTCTTAAGGGTTTTTCATTTTTGCCCTTTATTTCAAACTCTACTAAAAGAACAATACAAAAAAAAAAAAGTTTTCTGTCGTTTAATAAATTTTCTCACTTGACAACTCGTAAATCTGTTCTGTTTTATCAGGGTGGCCAAATCCCAAATCACAAGTCTTGTTCACAGACGAAGAAAACAGTCAAGTTAAACAATTTGAATCACACACATCAATGGGGGATTCAACCATTTTACCATCTTTTATCGACTTACAAACCCAAACTCACCCAATACCAAAACTTGAAGACTTTTTCGGCGATTCTTCGTCGATAGTTCATAGCCAAACAGAGACTCAAGACTCTTCTTTGACTCAAATCTATGACCATCACGGCTCTGCTTACTTCAATGACCATCAAGATCTCAAAGCAATTACTGGGTTCCAAGCCTTTTCTACAAACTCGGGGTCAGAAGTTGATGACTCGGCTTCAATAGCGAGGACTCATCAACTGGGTGGTGAGTTTGCTGGTCACTCGATTGAGTCAACTGGGAACGAGTTGGGTTTCTCTAATTGCACTACTACTACCACTAAGACGACTACAAATGGCTTGTCACTTGCGGTGAACACGAACAGTAATGTGAAAATTATAAACCAGAGTTGTAATGAGAAGGCAATAGTTTCAGGTGTTGATTCTGATAATTGTTCTAAAAAGATTGCTGATACTTTTGGTCAAAGAACTTCCATCTACAGAGGAGTCACCAGGTATAATAAAATTCATCAATTCTTTTCTTTTCTTTTCTATTATTGTTAATTAATTAGCATTGTATATTTTGTATTTACTTTTTTGTCTGAAATCTGAAATGTGCTGATGACTGATGACTGACCTCTTTTGTATTGATATTCAGACACAGATGGACGGGTAGATATGAAGCGCATCTATGGGATAACAGCTGTAGAAGAGAGGGTCAGGCTAGAAAAGGGCGTCAAGGTATATAATAATATAATACACATACATGGTTTTCTTTTTCTTTTCTCTCTCAATAAAAACGTTGGTTTTTGATTGGAAGTATAGAGTAGATAGATTCACTGTCACACTGAAAAGAAACTTGCATGCATTCAAAAGGCATTTAATGGGATTTCAGAGAGAGATATATATGTCACCGGCCATGGTATATTTACGTGTACAATTTGTTGTACTTTTCAATTTAATTTTCTGAGCATTTCTTTCTTTTTCTTTCAATTGGGGTGTGATTGATTGATTTAATTTTGATCAGATGTGCCGCCGTTTTGTTCATTGTTTACTTCCCACCTGGGCGGGGCCCTGTAAACCCACTGCAAAGGTTTTGTATGTTGACACTACCACCCCCCACCACCACCACTACACCATCGGTCCATCACCACACACATCAATGAATGACTCTGATATCTTATCAGTCTGCCTTTTGCTTTTTGCTTTTGCTTTCAGCTATTATGTACACAGTCTAGGTTTGACCACCCCACAAGCACCTATTTCAAAGTCTCTCTATTTTCAAAAACATAATAAAGTGCATGCCCACTGCCCACGCTCTCTTTGCCAATTCTATTGATAGTTTTCTGCTTCAATATGACAATGTGTGAAAGTTGTGATTCATACCCACATCATTTTTTTGTTTACTAACAAGGGTATTTTTGGGAAAGATGATTATATTAGTTTGTAACAAATAATTTATATTGGTTTGATTAAGGCTAGCTTTTGTGAAATACATGAAAGATAATTGATAATGTATGATGTTATTGGATGGATATGGCGATATGCATACCTTTTCTATGTGAACAAATGGGAACGAAAGAATGCAGATATCGGTGCTGTGGATTTGCTGAAATTGATGAATAAAATACCGAGTTGAAGATTATGTTCTCACTAGTTAAAGAATATTAAACTATTCTTGGGACTACATTATCGATCTTGCTCTTGCTCTTGTTCTTGTTCTATCACATGCTAATAACATTGTTAATCCTTCACTTTGTCTTTTACTTAGCTTAGAAAATCATTTCGAGGCAGAACTTTTTGACCGTCCAATTGTCTAATGTTGATATTGTTACTTGCCTTTTTTGCATGTAATGTGCGATTTTGCTGTCACTCATGTTTCCCATCTTCAGTGTACTTGGGTAAGATATTAATCATTTCTCTGATTTAAATTCCAATTTCAAAATTTTGATAAAGTGTAATAGTATATGTTTGTTTAAATATCTCATTCAATCATGCATATTCGAATTTTGTAATTGATCAGGTGGATATGACAAGGAAGATAAGGCAGCTAGGGCCTATGATTTGGCAGCTCTCAAATATTGGGGTCCCACTGCAACCACCAACTTCCCTGTAATATAACATTCAAAAATTCTATTCAATTGTTTATGCATGAGAAGCTACGTGTTCAATGCATGAATTTGCTTTCTTACTCACTTCACTGGGGCTCTTTGTTTCTCCAGATATCAAATTATTCAAAAGAATTGGAGGACATGAAACATGTAACCAAGCAAGAATTTATTGCCTCGTTGAGGAGGTAAGCAGACCAATCTATACGGGTAATTTTTTCCGATTTTAATTCTAGGAGCAGTTAAGTAAGCGATATGTTGTTTGCTTTCGAATTAACAGGAAGAGCAGCGGTTTTTCGAGGGGAGCCTCCATATACAGAGGTGTCACAAGGCACCATCAACAGGGTCGCTGGCAAGCAAGGATAGGCCGTGTTGCTGGAAACAAAGACCTATACCTTGGGACATTCGGTAAGTACATGCAAGTTAATTCATAAAGATGCCTCAAATCCCGTAAAGGTTTAATTTGTTTGAAAATTTGTAAAATTCATATAATGTAAGTTAATTTATATCATCTAATCTTTTATTATGGTGATTGATAGCCACTGAAGAGGAGGCAGCTGAGGCGTATGATATAGCAGCCATCAAGTTCCGCGGCCTGAATGCAGTGACCAATTTCGAGATGAACCGATATGATGTCGAAGCTATATCAAAGAGTGCTCTACCTATAGGTGGGGCAGCTAAGCGATTGAAGCTTTCGCTTGAATCAGAACAGAAACCAGCTCTTCTGAACCATGAGCAGCCACAACCGGAATGCAGCAGCAGTAGCAACAGCATCAACTTTGCCGCTCTTCATCACCCCTTGAACACAATCCCTTGCGGAATTCCGTATACCGATGCAGCAGCTCTTTATCATCAAAACCTCTTTCACCACTTTCAGACTACCAACTTCAACTCTGCTGCTGATTCTTCTGGTTCCAACTCCTCCTTGGCAACCCCGACGTCAAATCCAATGGCGCTGTTGACACCTCAACAAGCTGAGTTTTATATGTGGCCTCACCAAGCATATAATTAAAACTGAGTGACCAATTAAGAAGTTGTTTTAAGTGTTTTAACTTCATCAGCATTAGCTAACAATAGAAGAAGCAGGGCGGTTGTTTATCGGCAGGTGCATGCGTGTGCCGATGGGGTAGAATCTGACTGTCTTACCCAATTCTAAGGCTCTTAACCTTTAGAAAAGGGTAGGGCGTTTTTGTTTTGATGGTTAAGTACTGGTTACAGAGTAGGAAGCTGGATTTTGTAATTAAGTAACTTATCTTCAAATGATAAGATGAGACAATTGTTGAATGGTGCCTTTATTTAGTAGCATAATTTTTTTTTATTTTTCATTTTCTGAGTTTGCATTGTTTTGACTTTTGAGTTATTTTGCCTTGATTCTCTTGTTCGTTATTAGTAGTCAGTACAGTATATATTTCATGGATGATGCAGTTTGGTACAAGATTTTTGCACAATGAGATCTTCTATTGTTTTCATGAAATCTGAACAGAATCAAAATCGTGAGTTTGTGATGGGACTGATCAATAAGTTCAATTGTCGATGAGTTAAATATTTGGGAAATTAACAAAAGTAAATACAGTAGTAGTGTATGTACTCCTTATTTGTACATCACCTCTAAGATCAAGAGGCAGTGTAACAACTTTTTCGGGTTTGAGTTTCGATATGTATTCATAAAGAGTTGTTGGATAAAGTTTGATCTTAGTGGTTGATGTAAGAGATTCGATTAACACACAATCAATATGCATAGGTACAAAATTAATCCGAAAATAACCTAAACATGTTTCTATATCATGATTAATCAAACCCTAAATACATGTTACTAAACCCATATCGATTCAAGAGAAAAGAGGAGATAATAGAAAGCGGAAGCGTACCTGAATCCATTGCCGGAGTTTGATAAACGGGTTGTGTTCTTCCAAATTGTCACGATTCTTGAGACACAAAAGTGTTCTCTATTCTCTGTTGATGGGGATACAGAAAAACCAAAAAGATCGTGTAATTTGAGGACCATAACCCTAAATATAATAAACATATTTTTATATGTTTTGCTATTTCTAATTCAGCCCCTCATCAAATTAGAAATAACACTTTGGTATCTACACATTAACTCCATGACAATTATACCCTTAAGCCTTAAACTTTAAATCTTAATTATATCACTTTAATTTAGGCTTAACCAAAAGATAGCAAACACATTTAATATTTACATGTGTGGCCCCATATGAGGAATTTTTCCAACAATCTCCCACTGGGCCACATATGTAACTTTACAAATGTGTATAACTTTATGAGTTCCAAAATTCTGCTATCACAAATTTAGGGTATATCCGAACAATCTCTTCCATTGATTATGCCGATATAGGATCAAAGCGGTTTTCGTCACATTTAGCGTGACTAAACCCATCAATGGTCACGTATAACAACATAATCAAATGACATAGATCAATCATGGATGCGTAGCATGGAAATTACATGCAATGTGATCTATACATGTCTATGTCCAACTGGTCCTACTTTATTCTTTAATGAGATCAAAACTTAACACAATGTAACAGAGTGAAATGAACTGAATACTTTATTTCTGATTAGAAAAATATCCAAATACATAAATGTATAAGTATGTCCTAAACCAAACATAAAGCACTAAAATACAACATGATATAAACTCCCACTATAATGTGATATCCTCACACAAACAACACCCATATGAGCAGTGTGCTCATGAAAGACCTTGGGTGGTAATCCCTTTGTAAGCGGATCCACTATCATGGAGTTTGTCCCAATGTGCTCTATGGATATCTGTCCACTCTGCACTCTCTCCTTCATAATTAGGAACTTAATGTCAATATACTTTGACTTAGATGAGCTCCTGTTGTTATTAGAATATAGCACTGCTGACTTATTGTCACAATAAAGTTTGAGTGGTCTTTCAATACCCTCCAGAATACGCAGCCCAGTGACAAAATTCCGCAGCCATATTCCATGGTTGGATGCCTCATAGCATGCTACAAACTCTGCTGCCATGGTGGAAGAAGCTATGAGTGTCTGTTTGGCACTCCTCCAAGAAATAGCTCCACCAGCCAACAGGTATATATAGCCTGATGTGGATCTCCTAGTGTCTTGGCATCCAGCATAATCGGAGTCAGAATACCCTATGATCTCCAACTGATCCGATTTCCTATATGTGAGCATGTGATCTTTTGTTCTCTGTAAATACCTCATAACCCGCTTGGCTGCTATCCAATGATCCATCACAGGGTTACTTAAATATCTGCCTAACATACTAACAATGTACGCAATATCCGGACGCGTACACACCTGAGCATACATTAGACTCCCTACAGCTGATGCATAGGGAATCTTCTGCATTTCCTTAACTTCAAGGTTATTTTTAGGGCATTGACTGAGACTGAACTTGTCTCCCTTAGCGACAAGGGTGTCACCTGGTTTGCTGTCCTGCATGCCAAACCATTTAAGCACTTTATCGATATAGATCCTTTGTGACAATCCAAGAATACCCCGAGAGCGATCTCGTTGTATCTGGATCCCTAATACAAATGAGGCGTCACCAAGATCTTTCATCTCAAAATTCTTTGATAGAAATCTCTTGGTTTCGTGCAACATGCCTATATCATTTGTGGCAAGCAGTATGTCATTGACATATAAAACCAGGAATATGTGCTTACTCCCACTGAATTTGTGATACACACAATTATCAACAGCGTTTATCTCAAAACCAAACGAGATAATCACTTGATGAAACTTGTAGTACCACTGACGGGAAGCTCACTTGAGTCCATAGATGGACTTTGTCAATTTACCAACCATATTCTTTGGGTCTCCCGACTCAAAGTTTTCTGGTTGTACCATATAAATTGTTTCGTCAATGTCACCATTGAGAAACGCTGTCTTGACATACATCTGATGAAGCTCTAGGTCAAAATGTGCAACAAGTGCCATGATTGTCCTAAAAGAGTCTTTCATTGAAACCGGAGAGAAAGTCTCTTTAAAGTCAATCCCTTCCTTTTGGGTAAAGCCTTTAGCTACAAGACGGGCCTTATACCTCTCCACATTACCTTTCGAATCCCTTTTGGTTTTAAATATCCATTTACAACCAATGGGCTTCGCACCTTCTGGTAATGGGACAAGTTCCCAAACCTTATTGTCTTGCATAGACTTATACTCCTCATTCATGGCATCAATCCACTTTTGAGAGTTGGAACCCTGCATGGCTTGATGTAAGTTGATTGGATCATCTTCCATCATTCCAATGTCTTCCTCATGTTCCTGGAGAAATATGAAAAAATCGTCTGGAATAGCATTTCTCCTTTCTCTAGTGGATCTCCTTAATGGCACTGGCTCTTGAGGTTGTTGAGTTTGTTCCTCAGGAACAATTACCTTATCTTGAATAAGGGGTTGTTCAACATTGTTTGGTTGAGGATCCGGATTCGCTTCTTGATCAATGACAGGTATAGAAACATGTACATTGTCAAAAGCGATAGTAGGAATCGAAACCGATTCCTCCTCAAAGACAATGTCTCTGGCCTTATTTCTTCCCCCAAACTCAACATCCTCAAAAAATGTTGCAGTTCCCGTCTCAAAAATTGACCTAAGTGTGGGATCATAAAACTTATAGCCCCTAGATCGCTCATAGTAGATAATGAAGTAGCTGCTCACAGTTTTTGAGTCCAATTTCTTTTCATGTGGCCTGTAAGGCCTTGCCTCAGCTGGACATCCCCAAACGTGAAAGTGCTTTAGACTAGGCTTTCTACCTGTCCAAAGTTCATAAGGTGTTTTTGCAGCTGCTTTAGTTGGCACTCGGTTCAGAATATAAGCTGCTGTTTTGAGTGTTTCTCCCCAGAATGACTCTGGTAAGGTGTAATGACAAATCATACTCCTTACCATATCCTTAAGAGTCCGGTTTCGCCTTTCAGCTACACCATTCATGCTAGGTGATCCTGTCATGGTGTATTGTGAGACGATTCCACATTCCTCTAGGAATTTAGCAAACGGTCCTGGACGTTGTTCACCTGAACCGTCATATCTGCCATAGTATTCACCACCACGGTCAGACCTGACACTCTTTATTCTTTTATTAAGTTGGTTCTCAACTTCAGCTTTAAATGTTTTGAACACGTCCAAAGACTGTGATTTCTCATGAATGAGAAATAGGTACCCATAGCGTGAGTAATCGTCTATGAATGATATGAAATACTGTTGGCCATTCCAGGAAGCCGTAGGGAATGGTCCACAGATATCCGTGTGTATCAATTCTAAGACGTCTGTAGTTCTGTTGGCACCTAATTTCTTTATTTTGGTCTGTTTTCCCTTGATGCAATCAATACAGACTTCAAAGTCTGTAAAGTCAAGGGAATCTAGAATCCCATCAGACACAATTCGCTCAACTCTAGTTTTAGAGATGTGACCTAAACGTTTGTGCCATAATGTGGATTTATTTGGTGTCAGATTTTAATCTTTTATAAATTAATAATCTATTTATATTAATAAAAAATTTCGGTCTTGATTTAGGGCTATTATAAAAAATTAATAAACTTTTATATAGTAATAATTAATAATTTCTTTTTGAAACATAGTGTAAAATTTTAGTCACGACTGTTGTATAAATTAATAATTTCATAAAAGTACAAAGTATTTTACATAATATTCAAGTATTAGAAAAGTGCTTCAAGATGCTAGTTTGCACAATGCCACCATGTTTGATATTTTTGACTTCATCCTTCATCTTAATAAATTTTTCTTAAACAAGGAATTCTGAAAAAAAAGAAAAAAAAGAACTTTCCCAAAAGAAGAAAACCGACTAAACAATGAATCTCGAAAATGAACCTTTCCTAAATAAGAAAATCAACTAACACACGTCTTTAAATATAAAATAACACTTTATAAGATAAAACTTTTCAAATTGATAACCCTTTAAATTAATACTTAATGGTGGATTTTAAGAATATTAATTTAAAGAGGGACTTCTGTATTTGTAATGTTGGAATTCAAAGCACCCATGACAAACCTCGTATTTGGTCAAGTCATGGTCCAGTTATTGATGTTACATGTGCGTTTGGAGAAAAAATTAAAATTAAATAGAATTTCGAAATTGTAAGCTGGGTTCGAAATTGAGTTGCCCAAAATCCCTATGGGCTCCATCCCCATATAGGGGTAAAACGGCCACAAAAAATGGCGATGAGGCCATTTCCCTCAAATATTTAATTATTAATTTTTAGATTAAGTTGTTGGAACTTTAAATTTGTTTGAACTTTATCATGAAATAACATGAGTGCTTATATTTACTTTTGATTAAATATTCAAATTATATACTTTGATTGGATTAATATGTACCTCTATATTTAAATGATTCTTTTTAAAAATTCAAGTCAAATTAGGTCAACAATAGATTAGAGACCGGGGTACAGGGATTCCTTCCCAAAAACCCTTAATTACATTTTCAACTGATGGTGATGGGAATTGGGATGATGAAAATGAGTCAGGGAATGAGAATGGGGATTGGGGATTGGGATTGGGATCGGGACGAGGGAACCTCCTCCTCCTCCCCCATTTCGGCTCTTCGACATCTGGAAATGTTGTAAGAAACTCACTTTCACCTTGAACTCACGGTTCTCTTGATTGGTGGGTTGAGTTAGATGACTGGTTTGAATTACGATTCGGATCACAATCTGGATAGGGGTTTCTCGAGAATATACCGTACAGAGAAAAATATTACTAGAGTTGTTCAAATCATGAGTTCTTTTTTTTAGCAATAAAGATTGACAACATTTGCATCTTTTAAAAATTGTATATACATCTTTATCGTAAACACATCCCATTAATATATATATATATTTTTTAAAAATAGTTTGTAATTAAACCCATGGTATTTTTGTAACTATATCTATTTTATTATTATTTAAAATTTTGTTATTTTATTTCTTGATTCTCATAAAAAAAAATTCTAACTCTTAAATGCAGAAATTATACCAAAATGAGTTTGGATTCTTAAATACAGAAATTAGTATTTATAAAAGAAGTTAAGGTTTGAGAAATAGAAAGGGTTTTATGATATCGGTGAATCAAACAAATAATCGTTAACTGATTGATAATTTATGTGTATACTTACAAACTATTTAGTCCTTTTAGTCAAGGTAATATTGAAATTTTAAAAAAGGTACTAACCCGGGTTATACCTAAGTTTCTTAGGGGTGCAAATATCGCTACCGGTAGCAAAATAGAAGCTCTTAAGTTGGGCTTATAACCCAACACTAATAAATTTGGGCTTTAATAAAAGTGGAATATATGTATGAATGGACAATTTTGCTCATGGAAATTTCAGTACAATCATGCTCGATTCTTGTTTACTTATGTATATCGAGGAAAAAACTTTTATACTCTGCTTTTTTTTTTCTTTTCTTTTTTTTCTTAATCACATGTGAGATGATATTTAAGAAGTTAAAGAAAGATCCTAGCCTTTTATATGTACACAGAGCCAGAGCCAGAGCCGATAAAACACACAAAAGGTAACAACAATAAGAAGCAGCAAAAAGCCTCATGAATTGCACATCAGATAATAACAACCATGTTAAAATCACTCCAACACAAGCTCCATATGTCGATTCAGATCATTGAGATAGTTTGTACATGTGTAATCTTGCAAATCATTACCATCCAAAATCACTGTCCTCCTTGAACTTGGTTTGTGTTTTAAATCTGCATATCCATCCTCACCCCTCAATAGCTTCACTACCTGCACAACATTCCGAATTAGAAATTCGACAAGATTGTGATGAATGCTGCAACATTAATTGTCTTACTTGATTCATGTGTGGCCGCATTGTTGGCAAGTGATGAATGCACATTGAAGCTGTCAACGTTGCACGTCTCATTTCAATGGGATCGTATGTGTCTTCTAGCTGAGGATCTACTATTTCTTTAACGTTAGTCGTGTCTAGCTGTTTTGCCTGTGATCAATCCCACCAAATCAGAAAGTTTTCAAGAAATCAAAAGGCATCCCAAGCAATCTAAAACAAGATTCTAATGATACTTAGAAATGTGTCAGGTTTCAGCAAAAGCAAATCATACCCACATCACAAGGCTTTGTTGAGAATTATCAACTGCGCGACGACCTGTTATGATCTCCAGTAGTAAAACCCCAAATGAGAATACATCAGTTTTTTCATCAGCAATTCCATGCATAAAATATTCTGGAGCCAAATATCTGAATATGGTTTAAATAAACAAATAAGATCAATATATATTCATAATTTTTCAGACAGCAATCCATGTTGATAACATCAAATCGTTGAACTTGGGGGCCTACGTACCCAAAAGTTCCTTCAATAGGAAACACAACATGGTGTGGCCATTTTTCTGGAAGCCATTTAGCCAGTCCAAAATCTGAAATCTGGTTGTCATGGATAATAATCAGAAGCTTGGTAATATAAATTTCACAGAAAAGGAATCTTAGTAGCGGTGGTTTAGAAAAACCTGAGCTTCATAATCTTCAGTGAGCAATATGTTAGAAGCTGTGATATCTCTGTGAATTATGCGCCTGTGACAGTCATGATGGAGATACTGCAATCCATCCGCTACTCCTACCGCTATCTTAAACCTTATCTTCCATTCTAGACACTCTGCTGAACCTGAAAGTGTTGAAAACAATATCTCCTCATGAATCAAATGAATATATAAATATGACAACAACATATTTTAAGTTCGAAATCACACCGAGGAACAGATAGATAGATCACCATGAAGCAAGGTAGCGAGGCTACCGTTTGGTAGAAACTGGAGGACAAGGTGCAAACCAGATTCTGTACTGAACCCAATTAATCGAGCTGCATTCGGATGGTTTATGTGCGCTATAATTCCAAGCTCCGATAGGAAATTACTGACTCTATCTTCTTCTTCCTTCTCATCCTTTATTAGCCTCTTCACCGCGACAAGTTGACCATTCGACAAATACCCTTTATACACTTCTGCATGCCCCCCTTTACCAATCAAGTTCTCTGTCAAATTATGATTCAGAATTAGGCAAGGAATATGGTACAGATTGATGTAATATGTGAACAACCTTGAAATCATGTAATCAAATTGTTCAATAAATACTGTTGCCTATAAGTGACAAATCCTAACTGTTTTATCTTTCAATATTAAACACAACTCAGAAAGTGAAGGAGACCTTAAAAGTCTCTAGCTTTTGAATTTATTGGTATGTCTAGGTTTACATCAAGAACACAAACAATTGATTTCACATATGAGTTTTGACTTTTCAAAATACAAATTAATATTTTTTTTCATATTAGCGAAAGTGACCAAAAGGAAAAAAGCTAAATCAAGCAATCTTTTTTAACATAATTCCAAGTATCAAACACTTTTTCATTCAAAATAGGAAAAACTTTAAATGAACAAGAAACTAGACTAATTCCATTAAAATATTTAAAAAAAAGACGCAGAGATGTGGAATTGTTACCAGAACTGAAATTATCAGTGGCAGCAGCAAGCTCTGCATATTCAAAATTCTTCCATGAAGGTCTAGTGAAGGGTATTTCAATATCAACTTCATCCTCAGAGCTTTGAACCCTAGCCAATTTCTTCCATAGATTCTTCTTGGAAAGGTCATAATTTGTTAACAGAGGAATAACTGAGAATCTCCTGACAGACTTCTTTTTAATGGCATCAATCATGTTTTTCCATTGCAAACCGTAATTATTATTACCCTCTCGGTTTCCAGTTGTTGTTATTTTAGGGGTGAGTTTCTCTGTGGTGCTGCTGCAACTACTGCTTTTGCTGCTACTGGTATCAGAATCTGTTCCTAGAACTGGGATCTCTAAAACTCCTCTTGGTGATATCATATCCTGAGTTTTCTCCCTCTTTCCAATCTCAACTTTTCCTTCCTTTAATGGCTTCTCTTGGGCCTCTCCTCCTGTCTCTTCACAAACCCATAAAAAAAAAAACCAATTAAAATACGATATGTTGTTACTGTATCATATATGATATGATTTGATATGGTATATTTTCTATATTGTATTTCCTTGCATAGACTATATATGAATTAAAAAAAAAAAAAGCCCATTTCAAATAAAGCAAAGCAAATTCAAATTCAAATTCAAATTCCATTTGTTCTGGGAATTTTCCCTTGAGCCAAACAGAAGACAGACAAAAAGAAACATACCCTTTACAGCCATTCTATCCAATAGTTGCTGAGTTGAAAATCTGTTAGAAACCTACAAAGTAGTATTGGATAAAAAGGTCTGAAATTCTTCATTTACATGATAAAATGAAAAGGGTCCCTCTCAGACAGAGGACGGAGAAGAGAAGAGAAGAGAAGAAAAGAGAAGAGGGAGACAGAAGGGAAATGAAACCAAGAGAAAAAATAAGTTTTTAATAGAGAAAAAAAGGAGGATCTTTAAAATTGGTATATCTTCAAAGGTTGGTTATTCTTAGCAAAAACTCAATGCAAGCAAACACAATTCCAGCTGCAGCGTGATTTGGAATTTTTGCTATATTTATACAACTTAATCCAAGTTTTTCTTTTTGATCCTAACCGTTAAACGTAATATTAATCGACTCATCATTGTTGATTGAATCAGGGCCATTGTTTCACTGCGCTCGAGATTTTTGCCGTAACTGACGCTTCAAAAGTGGGTCTCACCAGGGCTCAGGGGCATTAACGAACCCACTAATCATAGTAACAATTTGCAGCCTTTTGAGGGTACTTTTGGTATTTCCTATTAAACGTCTTTTTATCTAGGGATTATTTAAACAACTCCCTTGTCCGTACGGTCATCGATACAGCTTCTTGTCGCGGGAACAATTAATTAATTACAATTTTACTTTTTATTTATTTTTTATATATTCTTTTAAAAGTTCAATTACTTGCATTTACTTGTCAAAAAAAAAATTACTATGGAAAGACAACTTAATTCTCAATTTGTAATCAATGTGTTTTTTAAAATTATTTGAGAATCAAATTATATAAGTCTTATACATGGATCAGGAAAATGAACATAATTCCTCTCCCCCATTTAAGGAATCAAGTTCCCTTTCCTCTTTTCATTTTCCATGAAATTTGATTCATTTTTATTTTATTCTCGATTAGTAAACGTGTTATATAGTATGATTCGGAAAATCATTCTCATTACTAAAGAGGGACTTCCGCACTTCGTGATCGGAGAAGAGTAGTGCTATTGATACCTCCACTACAGAACTATTTATGCCCTATTTTTTAAAATTTTAATTTAATTATATAAAATTAAATGGTTTTATTAATTTTTTTGATTTATTTCCAAGATTACCCTTTTACATATGTTTCAAATTTAATACACTTCATAATTTTTTTTAAAGTAAAAGTAAACATGCACTTCATCTCTAATTTTTATATACATTTTTCTCAATTCCATTCTCAGGACTTGTTTTTTCTTCTTATTTCATGGTGTAACCATCCTTATTTCATGCGATTTTTTTATGTAGTCGATTGAATTGTTGGTGGTAGATTGTGAGTGTGATATTGATCGTCTGATGATTTTTTTGAGCGATTGAGTTAGGGTTTTTGTGTGGTTTCGTTTTATATTTTATTGGTTGCGATTTTTGGTACGATTTCGTTGTTTTTTTTGTTGTTGTAAATAACATTAAACTAATTTTGAAAGATCCGAATAAAATCTACAAAAGAATTTACACAAATCATAGAATACTTGGAAGATCTGAAAGAAAATAAACCAGAGAAAAAAAAAATAGCAAACATGGATCTGAAATTTGAAAAGAAAAATAAAACAAACAAGTGAAACAATAAAATCAATAAATACTAAACATGTGAAACAAGAAATCGAGATCTAAAAGAAAATATAAACAAAATAGTAAACATTCAGTGATCTGAAATAATCTATGTCATTAGGGTTGTAAAATAAGGAAAGTGGAGTTTTATTAGTTTTACTTTGTACAAGATTTTTTTTTAAAAAAAAATTTATGTCTCTTTACGTAATTTGATAAAGGAAAAAAAAAATACTAAGAGGTCGTTTGTTTTTTTCACTTAAGACTTAATGGGTCTGAATTGAACTCATTAAGTTGTTTTGTTTGTTTTTTTAAGTGGTCAAACAATTTAAAAATATCAAAAAACAACTTAAAATAAAAAGTAAGAAATCCTGACTTTTAACTTAATTCCAAATCACTGGATTACAATTAAAATATTCTCTTCCGAGTCTATCCTCCAAAAAAAGATATATTTCCAAATTTATATTAATTTAATATGGTATAAAAAATTTTCTTTTAATATATTTCTTATTTTAAACATGTTTTAGAAAAGAAAAGAAAAACCTAAATACTTTTCATAATGAAATTTTTCAGAGATTGAACAATTGAATTTCTCTCCTGCCAAATCACGGTAAGAACTCTTTATTTATTTATTTTTATCTAACTATTCGTATAGTGCTCAATAAAGTTGTCTATCATATTAAGTAGATTTCGTGGCTTGAAAATATTATAGAATTATTGTATATAAAAATTCAAGAACCTTTTTTTTATTTGGGTTCCGGTGCATATGATCCAGGAAACAAAAAAAAAAGGTTTCATGAATTATATTCACCGGAAACGTGGACAATGTATAAAATTGAACTTAAACTTGAACTTTTTTTTGACAATAAATTTAACTTAAACTTTGTTTACAGAACATGTAAATTTATATTCTTTATTTAACTTTTTATTTTGTTAAATTAAACTTTGTTTGCAAAAAAAAAAAAACCCATACAAAATGTTATAAAGAATGGTGCATGTTAAATTACATCTTTTAATTAGTGTAGGTATAAATGTACAATTACTTATTTTCAGACAATTTTACTTTTAAAAACAAACATGTTAATAGCACATTCAGATGTGAGGAAAAAAAAAAAACAAACATGTCATTCAGATTCAGAATTCAGTCCCTATTCAGTCTTCAGAAAAATTCAGGACTGTTCAGTGTTCAGACAAAAAAACAAACGACCCCTTAACTAATTTAAAAAGCAATGTATAAATAGTTCAGCAGTGGGTATGCCAATAACACCACTCATCAGAGAAATTCAAAGTCGAAGTATTAATACAGTAGTAAGATTTTTTTTTTTTTTTTGGAATTAAAGGAGGGGGATTTGAACTAGAAACCTCAACTTTATCGAGAGAAATGATTATCACCATGCTATGCCGGCGAGGCGGCGACCACAATAAAGTAGTTGGACTTTAGATATATTGATATGTTTAAATTTATTTATGAGTTAATAGGTTAAAATAGTACCTTTTTGTCTAATTTTGTAAGTATCAAATTAAGAAAATAGTAGAGAAAAATTAAAATAAATAGCTTCATAGTTACATATTTTGACCTCTTGATAAGTCTAACGAGATCGTGGGTTAGAGTCCGTCTGTCTCCCTAAATATCGAATTAACGTATTATTAAAAAAGAAAAAGAAAAAAGAAACAAAGTCCCAACTCCCACGAGAAGCCTTAAAAAGGCAAGCCTTCCACATTGACTGATTGACATTAGCATGTGAGAATCAGTGCAATAATGGGGCTGCTTTCATGTCCAATACGGCCTCATTAATTGGTCCCACTTGCTATGTCTTTTATGAGCCTCTCTGAATTCTGATTTCAAATTTCCAAAACATGGTGTGTTTTTGCCATCCCTTTTTATGGATTTTTCTTTTTAATAATAACTATCTTAATTAACATGATGATTTATATATGATCATAATGTGCGCATGCAGCAACAATTTGATCAAATTATCGACATGAGATGATAGAGTTATTTCACTCCTAATTATAACTATCAAAATGTCTTTTTTACCCTACCAAAAGAGGGCAAAAAACTATATTGTTGTTGGATGCGTTATACTTATATCTAGACATAACGCCGGTTCGGTTCGAACCGCCGAACTGAATTAGAACCGTCTAGGAAAAACCGGAACCGGACCGGGGCGGTTCCGGTTTCGGTTCTTAATTTCGGTTCGAACCGGACTGGAACCGGCAGTTCGGTTCTGGTTCGAACCGGGCGGTTCCAACTTTTTTTTTTTTTAAATTTTTTTTAAATCAGATCTGAAAATCTTATAACTCATCATCATCACTTCACCACTTCACTTTCACCTTTTCAACTTTCACGTCTGTCCTCACTAGGCTCACTCCCCCCCTCCTCTCTCTCTCTCTCTCTCTCTCTCCCTCTCTCTCACAGACTCACAGAGTACCAAACCACTAGTCCACCACTCCGCCATGGCACCATCTTCTTCTTTCGGCAGATCGACCACCATCAGCTTCCCTTGGATCGATCATCATCTTCAGATCTTCTTCTTTCTTCTTCGTCTTCGTCATGTTCTTCTTCTTCTTCTTCCTCAGTTTCTTCTTCTTTCTTCTTTCTTCTTTCTTCTTCTTGTTGCTTGGATCGAACAAGAGAGATGAGATTAGGGGTGGCCGATGGTGGTCACCGGTTGGTGGATATGTGTGTGTGTATGTTTTGAGTTTTGAGTGGTTTGATTGGTGGTGTAGTCATTGGTGTGTGTGTGATTTTGGGTTTGTGCCTTTGTGGTGGTGGTGTGTGTTTAAAACCACTTTGAATTGATGAAGACGATTAGGGATTGAGAATTTAGGGTTGGGTCAGATTTTGGGTTTTTTAGGTGTAGGGTTTGATTGAGTATTTGGGATTTTGGATTGGTTTATATATATAAAAAAAAAGAACCAGAACCGGAACCGGAACCGGAACCTCCCAAGGGAGGTTCCGGTTTCGGTTCCAGTTTCGGTTCCAGTTTCCCCAGAACGGAACCGCCGGTTCCAAACCGGAACCGGCATCATGCCTACTTATACCTCCCATAAAGGGGCGGATCCAGAAAATATTTACGGTTCAGGTTAAATTATATGAGTGGTGTTAACATGTGCTCTAAGGGCACATATTAATAACTACTTTATTGCTAAAAATGGAAATAAAAACATGTATCAATAAATTCAATAATTGTCTTATTACAATAAATGTTGTAATTTTTTTTCCTTTTTTTTAGCAATAAAGTAGTTGTTAACCAGGTTAACACTATCCAAATTATATATACAAATTGTTTTTTTTTCTCTGTACACACTAGCATTATAAAAGCCAATTCCTTAGCTATCGATTGTTGGATTTATCTATTTTGTTTAATTAATATATAATGTTTATAAATAAATTCTAAATGTATGAAAATGTACTATTAATGATTATTTTGAATTGTTTAAACAAATAAATAGAACAAAATGAAGTGAATCTAAATTGTGTAATCCAATAATCTAAATAAAATCAAGGGAATATTATAGGTAAAAAAGCATAAAATATTTACTTTGTCAATCGTAATTGATTGTATGTAATTTTTATTATTGTCTTTTAATTTTAAATTAGAATAAATAAATGAAATAAATTATATTATCTAATATAATTTTCAAATTTTTATAAGAATTATCTATAACTATTTGAAACCATTTCAATTTTATTTTTAAGAATTATCATATCAGTAAAAGAAAATTAATATATATAATAAAAATAATGTTATTTTATACAAATTTAATGCTCAAATGGTGTCACATTACTATAATCTATTTGTTGATGTCAAATTTTGTCAGACCTCGAATGACCTCACCAGGAGGGGACCTTTCCTGAAATAATTCAAGGTCCGTTTGCCACCAATTTTGGGGCCAGTCGAAGCTACTGATTGATGATTTGGGACCCTCACACCTTCTATATGTCTTGCTATGGATAACATGCCAAAATTATCATTCCTCTAAAATAAGCACTCGAGCTTTATGGAGCACACCTAGTAACAACCTCGACCTGGAATAAGACAAGACAAGGTCAGACATCGTAGGTCTGATATATACAATTTGAAAGCACTATAAAGGTGTGCATATGGGCCTAATAGGTTTGGGAAGACCTCAAACTATTGTACATAAACTTGGAGGACTTGGGTCACCTAAGCATTTCCCCAGCTGGTGGAAAGGTGTGAAGCACAGAATTTTTGCCTCAAATACATTTAAGGAAACGTGCAGGGACATGATGCTGATGTTTTGGAAGAGTTGGCATGGCATGTACATAGAATTCTGTAACAGACCACTCTCATCTAAACAATGGATGAGAGTCCAACTTCCTTAAAACTGGGAAGTGGATAATTTCAATTGAGATATTGCAGGAGCAAGATTATTGGCACTCACGGAGTTGACTCAGTCCGCTTTTCATCCATCAGTAAGCACGTGACACATCAGAAGTTGACCTAATCCAAAGCAGGTTCAGTTAGTAGCCACGTTAGCCAGATAGCGGCCATGTCAGCCAAATAATGGGCACATCAGCTAGTCCACACCTTGTCATGCAGCCATATCAGGTATTCAACTAGCCAAGTCAGCTGTTGGTCAACATTTGGTCACCTGGTCAACACATGATCACCATCCACGTCAGTTGGTTAACATTAGGAACACGTGATTTTTAACAAAACCTCTTCTGTACGAACATGTGTAGTTTTCATCCCATTTTCACATTTTCCTTAAAACATGTACCCATATCAGTGGTGGGAAACGGAAGATCTAACTCGACTAGAAATGTGCTATAAGAGCATTTCCAATGCTATTATGCATTTTTGAGTTTCTAAATAGTGACACATCAACATTTCTATTTAATATGCACCAACTTTTGAAATGTTTTTTTAGAGAAATACATATTCACATCTCCAATGCAATTATCTAAAATCAAATATATATATATATATATTTTAACCAATCATAATAAAACAATTATTACATTCTCTCTCTTCTTTTATTTTACAATTAAATGAGCTTCAATATTATTGGTAGAAATAGTTAGAAATCTCAGTCAGCATTTCTAGGAGAGTTTCTAGAATTAGAAACCCAACTCCATATTCTCTAACTTTTTTTTTGCCACATCATCTCCATTTTGAACATAGATAATTGTATTGGAGAGGGTTTTTCTAACTTTTTTAGTATCTATCCTATGTGACACTTCTTTTTCTCCAAATGCATAATAGCATTGGAGATGCTCTACGTACAAAAAAAAAAATGAAGATATTGTAAAGGGAGGATGAAAATATGAGGAAGAGATATCCTCTAAACTCTATTCATCTTATTTTTTATGTACAATGATTAATCGAATAAAAAGAGAGTACTGCCATTTTCTTTATTGGTGTTATCAATTATTTCGATAACCATCGTGTGTTACGAATGTCTTATATTATACATTATGCACGATTATTCTTAGTTGAACACCTTTCCATTGAATGTAAAGACAAAATCTCACATATCACCACCTTTCCAGGTAGTGCTCTAAGTTGATATGAGGTGGAGCTTTAGCCAAGATCTGGTAACGAATTTTCATCGTTAATATCATTAATTTAAATTGTATTAGATTTATATGATTTAAATGAATGGATTATATTGATGCCACGTCATTTGAACATTAAATTTAAACAAAGTATTATTACTAATATTATAAATACAACATATTTTTCTAGAGGGTTGCTCGGGGTACAGCCCGAGACAGCCCTCCACTCCGTCTGCCGCTGCTCCCGTTGCATCCAAGATTTTATTCTTCTCCTAAACGAGTGTCTTGTAAACATAGGCGAAGCCAATAAGGGGCGCTGGCAGGGTCGGCCATGGCCCCCCAAATAAAAAAAATTATTAAAATTTTCCTTAAAAATTTATATATTTTACATTAAATTTTGTAAATTTTCACTTTGACCACCCTAAAATATTATAATTTATTATATTGGTTGCTCCAAACAAAATTTTTTGGTTCGACCCTGCCTGTAAATATCACATCATTATGTTTTAAGGCTATATTATTTTTTTATCAATGTTTTTTTTAATAATAGGTCATAATAATTTTCTTCAAAAAAAAGGTTTTTTTTTAATGTTTAATTCAATTTTTTTAAAAATATTACATAAATTTGGGGTGGTTTTTTTGGGGAGGGGGTGACTCGAATACACAACCTCATGACATCGGTGTGAGAGGTTTACCACCAGACCAACCTCATCTCGTCTAATTTTTATCAATGTTGTCATCAGGGGGATGAGTCCAGAAAATTTTATTTGGAGTCAATATAGTGAAATATAATCTTTGGGGGAAAAGTGAAATTTTACAAAATTTAATATCAAATATTTTTTTCTTAAAGAAAATATATTTATTTTGTTCTTTAGGCAAAATCTCCATTGTAATATTTCTCTCTCTCTCTCCCCATATATATATATAAAGAGTAATGCTATGCTTCCCAAAAAAATTTCCAAATTTTTTGCCAAATAGTGTTGACACGTGAGGTGTCAACATCTTATAAATTATGAGATTATATGGTGAGTGATGTGATGTTGACACCTCACGTGCCAACACCATTTGGGAAGAAATTTGAGAAAAATCTTGGAAAGCATAGCATTACTCATATATAAATTTTTTAAAAAAAATTATATATTTGCCCAAATAAGTAAATCAATATAAATTTATATTCAAAATCTCATTCTTTAATTATACATGAGGGGGGAGAGAGGGTGGAGACTTGAACCCCTGCTATAAGTGTGAGGGGTAAATATATAAATGACTCTATTTATATTGAGAAATTGTCAACATAATTTTTTTTTATCACATGTGGTATCAACAACTTGAACCTATGACAAAATTATCGATATAATTAAAGTGT